>WAAB01019615.1:86648-122230 GCA_013389865.1 Piaya cayana
TTCCTTACTATTAAAGACTAAAGCAAAGTAGGCATTGAGTACTTCAGCCTTGTCTTCATCTCCTGTTACTGTTGTTCCCTCTGCATCTAGTAGGGACTGGAGATTCTCCCTAGTCCTCCTTTTACTGTTGATATATTTGTAGAAATATTTTTTATTGTCTTTCACAGACTTGGCCAATCTGTTCAAATCCTCCCCAGCTGAGGCTTCACACTACTCTGTGTGGGTTTATGTTGATATGAATGGGAAACCCTGCCCAAACCATGGGAAGTAGAGACAGCCATTGTACCTTCTCTGCCTTTTTTCAGAGACACAAGGGTTTGTCCCACAAAATGCTTGAGTATGACCATATTTCTGTGGGAACCAGAGTGCTGAATCAAGAGCGCTTGGCTGTTGTGGGAACAAGACGGTGGGAACTTTACCCTCCTCTCAGTTCTTATATTCCAAACCTGGAATTTTATCAGACTGTATTAGTGATCCCACTTGATTTTTCAAATAAACACCGAAATGCAAACTTTTGGGCAGAGGGGAAGCCTTCCAGTTACTGAAAGGGAAGAGAACATGATACCCAAGTGACTCATGGCTTTGTGCATGAATTAATGGCTGCATGCCATAGCTTGGGATGTTGGTTTGTGGTCTGGTGCCACATGGAGAGGGTGTGCTTGGGTTGTGAGGTTAAAGTAAATAGCTTTGGTTGGAACTCTCCTGTGGCTTTCCAGAGCCAATTTGCTTGTTAAGATATCACTGGCTGCATGGTGGCAGCTAATAAGGGAGGGAAGGCACCAACCAGATGCAAAGCTGAACCAGACCCTTCTCTGGACACCAGCCAGCGGCAATATGGTAAAGCTTTTCTGCTGCTAGAAGAGATAGATACTGCAGGAGGAGTTGCAAGTGGCTGTTGCTGGGATATCAGTGGGGACTGGGGTGGTTTTAAAGGCTGAAAGGGAACTTGGAAAGGGGAAGGAGAAGCCAGTGTGCCCTGGCAGGTCCCTGGTGCCTTTGCATCTTTGCTCTCCCAGATAGGTTACACAGAGATTTGCTGGATGAGCATGCTCTGATGTCTGAAACAGTACGTATCTGCTTGGTGCCCCCTGCTCCTGCTGACTTGCATCTGCCATGGCTACCCTCAGGTTACTGCCAGCTTTGTTCTTGTTTTCCACTGCATCACTTGGTGATGCTGAGGCAAACCACGTAAATGCTAATATAAGTATAAAGGTTAGTGGCACCTCTACAGGTCCCCACTTTTGCCTTACTCACCACTATTGCTTGTACCTGTTGGGATTCAACCACCATGCCCTTTCTAGGTAGATGCTAACAGTTACTCACTGTATTATATAAGAGCAACAAATACAGGTTGTTTTGTCTGGATTCTCTATTTTTCTCTTCAGTGTCTCCATTGCAGGATTTCACCTTTCCCACTCCTTTCCATCCTTTTGGTACTCAGGTCGCTGCTCCACAGATGTGCAGCCCTGGAGCTCAGTGGAGCTAGAGGTCAGGGCTCCCTTCTGGTAAAACCTTCTCTGGGGTACATGTGCCCATGCAGGTGGTATCCAGTTCTTGAGACCCCTCCCCACCATGCACATCCACACTGCAAGGGATCCAGTCATTTAGCTCTCTGGGTTAGCAGAGGGAGGAATGAGGGAAGCACCTGTGCCCCTTTCTCCTCCAACCAAACCCCTCCTATAGGCAGGAGCTGTTGGGCAGCATTTTGTTTCTATATCCTCCTGCTGCTTCCTGCAACAGAAACATCACAGGACATGGCTTGCAGCTTAGGGGACAACAGCAGGGCTTTGCCTAAACCCAGCTGCTGGCAGAGCAGTTGACTTTGGGAAACTAGCCAGCCTTTTTCAGTTTTCTGTGGTGCTTTGATTTGCTTGTGAGATCAGAATTAGCAGTGTTTGATAAGCACAGAAAAATGGAATTTATCGGCTTCTAATTTGAACAATCAGATGGTTACCCAGGTCTCAGCACCTGGCTGGAAGACCAAGGGAGCTTCTTCGTCTATGGTTCCAGCAGTGCTGTGAATGAGGGCTAGTTTTGCACTTGAAGAACCATCATTTTTAAGCATTTCAGGGGCTGATGCTTGGGAAATGTCTGTATCCTCCCTGCAGGCAGATCAATACATTTCAGCTCACTGCACTGCAAGTAACTTTTTGTTGTACATTAAGAACGAGGAAAATAAAAGCCAAGATGGATGTTATTTTGGTTTTGCTTTTATTTTGAATTATTTATTGGGAAGTCATTGCTGTCTTCCTTCTTGTCATGAGACCAAATGCCTTTGTCTTTGGTGGTTCCTTATTGAACAAGAAATGAGATCTTCCCAGTTTTATTTCCATCTTCCACTTACTTCTTGGTACAGAAGTGTAAATCTAGGTTCTCTGCAACTCGACAAGATGGTCTCATGCAGTCCTAATGCAAGCAATGTCCCCATTGGGGCTGGTGGAGTAAAACACCATTAATACATTTCTAACCAGTTTTATAATGGCATTGCAGATGAATTATGTGTGTTATGAGTGATTGCTGGCACATAAGCAGAGAGTAATATGGAGGATTGTAATTAATTTACGGATTAGATGAATTATCATTTTCATTAGGCATTTATTAAATAGTAAAATTATAAAATCTTTTTAAGTGAATACTTAATATGACATGTTATGGAGCAAAAATTAAGCAGTAGTTAATAGGAACTTAGAAACTCAAACTAACAATCCATTTTGATGTTTTTCTTTCTAAATCTAGGTTATCCTTAAAGGAAGGATAAAGAAACTGGCCACCAAGATGGTAATCACTAGTGGAAATGAAGAAGATAAAGGCAGTCAAGAAAAGGAAAGCAAAGAAGAAACCATCTTGGCAATGCTTGGAATTATTGGGACAATTCTGAACCTCATTGTGATAATTTTTGTGTATATTTACACAACGTTGTAAATAAGAAGGCATGCAAGTAGACCAGATAAAACAACCATTAAGAGTGACAACAAACATTGCTGACTATTGACAAGTTGTTTAATCAGAATTGACCATGTATTATATTAACACATCATAAAAGCACTGCCTGCAGGCAGCGAAGGCTGAAGCACAATTAATCTAACAAGACTTTTTCACACAGTAACAAGCTTTTGTCCTGCCCTCTTCCTTTCAGTTTGGTTTTTGTTTGGGGGGAAAATGACTGCAATTATGTAAGTTGTATCCACCAGGGTATGTTGTTTTAACACAATTTGAAAAAAAAAGAAGAAGAAAGAAAGAAACTGTACACTATATACATTTAGAGATGTATACTGTATACTCACAGAGATTGAACTCAAAGATAGCATCATATCACAGATCATGTGTCTGTTAGGTCAAATGATTTTTTTCCTCTAGATTTTTGCTTTTACTTACATTGAATCTGACAAGCTTTTTTTATTTAGAATGAACATATGGTGCGATCATAAAAAAACCCAATTCCATTGAGCAAGGTCTGCCTAAATGTGATAAAATGTTGGGAGAGATATAATACATGGTTATTTTTCCTTTCTCATTTGCTTAGCATCTGTGTCTGTTCATACTAATGTTTATAAATATATATTTTTAATAAATGTGCTATATTTTTAGCATGAACCAAATATTTGGAGATGCTTGTATTCATGCAGCTAAATTTTGTTTGAAGAAGTGCCCTTTTTGACAATGGATGTTATTTTTCTCAACAATTATACAGCAGTCTTGTTTGCAGCCCTCTCACTGTAGTCTGAAGCAAGCTCACATCATGCTCATATGCATGACTTGAAGTTGGAATGTCAGCTGAAAAGCATTGCTGCTTAATATGGGAAATAGCAAAACATTGTAAGGTGACCTTTGCAGACGGGTTGCACAAAGACGGCTCTATTTATAGTTTTAAAAAAATGAAATGCAAGTAAATGAAAAAAATATTGAGGCATCTCGCAAAAATTTACAAAATTCACAGAATTTGTGGCTGTCAGAATTTGGTTACACTCTCTTCTTATATTGAGAGAAGCAAACAGAGGTTTATGCAATTGAAAAAAAGACATTTAGAGATCCTGTAGTGAGAGGCTTAAGTGAAATCCAGACTGTAAATACAAAGCATATTTTAAATGTGAGGATAATTAACCTTTTACATTTATCTGAGATGTATGTTAACTGAAGTTGGTGCAGTGAAATTTTCTGACTTGTGTTTTTGGCAGGAATGTACAATGACGATCACCATTTTTCTCCAGAGTTTAGTACCTATAAATATATGAAGCATTAAAAATATGAGACCTCAATTCTGCCTCAAGCTGCCTAAGTACATTTCCCATTAACTCTGACATATCCTCTTAAAAAATAGGTCAATTAATTGTTTACTGACTTGTAGTTTGGATTGCATCCTCATATTCACAAGGCGGATTGCCACTGAAGTCAGCTGGAGCTGTAAGGAGTTTGTTCCTAGAGACTCATTGATTTTAGTGATCAGTCCTGTTCCTCTAGAATCAATAATCAGCTTTTCACTGGATTTTGGGGGCTACAACTGGTTGCAAAAATTTCATTGCAGGATATACAAGCAAGCTCATAAAACCCCCAAGAGGCACCTCTCATAAACAGATGTGTTTAGTCTCTTGTGGTATTGCACGTTCAAACAAAACCATTAGAAGGGAAAAGGTCAGTAAATAAATTAAAATGAAGTCCAATGAAGACTGAAGGTAAAAAAAAAAAATGATGTCATGTTAATGAAAGCATGACAGGGTAAAAGAGGTGAGAAAATGAGCAGAGATTTGAACAAGTAGAGAACTTCACAGAAAGAGGTTGCCAAGCACACTGGTGTGGTTGAGGAAACATTTGTGTTTGGACAACGCTGTTAGAGCTGTAGGTCTCAGAGAGAGGGAGAAACATTAGTGACACAGCTCATTGCACCTGAGCAAGGATGATCTTGTTTTTTAATTTATCATTATTTACTGGTAATTCTAAGGAATTAGTAAACTTGTCTTTTTGGTCATCCTGAATGGAAAAAAAAATGTGTAAAATATATTTGCCTCCACTCTTCTTTTTTTTTTCTTCTGGTTAAACCACTGCTCATCACAGCATGTTGCGATGACATTGGCACTCGTGTCCCAAAACCCACCTGCACGTACTCCAGGCACTTGGTTAACCCCACCCTGCCTCTCGTGCTGGCTGGATCCTCTCTGCAGTTGTTTCTCTCGAACTGCTCCTCTTCCTTCTACATCGAACACCAAAGCAACCTGCCTGACGCTTGTACTCATCCTCTAAAGGGGAAAGAGCAGTGTCTGAGTCAAGAGATGAGCTATGACGCCTGATGTTTCTTTGCCTCTCTCTGCACAGCAGTTGATAATACTTGTCATCTTCTGGTGGGCATGAAGATGTTTAAAGAATGAAATATGATTAAGTAAATGTGTTAATATTACCAATTAAAGCTCTATATTGTAAGCAACACATAATACACCCAACCCTCTGAAGTAAAGTAGCAACTTCACTCCTTATCACAGTTGCACTCCTTCAGACGTGGATCAGCACCTTCACCAAAACTGGTACTGCTAATAGCCCAAACATACTTAAGCTGAACTGGTGGATCAAAAGTCTAAGCTCTGTGTTTGCTCTGCCTCTCCCAGCAGAAGATCCTTTGAGGGAAGAATTTCCAGCTGTGGATGTGTTGCCCTTTGCCTGTTAGTCTTAGTGTTGTCAGCAGCCGTGTGCTGTATGCTTTGCCACTGGGCTTTTATTGTACGCTGAAATAGGAAGAAAGCTTTATTGCATTCCATAAAAAGTTTAACACTTAATATTTTAATTTTACAAATTTCTGTTCACAGATAGTTCTAGAAATATCCTGGGGCGAGTACTTCTTAAGTAAATTCATTAAGTATTCATTTAAATAAAAATGAAGCGCTTCCTTTGAGGGCAATTTCTTTACCTTTTATTTGGTATTCATGAACACTGGTATGGGAAAAGTATGTTTTCAAGGATGACCATGGAAAGGAAATGTTTTATACAAAGATCTGAAAGTTTGCCTACCCAGACTGCTGCATGCAGGCCTGCTTTTGGCTGAATGCCAGTGAGAGCCAAATTATCCTCATGCTTTTTTATGTGAGCAGTTTTCAGCATGCACCTATAAGAGATATGCAACTAGGTAACATATATATATCATGGGTACCTTATAGTCAGTAATTGCAGTATAAATAGTTGAATAAAACTTCACATTCCAGGTGCTGAATGGTATATCTGTTTTGGCAAGCAAAACACTGATCATTTCATTTATGGTTTGACTTGTAGGTAATGCAAATAGTTTCTGAAGTAAATTTTTTGAAATAAAATACTTTTCCATTAGTGACAGGAACGTACATGTTTATATTTAAATATTAATATCCACTATTTTAATAAGATACAAAAGCATCACCTTTTTCTTCTGTTAAATCAGAATACCATTGTATTTTTAAATTATCCAATGTAGTTTGAGAGTTTGTGTTACAGAAATGAAAAATGTTTTCCTGAGGTGACAGGAAGGTGAAATTGCCCTCACTAGCTTCTGGTGTGTTGTCTAGTGTGTCCAGAAGACTTTCAAGAAAGAAGAAGATAAAACTATTTAAATCATGTCATGCACAACAAAGTGAGGAGAAAGAAGAAAGACAGGATACAGCTCTCATCTGTGGTTCCTACAGATGCCACTGAAAATTAATCATCTCATGAATCATGTCTTCGTACACAAATATATCTTCCTCTGTGCTGGCTGACAGGGCAGTCTTTTCTATTATGTACCTTTTGCTCCTTCTGCTTGCACCTCTGCAGCAGCATTTGGCTCATCACACCTTAGGACAGGTATTTTACATGTCCCTAGCCTGGAAACCTCTGAAAGTTGCTGTTTTGGTATATTGTGGAATAAAGGTCTGCTATGGGGCAGAGATTTCCTATTTTAAGGACAGGCAGTCATTATCTTCACGTTATTGTCTGATATTCTAGGGAACACTTTGATGCTTGAATTCCCAGACCTATCCCTCCCCTGGCCCACTAGTAAAATTTTGATCCAGTAACCATTCCAATACACAAAAGTTTCAATTACATTGTGATAAAACTTTTCCATTTAATCTCTATCCTGAAGCTCATTCCGAGTGTTCCAAGGTCTCATCTACATCAGGAGGTGTCATCGTTTCTAAGTGAGAATTGATATTTCAGAGTGCTTTGTGGCAAAAGCACAGAATATGGCCCAGAGAGGAGAATGGGGATAAAACGCAACTGAATCAAAACTCCAGAGAGGTAGCAGTGCAGAGTTTGTAATTAAACAGTTTGAAGTTTGGCTGGAGTAATTTGTCGCTGGCTAGCCAGTATTTTGGAGAAAAAATATTATCGTTCCTTGGATAGCTTCTGGAAGAAATATATTTAACTGAAAGAAAGAACCTTATTGAAAATATATCAGCAGTGATAATTTCCAGCAGCAAACTTCCAAAGAAAACACTGACCAGGCCTCTGAGCGGCTGGCTTGCTTCCCGACCGTACTTTTTGGCAGCCAGGAAGCACATTGCACATATATGTAAACACCTCACGTTTACTGAAAGGCTTTGTCATCTTTGGAGCAGAATGCACAGATTTACAAAGATTTACAAATGTAAAGGATAGTATAGTATATTGTAGTAGGCAGTCAACAACAACAAATAAATGCTGTTTACTTTTATTTCCAGTAGAGACCCTGTAGACACTCTGCAGAACCTGCACTACTGTCCTGTCTGGCTGTTCATTTTGGAGGCTCTTCCCAAGGAGTGCGGCTTTCCTTCCCCATCTCTGATCCAAAAGAAACAAAACCTGTTCAGCATGGAAACCTCCACGCCAAACTGAAATCTCACATGCATCCATGTGCCTTTGTCTACATATGAACCATCTGGTATCCAATAAGACTCTCCTTGTCTTAAGCACTAGGTTTGCTTATTTGCATTTCACTTGAGGACTCAGATGGCAAAAGGCAATCTGTGGGGCTGAAAGCACCCAAGTGTTCTCAATGGTACAACTTTACATAATGTAGTTTTGGCAAGAAAGGTGATCAGTAGTTTTCTTTGCATGTTGTTAGCAGCATTTTTATAACTTGATAGTGATAGCATTCTTCCTGGAGCCTAAAGGAATTGTGTGGGACAAAGATGCAGCATTTAGAGCTGTGCATTTTCAAACAAATGCTGGAGAAGCACATGTAATGTTTGCATTAGCTAAAAGAAGACAATATCGGACATTCAAATTTTCAACAGATTCAAACTCAAAAATGAGTCCACACAACTACCACTCTTATACCCCGCTGACATTGCAGAATACATACCAAGCCATAATTCCAAGCATAATTCTGCTAAGACTATGCATGTACATTACTCAGAATAAGAGGCTAAATTCCTTTGCAGTAAATATGCATATGAATATGTGCTTGCAGGTTTGGGGCATTAGCTGACAATTAGCAACAAAGCATCTAAGGAGACAGAGAAAAATACTGAATTTCCTGTACAATTAGCTATTTCTCTTTGCCTCATTGACCTTATTTTTAGTTGAACTGTTTTAGACTGTATGATTGATGAGGATGACACTAGAGCCTGTCTAACATAACCAATGAAAGTATCAAGAAAATGGAGGAATATTCAGTTTACATCTCTTATCAGAAACATGGAATTTCCCTAAACTACTTGAAAAAAATCTCAGTGCTGAATGTTTTATATTTTCCTTTATATGAATTAGCATCAGCCAATGCACTAACTCAATAGTAGCTTTATCACATTTTTATTTAGTTGTATAGTAATATTTACATACAGTTTCACTGAGCTGTGCAAACACTAGCAAATGGATTTTGCATCCTTTGCTGCTTTTTAAGTTTTATAAGCCTCTTTCTAGTACATACCGATCTCCAGTTTTAAAGGTCAAGAGGACAAATACAACCACAACCTTAGAGCAACATACAATTATACAAACCTCAATATGAGTTTAGATAGGAAGTATATGGCCTTTTAAACAAAACTTATTTCTTGAGCCTGTCCATATGGCCAGCCCCAAGTGACCTGGATACTGTGCTGATTATGACAGTCCTAGAAGATCAGGTTCTTTTGATATCAGAAAAAAAGAGTTCATCTGTCAAACTTCTTGAAGCAGTGCATCACACTGTGTTTGCAATTTACAGAGCAAACTGAAAAATGTGATGACCAGAGATGGTGCTCAGCTCCTGGCTGACCTTCCCCTGTGGCGCAGCAGCCCTCAGTGCACCCTGACAGATCTAGTGCCCTTTATACTTGCTGAAAGGCAATAATTGCCAGGCAATTAATTTTTGAAACTTTGAAATATTACTATTACTAATGTGCCTAGTTCCATTGGTGCAAAGATATACCATAACACCAGAGCTATTAGCAAGGCAGTAGCCAAACACTAGCATGACTCAACATAGAAACCTCACCATTGTGGGTGGGTGTTTTAACACCCAAACCTGGAGCTTTCCTCCTGCTGCTGTGGCCTCTCATTATCAGAGATGCTGAGGAAATGTTTTTTCTACCCACTGAGCATTTGTTATTTTTTGAAGTGTTATTTGATCTGAGCTGAAGCAAAATGCTCTGCGATTCAGAGATTGTCACAGAATGTCATTTAGAAACAATTGTTTGTTACAATTTGCTTTTATATGTTTTAAACAAGCTTTGGTTTGGCTCTTTTCCTTTTCTTAATAGAAAATTATTTTCAGACTCAAAAGTTGTTTCAGATTAAAATCAAAAATAAGTTATAAAAAACTCTAATTCTTTGACTACCTTATTCCTGACTTAATTTTCATTGACATCAAAGAAATTTGGTGGAGAAAATAACCCAATCTTTTTGTCAAATTATCATCTTCTCACTGAAAACTACCTGGATTACAATGTGCAGGCTGTCTCAGTCATTAGTAGTCCTTGTGTGTATGGTAGAAAGTACTGAATAAAGATTTCTGACCCTCTTTGATATCTTCAATTATGTTTTCCCATTTCTCCACTTACTCACTTTCACAAAGATATTTCAGAGCCAGTGACAAAACCCACAGCTATGATACTTTAACCCCAGTTTCATGTTATCCTCCCTGAGGTGGCCATCCCTTACATATGGAGTCCAAAATAGTGTCCAGGCAGCTGGAGCCCTCATACCTGCATCCTCCCTGGCACTGATCCACCCTAGGGATGCTGACCCATGGAAAAATAAGTGCTCAGCAAGAGGGAGTGCTGACTGCAGAAGGCTGAGACCTGGCTTGTAAAACTTGCTATGCATATCAGCAGAATATTCAGCAATTAATGTTTCTTTTTGTTTGGTTGGGGTTTTTTTGGGGGGTGTTTTTGGTCACTCATAAATCTTTTTTAAACTGAAACCACCCCTCACTGCATATCTCTTGTGCATCAGAGTGCTTCTCCCATGAGTTCAGGAGCACTATAGTGGGGTGGAAAGCAAAAGGCCACAAGGTGTCTGTGTGTTGTTGACAATCCTGTAACAAATCTTCAGAGGTACAAAATTCAGCCTGCAAGCACACAGCTGCCTCTTTCCCGTGCCTGGCTGTTGGCTGCATTGTCCCTCTTTCTCCCAGGGGAGTGTGGTGAATGTGAACATTTTTCCCATCCTAATTGAGTTACATGCTCAGCTGGCTTTGCTGTGGTTAGAGTGACTATGGCAAAGGCCAGGGCAGCAGGGGACCACAGCTGGGATGCTTCTGAGATTTGAAAAGCTTCTGTCCAGTACCAAAGTACTTCCATGGAGCTTCTCTGTTAGCCGTTGCTACCAGAGCTTCCTGTCTCATGCTGCCCATGTTATTATCTCAGAGGGAAAACTTGTAATATCTTTCTTTGTCAGTGTTTTTTGAATGCTGCACTTGAAGAAACAAGAAAACCCCAATGCCTAATATAAAACAGAAAAGTAACCAGAGATTTCTTAAGGTGCCCTCAAGTATCCCTCTCCAAAACACATCTTTTTTTGAGAAATGACTCTTGGGAGATTTGAAGGGTCCTTGGCAGCATCTGGAATCACCTTCATCCCCAGTAATCACCACTGTTGTGACTCAAGAGGACCGAAATGGTGTCTGTGTGAATGTAGTATCTCCTCTGAGGATTCTATGTGATGCTGCAGTCTCCCACTTCCTATATCTTCCTGCACATGTGCTTCCCTACGCATGCTGCCTCACTTCTTTGTAGGGTTTCAACAGGGACCAAGATTATGCATTCTTGTGTTTCCCAGACTCCTGCCACTTCAGTGTGACAATGTGACGAGGAGGACCATGTGATGAAAGCTTGGGAATCCAGCTGAGACTTTCCTTATCTAAAACTTGTTTCTGTTTGGCTTTGAGCTCTCAGATAATTTAGGGGCAATTTGTTAGTCCAGATCAGCTTTTAAGAGTCAGTGATATGAGTCATATTTGACTTGTGAGCACTTTCGTGGCATGGTATTGCAAGAATGATGATTATAGCATGTTTCATCCACAGTTCCTGGAGTGCTCACAAATCACTGACGTAAATGCTGGAATACTCCCCTGATCTCAGACAAATACAAATGAAAATAAGACTCAGAATAGAAGAGTTTAGTCATTAAATTGATTTAAGCACTGTTGCTTGTGTTGAATGCAAAGGGTCCTAACATAATCAATGGCAAAAGTAGTGTTGCTCTGATGCCACAATACCCTAAGATGATCAAAATCTCACGTTCCTAAAATACCATAATTTTGCATGCTTTGAAAAGCAGGGATGCAGCTAATCCTCCTGGTTCTGAGAATTCTCTGCAATTACCAAATGAGCTCAAGAATTTTGTATACCACTTTATCCCCTCACAGAATATAGCAGACTCTGAAACCAATGATACTTGTGTTATAATTCCTCTGTCTGGAAACTAAATAAAGAAATCAATAAGCATGCAGACTGCTTCTCCATCAGCCCATACTGCATTTGCAGGAGGATGTACTGAAGTGTGGCTAACAGTAAAACAGAGACCGACTACTGTTTTCCAATATTCTTTCAGATCAGTAAGTTTTTATTTATAGTCTATGTCCCCTGTATAGAAGATAGATATTCTTGCTTTCAACCAGATGGTTTCTTCCTTCTGTGCATCTTTTTACTCATCAAGTCCTACCTGATAATATAGTTGTTGATATGTCCCTGCAGAAAAGTAGTTTTAAGAAATTAAATAGTCCAGATGTAAAAATAAAATATGTCAGTTTGTGTCAATCAATGCAAGCTACACAGAAGAAAAGGTATAGACTCCTGTGAGCAATAAGCACATTTTAGAAATCATGATTTTTGTAAGGAATGGCAAAGGCAGAAGGATGTACAGCATGTATCCAGGGGCTCATTGAAAACTACTTTGGAAAATATTTTTTTTTTATTATGTAAAAGTTAAATATATTAATTCACTTCAGTGGCTTTCCTTTGGTAAGATTTTTTTTCATTGCATTGACATATATGCAGGGTGGTGTTTCCCAGCTGTCAGTCCAGCCCCTACTAAAGCAGCATGACTGGAGCTGAAGGCAGAATTTAGCTCCCAGCTCTGAATCCAGCAGAGCATTTATATTTGTATTTCTCTCCAAGAATGTATGTGGTCCTGTTGGCTTTCTGGGCTGCCCATAAGCTTGAAAGTAAGTATGTGCTTAAGTGCTTCACTGGAGCAAGGCAGCATCCTGCAGCCGCATTAGGACGTTCAGTCCAATTTGCTTTGCAGGGAGGTTATTGCTGCTTGGAAGAAGTATTTCTCTCAAATAAAAGAAGAGAGCAAATGTCCCAGAGCACTTATTCATTTCTCTCAGTCTCTTTCCTCCTTTCTGCAACTCACCTCTCCTGGTTTCCTGGCTCATAACATCAGCCCTGTCAATCCCTTACAAAACACCACTGCTAAACAGTCTCGCTTAGCATTACTAGCTCACTCTGCTTTATGTGTCTCAAATTTAAATTGAAAACCTCTTCCTTGCCTAAGGACGTATTTTGTCTTTTGATCCCATTTCAACGGCTAATGGCACCAGCTGTTGAGCATCATTGCTTCCCACAACTAAAGCAGCTGTGGGGTGTTTTCTGTTGCATACCTCGCATGTCTTGCCCTTTCCACCAGGCCTGTTCCTTTCCTTATTTAAAGACTGCCAGCAACACCTCGTGCAG
Source organism: Piaya cayana (assembly GCA_013389865.1). Classification (NCBI taxonomy): domain Eukaryota; kingdom Metazoa; phylum Chordata; class Aves; order Cuculiformes; family Coccyzidae; genus Piaya; species Piaya cayana. The sequence continues at coordinate 99,722 of WAAB01019615.1, forward strand.
TGACAATACTGCTAATCATCAGCTGATCTTTTCTGGCTGGGAACAAGCAACCTTGTTAGTGAGGGATACTTAGTACCTGCATAGTTATACAGAGGTCTCCTTGCAGGGTGGTATAAGCCACCAAGACTTATTAGAGCGAACAGCAACCATTAAAGCCACTGGGTGAAATTCTGTGACCCCCAAAGGAAGAGCAGCATACATTGATCTGTGACTGTAATGCGTGCTGCATTGCAAGGACTGTCTAAAATTCCTTCCTTATGAGCTTTGATCAACAGAGAAAGATCTAGGGGTGCAAGAGTGTCAGTATATCTTACAATGAGGCCTCTGAGGCTCTTGATAAAGCTGCTTATAAAAAAGAAATCACTTTGGTTTATTGTCTGGTACAATCCCATTCTTCCTGCAGTGTTAGTCTTTATGTGATCAAGCCGATTTCATGCTTACAAGGTCACAGCTAATCTAATCGAACATTTGCAGCAGTCTGTAAAGAAACTGCTGTCCAATAAATCTGCCTGTTTGTGCTCTGTAGGTTTTTTTAGCTGTTTTTTGTTTCCAGGGATTGGAAGAGACACAGGGAGATCTAGTGAGATGATCTTGAGATCTTACATGCTTCATCACAGTGGATGTGGCTGTGCTGATGGTGAAGGGGATATGTGATCAGGGCAAGTGCTGTCAATGAAGGCAGAGTGGCTTTGTGAATAAATAAGCTCTGCTCAACCAAGAGCAAGCTTCAAGGAAACACTAGAAAAGAGCGGGGAAGTATGAGTCATCTGTAGAATGTCAGTTCACATGTCTCTTTATGCAGCATGTAATTATTTTTATATACATGTTTAATTAATTTTAGTTTGTAGTTCATCTGGGACTACATTTGTTTGTTGTTCTCCTTGCTGGGTATCACATCATGCTGTTACAATGTCAATGACTGTTTTGGCAGTGGGAAGCCTTTGAAGAGCACTGCAGAGAATGCGGCTGCCCTGAAAAGAGGTCCAAGCTGGAGGTGATAGCCTGAAAGTCTTCTGTGATGAAAATGATGCATCCTATAGCACAGCCCCCTCTTTCACCCATGTCCAAGGACAAAGGTCCTGGTCAGGGCACAGAGATGCTGCAGTTTTGGGACCTCTTGTGCTGGTCCTGGCCCTGGCCCTCTGGTTACAGAAAGACACCTGCTGAAATCGGAGCCTGCCCCATAAGGGAAGGAGCATCCCCAGGAATGGCACTTACATTTGGAGCAGAGCTAAGGTGCTACTGAAACCTGTTTACTGAGGTAGCAAAGAATTTAGAGGAAGACTAGTCATATAAAGCCAGTTTCTACATGGTACAAACACAGGGAAGTGGTCTTGGAGAAGGAAGGTCAGAAGACAGCAAAGTATTTTATTAAAAGATTAGAAATAAATTGATAGAATTTACCTTTCAAAAGGAGAAAAGTTGTATCTTGGACAGAATATTGGATTTTTTGGGGGGGTTTCCCACTATTTCACCCATGAGAAGAGGGTTCTGACTCTTCTGGAAAGGTAAGTTGTTAAAGCTGTCACCTGAAGATATGGTTTGTTCATGCAAGGTAAAAGCAGCCCATAGCTACCTATGTGCAGTAGCACCTGGAATATGAGGGACAGGACATCTTGCTGCAGTAAACCACAGTATTACTTTCAGTTATTTCTGTTATTTCAGTTTCAATATACCTGTTCCTGCGGTGGACTAGATGACCTGTAAAGTTCCCTTCCAACCCAAAGCATCCTATGATTCCATTATTATTACTGATGCATACAAGTTTAACTCATGGAAATCTTTGTCTTTTCTTCATTTAAATGATCATGTGCCATTGGAGTCTTCTGTTTCTGCTGCCCTGTCAAGTGGGTTTGCAATTGGAAGGGGTTCTGCTCTGCCCAGGCTGGAATACCACCAAAGTAAAAGGTATAAGCACACTTCTGGCCAAGCCTGTGAAGCTCTCATCTCACCTGGATAATAGGAAGTATGAAATCTGAAAAAAAGGAGGGCTAATTAAGTAATATCAGCTTTCTGTCGTATGTACAAAAAGTTTTTGAGAACTGAATTTTACTCCTGGGAGTAGAGGCAACCCAGTTCAGCACAGTACAGTCTCAAAGAATGAAACTAGTTCAAGTATGAGGAAACCCCTGTCTGCCACTTATTTCTGACATTTTCCCAGTGTGTCTTCTGAGCACAGGATGCTCACCACTGGCCAGCTCCTCTTGTCCTCTCTCTCTGCCACCTCATTGGCCTCATTTCAAGGTTTTCTTTGATGTTCTCAATCTTTGCTTACTGCTACACATTTTCATTTACAAGAGATATGCAAATTTGCCTTTCTCTTTAGTTTTCTTGATTTTGGTGTGTGTTTAACATATATGCTTTGTGGCATATAACTTTTTCTTATATAGTTTCTTCCTCTGCAATATTTGGGAAAATAATTTTTTTATATTATACCTTTCTTTACTCACCTTTACTTGCATTCTCTACAGCTATCTCATGGCATGGGTTTGACCCTTGATGTTTAAAGTCCTTGTCAACATTTTACTACTTCTAGCTTTTCAAAACCATAAATAACAGCCCTGCATTCTTGCATATTTTCTAAGAGTGAAAAAGCATTGGAAAAATTCCTTTTCCTGTCCTGTGATAGGGCAGGAGAAGCATGGAATAATTCTGTCACTTATTCCAGTATCCCTATACTTACAGCTAGGGAGTTCAGTACTGGTACTGCATCACTGCTAACAGAGTTATTTATACTCTTTTCCTATTGACTTCACCTGGCCCATCTCTACCTATTTGTGAGATGAATATTTTGCTCGGATCTCATCTCTTTGTATTTACAAAGTATCACAGATAATGACTTCATCCTTCCTGGAAGAAGCCAACAAGCCTCTGGCAACCAATGCTCTGCAAAATGAGAACCTTACTCTCACTCCATATGAAAGTAAACCAGAAGTCTCATAACTGCAGGACCCAGACAAGAAAAATTGGAAAAAGTGTTGAACTTACCAAGATGTAAGACAAAAACTAAAAAATTTTCTCCTGCATATAGCTGCAAGAGAAATGATCAAATTAGTATCAGGAAAGCTTCCTTCTCATATGCACTAAGATATTACTTACGCATCTGCACTTTTCTGCAGATAAGTCTTACAGTTTTAGGAAAAAAGATAAATTTCCTGTGATTATTGGTGTTTGGTTCAGAACTTCCATTTCTGAAAGATTTTTGTGTAGTGCATCATGCACTGTAGTCAGTTCAGTAGAGACTGGACACCTTTATCCAAGCTGAGCTTGACATGTATCTCAATCACCACCAGTGGGGGTGCAGGGCTGGGGTAGGGGTGGTTAAGTTGTTGCATCTTGCACTTGACTCCATCTTCCATATTCAATTGAACAAGCATAAGTTGTTCCACAGTTCCCAAAACATACTTGACTGTGGAGGGAGCCCACACTGTACTGCCAGCATACGCGTAATAAGGAAATGGTCCTCAAGACTGAGCCTACTTGTTGCAGTGGTTCTTCTAATTCTTGTAATTCAGATGAATGTATCAGCAGTTTTGCAGAAGTGTTACAGTGAGCACTGGTGGCACACAAGCTGTTTGAAAATGCTGTATGTCCCTTTTGAGACCTTCTGCTGCTTCCTGTGATGCTGTTTCTTATTCCAGTGACATTGATGGTTGTTCTTGGATAGAATAGTATTTGTCAAGTTGTGGGGTGAGCCAGGCTATCTGAATTTTAACTATTCTTTGTAACTTCAGCCTTTGTTGGGTTATCTCCTTAATGGAGACATGGGGAGAAGGGAGGCTTCTCCTAGGCAGATTGGCTAGTACAGACTCTGCAGTAAAAGAGCCCTACTAGATCCCGACAATGTAATCTTCTATTGAACCCATCAAGAGTATTCAGAAGTGAAATTACTATTGTGTTGCTCCTTTCTCTCACCATGCCTTGGTTTGGGAGCCTGTGGGTCTTTTCTGTGAGAGATGACACACTGAACTCCTTAGGTCTGCATTCCCCTGCCCAAACATGAAGGAATCCATTATCCAAGCAGCGTTCATTCCTGCAGAGCTGCTTGCAGAGTAAGGTGCTAGCCAGACGTACTGCACTTTCTCCTATGGCTTGAAATATTGTCGGAGAGAGAAGCTGTGGAGGATTGCTTGTCATCTGATTGCATTATTTTTCAACCACACAATCAATAAATATTTAAAGTCTGGTTGTAGGCAATGTAACAACTCTGTAAATATGCAGTTCTGAATACAGAAGTGAGAGGCTGATCTTTTCTTTTAAAAGGAATCAAATACATCTCTGTTTGGCATAAAGTGTCCTCCCCCCTATTCTGTAAGGAGGAATATGTTGAGGCAATTTTGATGCTATGAATAAAGGTGGAAATTAAAGGCAGGAAAGTACTGCTGCATATTTATCCTTACCTCCTGGCTATCTTCTATTCTTTTCTGTTTGTCTAATTGAAGAATTAGATAAAAGCCCAGTACAGAAAGGCAGGGACTGAGAGAGGGAACTGAGAAACTGAATAGAATCATAGAACCACCAGGTTGGAAAAGACCCACCATATCATCAAGTCCAACCATTCCTATCAAGTAGCATCACTCTTGCTGCTACTTCTTGTTCTCTCCCTTCAATCCCTGCCATGTTTTTCCCCACAACAGAAAAACTGTCACAGAATAATGTAATCATAGAATAGTAAGGGACCTTACAGATCATCTAACACCAACACCCCTGCCATGGGCAGGGATATATCCCACTAGACCAGGCTGCCCAAGGCCCTATCCAACCTGGCCTTGAACACCTCCAGGGATGGGGCAGCCACAGCCTCCCTGGCCAACCTGTGCCAGTGCCTTGCCACTCTCACGGTGAAGGAATTCTTCCTTATGTCTAGAAATTCTTCCTTGTGTCTGCTGGGATAGGAGGGACTTACAGGAGTTGCTGTGAGGTTTTCTGCCTTTGCTAGAGCACAGCATGAACTTCCACTATTCTAAGTAATTTGTTTTTACAGGAATACAATCTGGTTTGTGGAAACTGACAACAGACATGAAGCTGAAGATGTTGGGTCCGTATCAGCAGTAGCAGAAGTGGGCAGCTCTAGTGTAAGAGATGGAAACAACAGGGGTAAATGCTTGGAAGACAAATGCACTCTAGATGTCACTGAAGCTCTGTAGTCAATGTCCAAGAAATAAATCTAGGCCCGTTTTGATGTCCCTTGTTATGTTTAAACTAGATTTTGTGACTTTGAAAGAGCTTTGAAAGGAAAACAAGTACTCTGACATTGACTAAGGGAAGATCTAGGTTCTGAGTTGGTTTAAGTGGAGCAGCAGAGATATGGCTTTGGGGTAGGATCTAGTTCTGCATGTTGCTCTTTCTAGACTTCTTGCTTCATTTCAGAAGAGTTTCTTGCATTTGACCAGAAGCGTGGCCAGCAGGTCGAGGAAAGTGATTCTGCTCCTCTATTCCTCTCTTGTGAGACCTCATCTGGAGTACTGTGTCCAGTTCTGGAATCCTCAATGTAAGAAGGATATGGAACTGTTGGAACTGGTCCAAAGGCAGACTACAAGGATGACCAGAGGGCTGGAGCACCTACCCTGTGAGAGAGAGTTGTACTTGTTCAGCCTGGTAAAGAGAAGGCTCTGAGGAGATCTTACAGTGACCTTCCAGTACCTGAAAGGAGCCTACAGGAAAGCTGGAGAGAGACTATTCATAAAGGCTTGTGGTGATAGGACAAGGAGGAATGGGTGTAAACTGGGGAGGGGCAGATTTAGACTAGACATTAGGAAGAATTTCTTCACCATGAGGGTGGTGAGACACTGGAACAGGTTGCCCAAGTAAATGGTGGCTGCCCCATCCCTGGAGGTGTTCAAGACCAGGTTGGATGGGGCCTTGGGTAACCTGATCTATTGAGATATCCCTGCCCATGGCAGGGGAGTTGGAACTAGATGATCTTTAAGGTCCCTTCCAAACAAAACTATTCTATGAATCTACGATTTTTTTTGGGAATTGTTTTATGAATTGCTTTTGCAGTTGAGAAGTAGCTTGGTGATTTGATTCATGTGCCTTGTTTCTACCTGTGAGACACAGTCAGCAATGTTTTTCCAAATGTATAAATGATTAGCAAAATGCAATGATGTATTCTGCACCTTACACCCCTGCTGTTTCTAAAATCCATTTAGTGAACAAAAGCCCTAGTGGTCAGAACAGGCCTTTATCAAACAACTGTTACCTTCCAAGAGAAGTTTTCTTTTCAAAAAGCCCAGCTGAGTCATAATAGAATATTTATTTCATGGCTGGCAGTATCCTTCTGCCTGAGGGATGGACTGCAATTACAGCATGGTAAATATTTCATTAGAACAACGCAAAACTGCATGGGAAGTAGCTTTACATTTATTTAAAACATTTATTAAAATACAACATTAGAATCTACATGGGAATAATTCTTTCTACCCAATCTACCAACTAAGCTGCAATTTTAGGTAAGACATTTTGTTATTACAAAACCTTGCATATTAGAGTAATCTATCTTTCCCTCTGAGAAAGATGGACATCTTAACACAGATTGAACTTAGTGTACACTGGTGTTCCTTATACTGTTCTGGCTGCATTAAGGAATTAAGAGCATGTACAAGCAGAATCTAGTCCCCTTACATCCTTCTTCAGAAGGACAGTGTAAATGTCATTTAAGTGCAGGACCTAAACACAAATGAATGTTGAAGTCCGTGCACAAGAGTGGGCATCAGCCACTTCAATACTTCGTAATGATGCATATGCAATATTGGAGGGTAGTGGACTATATTAAATACCTCCCAATTTCTGTTTGTTTTTAAAAGTCCACTTCTATGGACACTGAAAAAAAGACACAAAGACAACCAATCTTTTCATTACTCACCCTACTGCAGCAATTTTTGTAGTAAATAGAGAAAGCATCTAAGAGCACATATAAAGACTGAGGTCTTATTGAATAGTAATCTAGCAATAACTCATTTTCACTGAAGGTCATCTTCCTGCTAGAGAATCAGGTTATACAACATTTAGCCCGTAACACTCTTTGTCTGTTGGAGGGTTATGGTGAGGGCCCAAGTCTGTAGCCTTTTGTTGCAGTGGTAATAACCTTCTTGTTTCTTCAAAGGCTATGGAACTAAAAGAAACTGATCAGCTCCTTGATGTACCAGTCACAGGGAGTCTCAAACCCCTTTCTGTACCTATTTGCTATCATTAGTTGAGAGATACTGCTTCCACTCCAAGTTTTCAGGCAGTTGAAATCTTTCCCCATAGTATCTATTCTTCAAGTAGCAGGAGTTTGCTCAGTGTCTTTCCCTCTCTAGGCCCCTGCTCAGTCCTTCCCTGCCAGCAATGAGAGAGTTACCTTCATTGCTTTGAATACTTTGTAGGCTAGATGTGCAGTTTCAGTGTGGAAAACCACTGGTCCTGAAACTACATGCTGTGGTCACTTAGGAGTTTGAAACAGGCTTCTTTGTTGAGCGTCCTAAGCCAGGCTTTCATCTGTCTTGTGCTGGAGACTCAGTTTCACCCTTGACCTCTTATCTAACCCTGTAAAAATTTTCAAAACTACTTAACTATGCCACAGTGTGAACAAAACTGTTTCTCACAGATCAGCACTAACCTCATAGCCTTCCCATTTGTATCAGCTGCTGCATCTGCTGCTGCCTGTGCTGCTGCTTCTCCTGCTGCCCAGTGGTGAACTTCTACAGCTATCTGCAGACTTGTCTCTGGGCCAAATGTGCCTTTTCATGCCTACACTAGTGTTCACCAACCCTTTTAAAGTTGTTGTGACCTGTAAAGAAGCAGGATGACTTTAACAGGGAAGAGTAAACCAGAGAGATTTCTGGCTTACATTAGTTATCCAGATAATTTTATTTTCTTATCGGTGTGTTTTGTCCCTGAGCTCTGATAGGGACTTCTCCAACTACATTGGAAAGCTGACATAACGCAAAAGTTAATGTACAGTGAAACCTGTCTCTAGAGAGCCTTTACCATTCTTGAAGTTACAGGCATACAGATGCTGAAAAGCTGTGCCCCCTTGTTTGAATCCATAACTGTTTTTCACCCTGAGAGAAGGATCCTGCAGTAAATCTGCTCTGGGGCATAAAATCACCACTCATTACACTCAGCATGAGATAGCTCCTGAAATGCAGCATCAGCTCCAGAGTCCAAAATGTGCTTAGGTCGAAGAGTGGTTTCCTTTGGGTGGTGTCCAGACTCTGACGATGCAATTGCAAAGTATTCTAGCAAGACTGACAAAAATAAGCAAATGCATTGGAAGAGAGTCTCTAAAGTGCACTCCCAAGGCTGGGTTTCCATGCAGTGCAGTGCAGAGGCCCTGAGCAGACACTTAAGTCAACACCTTGCCAGAGGACTGTATATCTGAGCCTGAGCCACAGGAGCCCACAGATGTGCTACTGGCTCTCCCTCAGCCTGATGGGCAGGCAACGAGGGTGAGGCAATGTTTTCCTTGGTGTCTCCTCCTCCAAAGTTAGCAAAGAATGTGTAATTTCAGAGTCTTATGAAGCAACTCTGACTCTGAACTACATAGGCTTAGATGATTTTGGATTTTTTTTAATTATTATTTTTTATAAGACTCTGTCAGAGGTAGAAGTGAGCTGCTCAAAGACAAGGAGTCTGAATACGTACCGTTGGCCACTGGGATGCTAGGCGGAGCCTGAGCAGTGGAGATTGAGGATTTCATGAGACAATGCAGCTGAAGTAACAATAAAGTAGCATTTGGGTGCCTAATTCTTTTAGAAATCTGATCTTTGAGCTCTCCCTTTTTGGGTCTCAGGAGTAATGCAGCAGCCACACAGCCATGCTCTCCTTGATCAGGGCAGCAAGGCACCCAGTGACTGACTGTTTTCTTAGCTCTAATACATGCAGCACTCCACATACAAATAACTATGCCAGGATTTCAGTAGAGTCCTATGTTAGAAGACAAACTCTGCAGCTCTATCTTTATAATGATGCTTTTCTGCACTTAGAAGTCAAAACAATGAAATCTCACCAAAAAAATGCATTAAAAGACTCATAGAACAGCAACAACGGATAACTACAACTATGTAATGATCAACACCAGAAGACCTAAGGGGGAGTTATAGCTTTAAGTTAGCAAGGCAGATAGTAAAGAGAAAATTTAGATACTTGCTGTCTCCTGGGAGTTTTATGAGGATGTACCAAGATGAAGATGGGTCTTTGGAGTTTCATTCCTCCCAGAGAGCGCTCTCTTGGTGGGAGTATTGGCAGATCTCCAGCAACATCCCTTATGGTTATCTCTTTTACATATACATATGTACACTAGAAATCTGCAGTTACATTTAATAGTTTAAGCAGTATTGGAGGCATGAATATGTTGCCATCATATGTTTAGGTACTCTTAAACTCTATACAATAAAATCTTTTCTGCAAAATGAAGCATGTGAACAGCTAGCGTCTGGAAGTGTGCCTTGGTTTGCCTTTTTGATCATGAATTCCTACATCTCTGTGCCTGTCTGGATTTTGTTAGAACAATTTTTATGTCCAAACTCACATGTACTTCATCTGTCAACCAATTACTGGAGGTTATTCAAAGGTTATGTTTGAAGTATTCATTTGAGATATAAAGCAAGCATTTCATTCATTGATAACAGTTGCTGAACAAAGGCTTGAAAATCCTAAAGGAACCATCAGAATACATTTGAACTTCTACACTGTGAGAAGAGTGTCGTGAATTCAAAGTATGACCTTGATAGAGACAGCAGGTAGCTGTGCTCGTGCCTTCTGAAGTATGAGGGACATGTTTGCATAATTGACTGAATGTGCTTTTCATGTGACTGATATGTTGGCAGTGATTAATTATCTTAATATTTGATTGGGGTTCTGAGTCTGCATCAAGTGATTAAAGATACTTACAGAAATTAGTGGGTTTGTTTGCACTGCTTCCTCTAATTGTTTGCTAAATAATTTACCATTGTTGTGTTTGAAATCTCCAAGTACTGCAAATAGTACTTAAATAATATGGGTTAATGCAGATGGAAGTAAATACAAATGTGTAAAGGATGTGTGGAAGAGTGGAGGAAGGAGTGAGCACAGCTGGGCTTTAGTGGCAGCAGTTAAAAGGAATGTAAGTATCTACCTTACCTAAAGAGGGGCTGATAATTTACAGATGGCTGACATGATAGACTTGCCAAGCTTCAGGCAGACCTACGAGATTTATCTTGTTTATGTAAATTTTAAGTGGACTATTATGAATTTAAAGACTTGTAGGATTTTTTCCAACAGTTTTCATTTCCATATAACAAGCAATGCACCAACTAGGTCCTTCCAGAAGCCAAAGTCCCTACCCCTCCCTAACAGGTGCCTCTTTCTACTGTGCCCATTTGTTCTCAATGGCTGTCATCCAGAACTCATTTTGCATCTTTCTATGTATTTCAATTTTTTTCTTGAAGGTCATAGTGATGCCTGCAGTGTTCAGGCTGTTCTGTAAACATGGTAGATATCCTTTCAATACGAATACAACTTAGCATAAGTTTCATCTCTTCATGACCCAGAAAATGCATGGCTCTGGTTTCAAAGCATATCATGCATTTCTGTTGTCTTTTCTATTGTGGTAAAACAAAACAAATGATACAGTGAGGTTTCTTAAATGGAAATCAAAATTCTGGGAAAGCGGTAATGATGGGAAAGTTCTGTTTGTGATTTCTGATCTGATCTGATTTCAAAGTTGTGAGTAGGAGGGACACTGAGTCTCTTACCCTTTTGACTGTCGTTATCTTACTTAATCCACTAAAATCTCTGTGACTTAGATAACACCATGCTGTCCAGAAATAAATGACTAAATAATTACCAGTCTTAGTTCTGGGCCAACTACTCGCCTTGTATGTGACTCGGGTTATGTATGTATATGACTGATAAAACTGGTTATGTTGATGCTTTGTAAGGCACTGGCTTAATTCACCAGTAGTGGGTACTTCCCCATATCCTTTACAAACAAAGGAAAAACAAATTAAGCAAAGTATAAAGAAAGAAAGGACAGGTATCCTTCTACATATTTATGAACAATCTACCCAATTCTATCCTTTTGCATGCCTGGGATGTCCACGTACTAAACCCTTGGGAAATTTAATTTCACTGTACAGAAATTTCTCAAGAAGTCCTGTGGAGTAAAAATTCATAGAGATGACATACTGCCAGTATATGAAAATGCCATTTTCAAAACTCAGAACAACCCTTGTTAACTACATATAGTGCTTCTGTGCTAGATAAAAAATAAAAAGAAACAAGTATGGAGTGCCTTGTTTCTCAAATCCCCTCATGACCCTGTTTACGTAGCAAGTAATTTGCATTCTTGGTGGCTGTGTTTTTATCATTCTCCACCCAACCAACCCACAGGTTTTCCCTAAATTCATACTGTCTATACTTTAGATAACCTATAGACCTCTGGCAGTATATCAACCTATCACTATTTAGTCCCAACCTGGCAAATTTTGGCAGCTAAAACCATGCAGTTGGGCTCCCAATTCAAATTCCTCACAGCTCCCCAAGGGAAAGGGGAAAGGAAAATGAGAGGAAAAATACTTGCGGGTTGGAAACAAAATCTACAGTTTTAATGAAATAATAATAATAATAATAATGGTGATAATAATTAGAAAGTAATAAAATACATACAAATAGATGAGATCACGAACCCAGTCCTCAAAGACTATACATCACCACAAATACTGCACAAAAGACACAAAGGAATGAGTCTGTGGCTAGGAGGTAGCTGGCCTCATGAACTGGATTCAGGAATGCACAGATCTGGGATGAGGAACAAGAGATGAGGTCCTCACTTTCCTTGTCTGTATCTAGATAACGGAGTTTAATAGTTGCTGGATTTCATATTTAGGGGTGCAAAATGATGTCTGGGGTATAAGAGCCTCAAAAGCCACAGGACCCTTCTTCCTAAGCCTTACATTGTCCAAAGAAGTCCTTGGCTTATTTTCAGTTTATCTAGGTAAAGAAAACAGTCACATATGCTCAGTCAAAGGCTTAGCCAGGGCCCTTTCACACTCACCAGGTCGCCAAATTGTCTTATATGCAAGTGTCACCTTTTGCAGTTACACTTTCCTACCTCTTTCTGCAGAAAGAATGAAAAACAAAATATTGAACAACTTGCTGAAAATGCCTCATGTCAAACTAAGAACAGCACAGACAGAACTGAGTGACCCAAACAACACCAGTTCAACTTAAAATGAAATTCATGCTCTCTTAAGCAAAATTCTTAACCTTTATGCATATTGTCTGGTATACAACTGTGCCCTTCTTGTAGGAGTTCTTAATAATACCTTCCCTCCAGTTATCTCTCCAGATTTCCTTAAAGCCCTGTCCTTCTCTATCCCTCACTGGTATCTAATACACATCCCCTCCATTGTGAAAGGCACATAAGCTATCTCCCATGTCCTTTCTTAGCTGGTTGGCAGGCAGCTTGCTTGTTCCTCAAGCTCCCAGCGTGTGGCTGTCTTTTCTTGCACATTCAGCTCTTACTCTTCCAAATGGCTTTTTCTTCCAAACAGATTTCCCAAAAAGCTCTTGTGTCTATGAGTCAGGCATTTGCTCATGATGTATGCTAAAGGAAGGACACAGTTGCCTATGTTTTGTCCCATAGATATGGCACCAGCGAAATCTAAGCCACAGTTTTGGACTCTGCGATCTGAAACCTTGTGTGAGCTTTGAAAGTTCTATCATATCTACATACTCCTCCACACCGAGAGAAGAAGGAGAAGGCAAATTGAGATGCCCTATGCTGGCATCTCATCTAAGCACAATTTCAATGGAAAACCACTCTCTGGCACACAGCTTCCAACCTTTGCCACTCCGTTGATGATAAAGATAGTTAGCTCCAATATTGAACCAGTATGGTTTTACATCCATACTCACGTTATAAACCATACTACCCGAACTTGCTAAACTACCAAAAAGCTCGCTGCCCTCTGACAGATTAATACAGGCAGTTACTTCCAGTCATTATTTGGCTGTTCTGAGTACTTGGCTATCACGTGATCCTCTCTGCTGTTTGACAGGAGTCAAGGCTTCAGTTCTCCAAATTCAGAGGAAGACGGCAATCAGGCTTTGAGCCCCTGAAGGCTACTAATTTCCAGACTGTTCAAGCAGAAAAATTGTTCACACATCAATAGCAAGGCCAACCTTTAGAGAGAGAATGGCAAGGCAAATTATCAAAATTAGCTGAATATCAAGTAAACAAATATTCTGCCACAGACACCTGCAGAAATACTGCCATGCTATGCACAGACTCAAGCATGCTATACACGTACTTACCCCTGGTCCAGACAAAGCTGTGCACAATAATGGAACCAAAAGAGCACACGCACTGCAGCCTGATTATTGTCTCTACATTATATGCAAACACTGCATGTGCTCTTCTTAAGTCCAGAGAGATTCTTAATGGTCAGAATATTTTTTAAAAACCTGAGGCAAAATTCATCTTTTCATGGCCAGAAAATAATGACGTCCTATCCAGAAGAAAAAAAATACGCTTTTTATGGATGTTTGATTACATACCAACAGCAATATTTTGAGTTCCTTAGGCTGAATTTGCTAGAGAAGTTACATGTATTTTATTTCCTTCTTTCCTTTGCCTCCAGCTGCCTGATCCAGAACAAGACTTCCATTCTTTTTTGTCCACCTCTTACAAAAGTACAGTCTACAAGATAGTATTTATGCAAAGAATGGTACTGCTGCCATCTACTCCTTGAAGGCGGCATCAACACTTTCTTGTTAACCATGAACGCATTTCAGTTCATGTCCTAAATCATGTTTGTTTTCCCTAAGCCTAAATATTTAACCACAATTTTTATCTCACTTGCACTATGCATCCACCAGAGAATTCACCCACGCTTTCTCTTTTCCCTTAGCCACAGCAACACAAAAACAAGCAGTGGCATGAGCACTATGGCTTCCTAAATCATGATGGGATTAAAAGTACATGATGATATCCCAGCTCTGAAAGAAACATTTCCCATAGCAATGGTATTAATAATGTCCATCTTTCACATAGATTATCCTGACTTCTACTATGGCTGAGCTCTTAGTACAGTGGGGACCTTCATTTGGCAGACTGTCCTTGCAAAATTTGTGTTTAAAATATATTAATATACATCTACTCTAAACATAGTATCTAATTTTTTTTTTAAGATTTGTGTTTCACTGAGGTGCTCACCTATGAACCAAAGTTTTGGTCCTGTATGTCCAAATCATCATCACTCAAAATTTAACTAAGTGTGAAAGACTCCACAAAGGGCTGTTACATGCTCAGCAGACCTCCCCAACACCTCCCTTTCCTTTTTCTACCCTATGACTCGCCTTCATGGTGCTGCTGTGATTAGCATGCTGTTGAGTGCATTTTGCTGTCTGTGAACCCAGGGGAATTGTGCAGCGAAGATTTTGTCTGGAATGATTTCAGCTAATCTCATGATACCACCCTTCACCCCAATTTTTCCTATTTGCTCCTTATGCTGCTTTCAAATTTTGCTGCCTAAGTGGCACCTATCAAAACAGGTACAAAAAAAAATTCTGGATACCAGCTTAGTTGCATTATTGGAGCACAAACATGCCTATCTGATTCCTTTATAGAGTTGGTATTGAGGACATGCTTAAAACATTTAAGGGAATGACATTTCCAAAGTGTCTCATTGCTGAGCCTTTATCTGTCAGGGGATTTGCTTCATGTCAAAATTAATACTAAACAGCAACTGTATCTTGTAATTACTTGAAAAGCTAGTTTACAGATAATTTCCTTCCGGGAATGTTTGTGCGAAATAAAAATGTAAAGAAATAAAGCTGACATTTTCTTATTTACAAGTTTAGTTCTCTTTAGCAAAATATCTTGATCCTTCCTGTGATACTCTTTTCAAATAGCACAAAATTGCTCTGTGTTTTAAAACACGCTTGCTGAAAGTTTTATACCTTGGAGCTTCCTTCTGGTCTCCATAAATGCCATTACAGCACTCAGAGGAACATTATGGCCTGGAAGAAGTTCTAACAGCCTAATGACAGAAGAAATATGCTAGATCTTGAAGAAATAGGAATTAATTAATGCATCCCACATTCTTTCTTTTCTGTCTCCTTTTTCAAACATTTACCACTGGAATATGTGTTTCAAACGAGTTTTTAAACCTGCTTGACTCATTCTTCCCTTGCGCAAAGGGCTACAAACAAAATTAGGTGCCATGGAGGCGTCCATGGCCCAGTTTCATCTCTCAGAGTGGCTCTGGGTTAGTTCAGGGAAGCAATGATGTACTTACTATTAAGCATCTAATTTGCTTAAGGAATTATTGCTTGTTAAGCAGGGGGAGGGAGCAGCTAAGTGACATTCAGATGGGCATGTTATGATAAGTGCATTCGCAGGCTGAGCACATCTAGTTGCCTACTAGCTTTTGTCAAAGAAAAGAAACAATGTGTAGCACTAAGTAATGCCTCTGGCTGGCATTGTTCAGATTTTCTACAGAGCTACTGCTCTCCATTATGAAATCTGCAGGCAGAAAACTATACAGAAATTCAAATTATCATTTCAGAGAACACAATTTTTATAATGATTTTATTCTAAACATCTCTTCATCACCCTTGTGCTGTTAAGTTAAAAAATTGCTTTCATTTTAGGCTTTCATGAGTAAACCTACATTTTGTCTGCTAGTTTCAGTGATCTAATGCATCTTTCACATCTATAAGTGCTGAAACAGGATTTATTAATAGCAACTCTGCACCAGGGTCTTCCTAACTATAAATATTTTAGTATATAAACCACAGAAAATTCTTATAATAAAATAATAACTTTCATAATAGCAAGATTTATATTCACAACATGATGTGGCAGATTATCTCCAAATTTTAAAATGGATCTCAGTAGTTTTGTAGGGTATATTAGCAATGAATTTTATCAATAGTTTTGAAAAAAAAGTTTGAGATGGGCAGCTAGAAGTAAAAGTTATTGCACAAAGTCCATTGATCTCTATGCTGTGGCATTTTACATGTCAGCTAAAGACAGTAGTTTTTTAACTTTATTTTGTAATGAAAAAGCATTTAAGGTCACAGAAATGGCATCTCTGAAGGTGTGGGAAAGACTTGCCTGAGAATTGGAAACTTGGAGAATGGGAAGGAGAAAAGATCACTTTGCATTTCCCTGTTAATATATTCCTTCCTTAAACATTTGCTGCTGGCCACTCTGACACAAACCACAGGGCTGGAGGTACCTTTGTTCTGACCCTGTACATCTGGGCTTGACGGCTTGTTCTCAGGGACAAGGATCAAGGGAAGATGGTGTGCAGGAGGCTGGCGTGAAAATTCCCAATGGATTAGCAACATATTGTCCCAGAGCCACCACTGAAGGCAGGCATATGATAGTCAGGTTACTCCACTTTGAAACATATCTCACAGTTACCATTATAGTCAGAATATTTCTCATAGGCAGTTCTGTTAAAATGCATGCCACCAAAACACTGGTAGCAAGCTGTATTACGGAAATTGAGGAAAACTACATGTAGCCTGTCCTCTTGGGCACGTAAACCATCTCAATTCTGTCACAGGCTGTTACCAAGGAGCGAGGACAGATGCTCTTCCCATTTGTGTCTGTTCCAGAAATAGTGTCCAAACCGACCCCAGAAAATTGTGCATTTTCGTCCAAGATGATATTCTGGGTGGTTATTTCTTACATAGCAGGGACATCTGCTGGTGCTAAAGTAATCCTGCAGAGCAGCCAGTTTATCCCAGAGCCACTCCAGGGTGCAGAAAAAGGGGATGAGAGAGGCTGGGTTTCAGGGTGGAGGTAAGGAGCCTGAATAGCAAGAAGCAGATACCCAGCTTCTCGGATGCCCTCTCTTTGTTTGCAGAGAGGCATAGTAATACTGCTTTGGAGCATAATTTGCTATGAAGATTAACTTAAAATTTTAATCATTAAGAAGCTCCCTATAAATCAATAATCATACTTGTTTTAAGGGACCACCAAAATAAAAACCATACACTTACCCAGTTGCAGTGAATCATGTTGGATGGATAATGCAATTAGTACACAATTCATATATGGACAGCCGGGATAATAATGCTGGTATTTCAACCTCAAAGCAAAATGCATTGCATTAATCTCTGTAATAGAGTCATAAAACCATAGAACAGTTTGGTTTGGAAGGGACCTTAAAGATCATCTAGTTTGAACCCTCCTGCCAGGACACCTCCTACCAGGCCAGGCTGCCCAAGGCCCCATCCAACTCGGCCTTGAACACCTCCAGGGATGGAGCAGCCACCACTTCCCTGGGTTACAATGCTTCACCACCCTCATGGTGAAGAAATTCTTCCTTATGTCTAGTCTAAACCTGCCCCTCTCCAGTTTAAAGCCATTCCCCCTAGTCCTATCATTGCAATAATTTATCACAGTATGAAGAACAATGGAACAAGGTGAATGTTCAAAAACCTGCAGAAGTCCCAAAAGGATAGCTGTTTGCCACATGCAATGAGAATATCTAATGCACATCACAACATCTGTTTGTACCAAGTACAGGTTCTTTAATGGTCCTTGTTAATGACTTCCGTGCTGCTGAAGGTGCCTGGCTATAGTGCTGGGGTGACTGAACTTTCCTTTTTCCTATTTCCATTCTCATTCTCCATGGTTTTATCTAAGCAGAAGGGATTTTGGTAATATGACTTGCATATCAGTAGGTAGTGCTTAGTTTACAGTAGCTCTAGAGAGGTTTATGTATTAATAAAAAAACCCCACTTATTATTGTGCAATAGTATCATTGATTTTTGGACTATGTATTTAAAATTTGGACGGGGGGGAGGGTTGGGGAGAAGGACCTTAACTAAGGGCCATGAGATTACTAACTTCCAATTTAACAATCCTGTAGTCATATATTAGGTCAAGATAAATGGCAGTCATATACAGCAGTAATCAAGAAAAAAAAAATTGCATTCTCCTTGAGAAAAAACGTCCACATTTTATTTTCCCACTTTCTGCATAGAGGAAATCATTGATATTTTTAACAGTCTGCGTTTGACGTATCTGTATTTATGTAAGTAGAAGTAGCTGTATAGGGGAGGAAAATGGAATGTGTGAGGGCAGCAGGTTTGTCTTTGCATGGATGTGAAAGTATGTATGTATATATATGTGTGTGTGTAATGTTTGGAGTCTGTTATAGCATATCACTGCAGACTGGCTCCCTTCAGCTTCTCCATACAGAGCCTGAGGGCTTGGCCCAGAGCCAAAGGAGGAAAAATGCCTTCCTCGTGAAGTTCTGGGGAGAAAGATGGTGTGAGCAGGATCTCCTTGATGTTTGTTGAGAAGACACTCATTCATGGAAGCTCACTGGAATGAGTCCTAACAGAGAGAGTTAGCTGGGCTCCATTTTAATGCAATCTTTGTGTTATTTAAGGGCGTGTCTGTTAAATCTCACTGTATTTGAAAGCTGCTATAAACACAAGCAACATTAGCAAGGAGTCACTGCACAGTACCATGTTCCCAGGATGTCTGGGGAGATAGTGATTATATTGTGTTGTACTATCATAGAATCATAGAATCACCAGGTTGGAAGAGATCCACCAGATCATCGAGTCCGACTGTTTCTATCAATCACTAAACCATACCCCTCAGCACCTCGTCCACCAGTGCCTTACACACCTCCAGGGAAGGTGACNTACAATCCATCCTATATTATTTTCATTGTTATATTATACTGCAAAACATGCATTTTACATCTGGAGAAAAAAAAATCAGCTTAAATCAGAAAACTGTTTTATTTGATAGTTTGGGGTTTCCCCTTTCCTCTGTAAATCAAACTATAGGGGAAAAGAGTTCTGCTTTCCTGTGGGCAGAGCCCAGGCATGAAGTGGGGGGTTGTTGCAGGTTGTGTAGTCACGTTCACCTCCTTGCGTTTTGGGAACCTGTTTTCGGGAGGGTTGAGGATGTGAACGAGAATAAATGGGTTATCTCGACACAAAGAGGAGCTGCAGAAAGCAGTGGTCGCAAGGGGGCAGAAGCAGCCTAGAAGTAGTTCTGCTGCTCAGAGGTGCTTCCCCACCCTGGGTTCCTGCTTTTGCGTTCGAATACGGAAAATCCTCTTCAAATAAAAAATCACAGAATCACAGANCACGGCAAATCCTCTTCAAATAAAAAATGTAAGCACACAACGTTATACAGTTATATCCAGCTGTATTGTTAGCTCAGTTCTGAATACAATACTCTGAAACGAGTTTTGTTTACAGTTTGATGAAGAGATCAGCTTTCCTGGGAGCTGAAGCGAGGGGGAAAGGAGCTGCAGGGAAACATCGGTTTTAATAGATTCCTAAACTGCTTTCTCACTGTTCTCTTAAGACCCAGTTGCAAGACAAGTTCTGAAAGGAAAAAAATGCAGAAAATACAGTAATTTCTTCAGATGCAATACACTTAAACCCCTTTATCTTACACTTCTCTCCCCTTGCCATTCTTTGTATGGTCATCTTTTGGTTCTGATAATGAGAGATTATTTGTGTGTTTTAACTACATCCATATTCTTGCTAATTACAGCGAGGCCATAAGAGTAGAGCAAAGATACAAGGCTTTTCAGGATCATGGCTCTATGCTGTAATCTTTTTAATGTGCAGGTAAGACCTGACCTTACACAGTTGGAAATCTCTCTATGCACACAAATTAACTGCAAAAATATTTCAAATTACTTCAAAGAAGTATCATGCGATTGGAGTCTTTGCATCAAATTATATAAATTTGGGGTTTTTTAAAGCTAAAGTCCAAATCAGAGCCTGGTCCTTCATACCAACAGCTCTGAACTTGATGGGTATGTGGCGTCCTCCAACTGCTGTGTAGACACAGCCTCCTGAGCTTCTACTCTGCTGGCTGCTGGCTTCCAGCAGCTTGGAGGAGCCAGCATGGGCAATCACAGGCTCTGTCAGACTGAGTACAGACATTCAAAACTGATCCAAAACTCCTGTATTAGACGATAACCCTTTAATTTAGACCTCTAAGCAATTGCTCATTTTTTTCCATACTGCTCACTTAGCTACTGAAATATGCATTATGAACAGAACTTGTAATGACCGTTTTTAGAAAGAACTTCATTCATCACTTACTGAAGAAGGCAGATAGAATTCTTAGAGTACTTAGCTGAATTCCTGCTTACTGTAACACATGCCTACTGAATCAAATCCATTTATTAACTGGGAACTTCATTTACTGAGGAATGGAATAATATAAGTAATAATAATAATGTAACACAATAATATAAATTAAATGAAACACAGACAATAGCATGAATGGTAAACAAACTCAAGAATCAAACCCACTTATCTAATATCACTTGGAGTAAAGAGAACTTGACACATACTAGACCCTTGGGCAGCCTCACTAAATGATGAGATGAAAACTTTGCTAACTTCCCTGGTATTAAAAAACTAAAGCTTGTGAGCAAACCTAATAACTTCTGCACCTGGTCTCTGTGTCAGCCCCCAAGGTATGCTCTTTCAGAGGGAAGCATTTGCTGCTTACAAAGATACCTTCAGTTTAAATTCAGTTCATTTAAGATCTAACAGGATAGATACTGTAAGTGTGGCCTACAAAATGGCATAATAATGCTCTCTAAGCATTTAACACATAGCTGTGCACAGGTGTGCAGAGTTGAGCTTGGCTGGCTGCCAGGCACCCAACAAATCACTCTTATTCTTCCTTCTCAACATGATGAGTAAGAAAATAATTTGTAAAAGATTGTGGATTGAGATGAAGACAGGGAGATGACTTAGCAATTACTGTTGTGGGTAAAACAGACTCGACTTGAGAAAAACTAATATAATTTATTACCAATTAAAAATAGATTAATGCGGTGAGAAACAAAGACAAAACTAAACCCTTCTCTCCTGACCCCCTCTCATTTCTTATTTCCAGGCTCAGCCCCATTCCTTTCTTCCCAGATCTTCTATTTCCTCCCTCCAAGCAGTGCAGTGGGATGAGGAATGGGAGCTGGGATCAGTTCATAATCCTTCATCTCTGCTGTTCTACTCTCCTCACACTGTTCCCCTGCTCCAGCAGCAATTATTTTGTGATAATTTCTTAGATTTTTTTCCCTCTTCTTCCTTTCCTTAAATTAAATTTTTGTGATTCTGTAGTCTCTTACCTGTAGCTTTTATCTGTTTGTCTTTCTGCAAGTTTTAAAGTGCTGTCCATGTCCTTTACCATTCCAATTTAGTATTTAATGCTTGTAATCAATAGCAATAGTAGCCCCTAAAAGACTTCATGAAGTGTTTGGCTTTCTGGCTAAAAATTTCTGCTTTTTTATTGGGACTTTAAAATGTAGAATATATTCATTTATGTTTTGCTTGTGCTATCAGCATGGCTCCTGTTAACAAACAGACTGTTTCTGAGAGTGGATATTTTCTGGTTATTGCATTTTTCCTCAGGTGCAGGCATCATACATTCAAATATTCAGTGCTGACCTCTTTCTTTTGGGCTGTCCACACAGGCTGTTAATGAGCTTGAATATTACATTAAAAGTTTGTTGATAGCTCCCGAGAGAAAAACAGTTTCCTGTGGATGCAGTAATGGCAAGTAAATATTAAAGTACATTCCCCAGATATTCAGTGTGTGAGCTTTGCAAAGCAAGAAAGGTGTTTTGCTCTTAATGCCAAGCTGAATGGCAGAGGAGGGAGCATGCTGCCCCTGCCCATGTCTTGGTCAGCCTCTGTGGAATCTCACCACCAGGAAGGGACAAACTAGATACCACCAGACACTGCCTTCTTCCCTGCGCTTTCCTCTCTGGGCCCAAAGGGAAAAGGTATCCTGAGCACAGGGACTGGGAGGGTTCCCAACCTGCACAAGCTGAGAACCAAGAGCGCTGAATGTCATGTGGGGAATGTTGACCTGGAAACCTGCGCACAGCCTGCTTGAACTTGTAGTTAGTCCAGTGGAGCCCTAGCCCATACCTACACCTCACGGACACTGTGGTTATTTTACACAACGAGTCAGTAATACATGGTCCATTAACAGTTATATTTGTCTGAGCATTACAGTCACATTAGAAAGTATATCCAAGGCAATTATCTTTATTGCAGTGCTGAATTAGAGATGCTAAACTCATCGAGGCCAGGAAATTTAGATAAACCATAAACTTTTCTGAAACACATGAGCACACATCTCATTTCCTGCTTTGTTCATAAATACTCATAAAGGTTTCCCAATCAGCTATCATGCAATCAACATGATGATTTAGTTAAGAAAACATCCTGGGATTTACAAAGTGAATAAAACTGTGCTGAAGTAGCATGGTGTAAAACCACAGCTGGGACAGCTGTAATAAACTAATGACACTCCCCCCACCTCAGGACACGAGAGATGGTAGCGCACTGTACATCTGTGTTTGTGTTAATATTAGGGAATGAATCCAAGGAAGGAAGGAAGGAAGGAAGGAAGGAAGGAAGGAAGGGAGGGAGGGAGTTACTCTTTCCAACAACTCATATGAGGTTTAACATGGCCAAATGCCAGGTCCTGCACTTGGGGCACAACAACCCTGTGCAGAG
>WAAB01019615.1:122386-142842 GCA_013389865.1 Piaya cayana
TTCACAGAAAGGGTCATTGGGCATTGGAACAGGCTACCCAGGGAGGTGGTTGATTCACCTTCCCTGGAGGTGTTTAAGTTACGGGTAGATGAGGTCTGGAGGGACATGGTTTAGTGTTTGATAGGAATGGTTGGACTCAATGATCCGATGGGTCTCTTCCAACCTGGTGATTCTATGATTCTATGATTCTATATGGCTCTCCAGTTTTAGACAGACTGAGAAAAATTTTTTGACTCTTCAGTGTTAGTATTGATTTGCAAACTTTTGGTGTTTGAAAAGCTTAAAAGACATCTGTCACTTGCTTTTTCTTTTAGAGGAAACAGGATGTGAGAGAATTTGGTAACTAAAGAATAAGGTACTCCTACTTATTAGGCATTCCTGCTACTCCTGATCCCAAACACAGCTATCCAAGCTCAGAGAATGCAGAAATTAAAAAAAAAAACATCATAAACCTCACAGAGTTACCTTCAGCATTACTTCTTAGAAATGGTACCTGAAAATCCTGTCTGACAAAGATGTGAGCATTTGTAACTATCTGAGAAAGTGAGATGAAGACAGATTCTATGAATCCTGTTATGCTATAGCAGGCTGTGCAGCCTCTCTAATTGGATTAAAAACATTGGATGAAGTAGAACACTTCGGTTTACATGTTGCTGAGCTATTATTCAAACCCTTCATTAGAAACACCCAGAGTGAACACCAGTAACCATGAGGGCAAGAATAGTGAACACTGTTGTGAGACTAAGCTCTTAAAAGTGCAGAAAGCAATGCTTTCTCTGCAAGTCTCATGGAAAAATAAGAAATTAAATCAGTATCACATACCAGATATATGATTATTAATTATACGTGCTAAGTCTGACAAAAATTAACACTTATGTTACTTTTTCTTATGTACATTGTTTTTTCAGGGTGTAGTAATTCCACTTAGAATTCAGTAATGAAGTTGTAGTAAACACTATTTTAAATAACAGCTTGTAAAATGTACAATTATTTTGTTATCTTATACTGCATAAAAATATTTGATTTAGATGCATAAATGCCTTTTAAGACACAGAACTACAATATTAGACTTTTTTAACTGTAGTCACTTAATGAGCACTTTAAGGAAAGACAGCAAGTGAAACAGTGTCTGACATACAGGGTACACATACACATCTGCTGTACCACATGACATTTCTAAATGGGTTTCCCTGCAACTGTATTTGACAAGTGATGAAAGCTGGTTGTTAAATCTGACAGTCTCTCAAGTCTGTATCTCCAGGATACTTTATCTTAAAAGTCTCTCAGTTTCTTATGCGATATCCATCAACATCAAGTCTCTAATTCTGCTTTCAGTGGAATTTGCCTCCTTCCAAAACCAGTGATATCTCGTTATCTTCCAACTTCTCAGAACAGTTCGATATTGCCTTCAACCTGATGGCTCCCTGTAATCCACTTTTGAGCTTTTCTGAACTGTGATTCAAGTGCCCATGGTTATGAAGGCAGTCAAATGATCTCACTCCAGCACTGAACACTAAAACCATCTTTCTAGTCATCTCACCTCCATAATAGGATTCAAGAAATTTAATTGCAGTCAGTGAATTGAAACATCCCCCAGTGTAGTGGTTTTATTCCAGGAATGAACGTAAAGCTTTGCCTACTACCTGAGGAAAGTGATATATGCATGACCTCAATCTGTTTTTATAAAATACAAAATACTACTCTCCAGTTATTTTTGAAAGCTGTGATTTTTACCATTTGTTGAAATTACTATAAAACACAGCATCTGGAAAAAATCTGCACTCAATGACATTCTTAGTAGTGATATATCCATACTCTGCATGGAATGTTCTCTGGCTTCTGCACCTTTCCTATTTCACTTCCAATTCTTCTTTCTTGTCCATTTCCTCTCCTGGTTCCACAGTCTCCTCTGGGATTATCCACAAATCTTGCCAAAATCAGGAAATGCTACTGAAATGCTACTGACTGCCAGAGGTCAGCTTTGGTCACAAGTCCTTCTAAGAGTTAAATTGAATATAGTCTTGTTTTTAACTAAGTATATGAGAAGACTGTTATTGGAGTTATCAAAAGTCTGAACCATGATACAAAACCACTCTGGAAGAGTACGTTATACTCCTGAGATGTGTTTTACCTACAGCCTACCAATGCCATAGCTACTGGAAGTTCCAAGACAACACAAGCTGCAAGTCCTTATAGCCAGAAGTTGGGAAGGCCTTTATGGTCTTATGCAGAGACATGTAATTAATGCAAATTAAATTGTAGAAGTGAAATAATCGAAGCTAGTCATGCTTGGAAGTAGTTTGTTAAACTCCAAGGGACAGACTTCCCACAGAGTAGTTTACAAGTTAGTAAGTGTCTGCAAGATTTTCCTTACAATCACTCCATGTTTTACCTGTCTCCCTTGAACCCATTCCACTTAAGTTATAGCTACAATTCACTACTATTCCTGAACATGTCCAAAGTAAGTTTTGTTCTTCTCCCGTGATCTCACCCAGCCTTGTTTAACCAAGTCTTAAGTTACTTTTGGCTCTCTTTTTCTTCCTAAATGACTCAATAAAATATACACTGTCATAATAAACTTAACTACATTGCCATATACTGCAAGCTCCTTCATTCCAATGGTATTAAAATCTTAACGTGAACTTAGATATTGTTGCCACTAAATACAAGGAGAATAGTTCCAAAGTGGGGAGCAACTTTAAGATTCAAAGACATTTCATTGATGAAGTTGGGTTTCAGTAATCCTTTGAGGACAGAAGTAGACATGATGAAATCCCAGTATTGAAAGCACAATGCATTACTTGGAAAGAGATAAATGGCTGCAAGAGAAAACAATTTTGTTGCATAGAGGGGATGATGTAGGAAAGGTAAATAAGTGGGTCAAGTATGACTGGAATTGTGGTGAAGGAGAGAAGGAAAATACATGGCGTGAGAAGTGTGAGAAAGTGGGAATTATTGCGTCATTTTGTAATCAGTTTTTAGACAGTAGTAGATATTTCCTCTGAATGGGTTATGTGACTTTTTTTAAAAAAAAGTAATACTCCATATATATTTTCATACTCTTGAATAAATTATTTATGTTTGAAATGGCACAAAACCATTTCATGCTGCTGTTCTTGAGACCAGAAGCAGGACTGGACTTGATTTACTGCAGAGCAAGACCAATTTTTTGTGGTTCATGAATTAGTATCACCAAGCAAGCATAAAGCATCAGATTTGCTGTAGCTCTACTGCAGTTTCTGAGGAAAGACTGTCCCTACTGCTCTTCACCTCTGTCTCAGCTCTTCCTGTAGGGAAGCTATTTGTAACCTGTTTTTCTTTTCATGGAAATTGTGAGTTTGTCAACAGGTTCTGTCAAATTCATTAGGAGAAACTGCCCAAGACTGAATTCAACAAAAAAGTAATCAAACTGACTTTCCAGTGACAGGATCTTATTCCTTGAATCTTCATGGGGAAACGGTCTGTAAGTAAAGATTAAAAAATAAAACTGGGACTTCCTTTGGGAGGGGAAGCTAAAAGGGGTCCTTTGTGTGCAGAAGACCTAGGGGTCTAGCAAACTCTATCTTGGGCTGTATTTGAAAAGCATGCCAACAGGCTGGAAAGAAATGGTCCACCCTTCTGTTCTGAGCTTGTGAGATGACCTCTGGAGTACTGCATCCAGTTCAGGGCTCCCCAGCATCAGAGAGGTGTGGACATACTGGAGCAGAGTGAGACCAGCAGGCATTTTGCAGGATGGCTGTGGGGCTGGAGCATCTGGTATATGAAAATAGGCTGAGAAACCTGGGTTTGTTCAGCCTACAGAAGACAAAGTGAAAAGATCTTAGAGTTGTCTACAACTACTCACGGGAAAAACTGCCTATTATGAATTTCACCATCGTGCTGTGTGGAAGACATTTTCAAATGGAGTGAAAAGCATTTGTCACTACACAAGAGATTACTGAAAGGATTTTTTTTATGTACTCTAGTTGAATCTCAAAACATTTTCACTAAAGCAGGTGAGGCTTTCCTTAAAACTAGAACAAAATACTAAACCTTGGAGTAGGATGCCTGCCAAAGCAAAAAAAAAAATCTATCCCTCCTGGATGTATCTTTGACCGCATTCAGTGTCTGATTTGATTGGTGATTTTTTTTACATAGTCAACGTATCTGGTTTGATTAGATCATGTTTTATTTGACTTGATAGATGATACGTATTGGTCCATAAAAGATGGATCAATTTTGACAGGTGACATGGTTTGGAGCTCAGTCAAAACCATTGATGCTTCCATGAGATTTTCACTTTGGATAGTGACGTACCGCTCAGTACAGCCTACTAAGGGGTTGCATGCTTTAATAAATACAGAGTGTATTTACAGTATGTAACCAATTACACTTTTTCTGAAATATTGAATTAAGGAGACTCAAAGTGTCTTCCTCTTCATCTTTGTTTTTAGAGTTATTGTCAGGAGCCAAGTATGCAGCATCTATGAAGAACAAATGCACTGTGTTGCTATTTTTGGCTATTAGAAATGTTCTAAATGCTGTTTCTTTACCATGTTACTGCTTCATATTGGTTACTTGTAAGCTTTTTAAGAGAATCTTTCAGTTACTCAGTGTTGTGTAACTAAGGACCCAAGAGGCAGACTAAGCTGACCACAGATTCTGAAAAATACAATGTGAAATCAGACAAAACCTTGGAGAAGGAATACATCCTACAGGCCAACACTCCATCTGTTAGGTCTGTTAGATTTAACTTTTTTTTTTTCCCCTCCATTATAATCTTCAGTTTGGGTTGGAGCTGTGTAATTCTAATAGAGAACTTCTCCCTCTTCTAGAAAATACCAGAACCTGGGATGCTCTTGGGATCACCAAGGAGAAGCTCCCTTTTAAATACAGGAGCTCTGACACGTTAGTACAGTCAGAAGACATCAGAACACATTGTCTGTTGTTGACTCTTTGCTCAGTAAACTCACTTTCTGTGTACACCTCAACTACTACCTGCTTTAGCAATTACTGCCTTTAACAGTGGTGACAGTTCTGTGTTATTCCTGTTGCAACTAGAGACCTAGCCTTATTTGTGGATATCTAGGTTGTGTTTAGCCCTGGACTAAGTATTGGTGCATACATACTCCTGGTAGTAGCATGTGAACTAGGAAGAGTTTGACATGATTTCTGGCCTACATGGGCTTGCATTTGCTAGCAGTAAAATTGCACATAGAAATTACTGAAACACAAAAAATTTAAAAACACATTTATTCATGTTTAGTGTTCTTCCTATACAAGAAGCTTTTAATATATTTGAAACCATAGACCTGTAATTTTCTTTTTTTTTTCCTTGGCAGATAAGTTTCCTGCATGACAAGAACATACTCAGCAAGTTGAATGGAGCTAACACAGACTCAGTCCAGACAATCATTTACGTGCATATGCAGCTTAAAACCTCTTAACATGTTGTGATGTAATTGCAAGTCCATATGTGCATAAGGATTCTGAGGAGATGGGAGCACCACCCTCCTGTAAAAGTACAAGATCTAAGAAGAACAGAAAGTACCAGAGACAAACTTTTGCATTGTATGATTTAAATGGTAAGAGGTAACATCATCATGAGCTGTGGGGAGAAGGAGATATCCGTACACACCTACCATGAAGAAGCCTTGAAAAAACAGAATTTCTATGCAGATGCTCTGGTCTGTAACTGAAAACCTAGCAGTGGAGGGGGTGGCATAGCAAAGTATATTTTAAGATATTAAACAGTAAGTACTATTATTACTATAATTACTAAAATAGCCATAGACTACAAACCTAAGAAATTATAAACTAAATCATAATTATGTCTCTGAATGACAATTGTAGGATGTGGCCCCCTTGTATTTTAGGTCCACAAAATATTTGCAATGAATCAGTTAGGATGGAGAATTCTGCCAAAACTAGTCAAAGCTCAGTTGCTCAAGGCAAATCCAGTCTACTATTAAAAGACCCCACAACAACAACAACAACAAATAAGTTAATATATGTTATAAAGCTCTGACATATGCCACCAGAGAGTGGGTTTGCATCTGTTTGAGACATTGCTCTCCACCAAATAATGTTTGGTGCTGTAGCTTACAGTGGCTTCGAAGGTGCATGGATAGCACAGCTCTGGCAAGTGGAAGAAGGAAAGAAGGAGAAGGGAACAATTCTCCATTTTCAGAACATTTGTTGTCACTTGTTCCCAAAAGTGTACATCAGTATATAGCCTTGGTATCTACTTCTGGCATCATTTTTCTCTCTCTTCAACCGGCACAAATACAATAGCAATGAACTTGTAGCACATGCTTTCTTGAGAAAACATTACCTCGCAAGCTATCTGAAAGGGGACAGATTCTTTTCTACCCATTTTGTAAAGTTAGCTTATGAAGAAGGCACAGAACAGGAGGAGTGAACTGTAGCATGTCTTTGTACAGATAAGACAGAGAGATGACTACACAGGAGCAGATATAGCCTTCATTTTGATTCTGCAGTTGGCAGTGTCCAGAAAGGCGTGACTTTTGACATTTTTCTTTGATCAGTGACTTTAGAAAGACTTGGCTTTGCCCGATTCTCCCCTGTCCATTCTGTCTTGTTTTAAGGAGATTCTTGTTGCTCCAATCTAGGAATGCATTATTTATTTTGCTGGCTGTTCAGCATTCATTGCTTCACCTCCAGGAGTATAGAGGAAAAGGAACCCAGCAACAAAATAATTTCTACCATTCATTTTTCACTGTCTTTAGCCCTAGCATCAGCTTTGCCATTCAGGGAGCAAAATGGTTTGAGATCTAAAATACTGGGGGCAGTAAACAAAGTGTAATCTTTGCTGATCAAATTCATAGCTTTCTGTTTCAACAAGGAAGAGACCATTTGCTTTGTTTATACCTGTTGTGGATTCCATCATGGGATCCTGCACTTCTCTATCACTTCCCTTTAATGCATTCATAGTCTTTTAATTAAAATGAATGAAACTGGGCATGATAATCACTGGCAAGTGAGAGAGAGTCAAAAATTGATGTCTGCTTTTGTAAGCAGGTTATTTTGTATTATTTAGACACAATAGTGCTTAAGTGTCTCACTCAAAATGCAGTGGGAGGTATTGATGTGCCAGGAAAAGCAATTCATTCTCCCATAAATGGAGGCATTTGTCACAGTTATAGTTGTACATGAGATGGTCAGTTGTCCTGTTTCTTTCTTTTTATTTTCTGAGCCATGGAAGCCTCTGCACTGAGGTGCCAGGTCTTTATTTTCATTTATATAGCTACGTCTGAGCTACAGAGGCAGACTGATGTCTTAATCATGCCAAGTCAGGAAGGGAACAGAATCTGAGAAGAGATGCTCTGCAATGCAGAATGATGAGTGATACTAAATCAGAAAGATTTTTCCTTCAGATAGGAAGAACATACCACACCAGCTGACCTTTTCTATATCAGCACTGCAGATGTTTAATCAGGTAGGTTAGTCACAGTTGGATCTTTCTACCTCATTTGCCACTCAATGCCAAAAGTACTGGTGTTCTCTGCTATGTGGAAACCTCCCTGGGTGAGGACTGAACCGAGGCCCCTAGACTTGTATCAGAGAGTTCCAAAACATCCTGTTGTATCAAAGGCATATGTGGCTTTACATTTTGGAAGAGTGCAAACTCATTGAAGCTAAGAAAAAAATAAGTTTAGGTAATGTGTTGAAAAAAAATTGTTTATGTATTTTGACAGACTCAAAGTCCAGAAAAGTCTCTAGAAAACTATTAGCTTGTGGAATAATCTCTCTAAGGAGTGTGATGCACATAAGATGCTGAACATTGTCCTGTACAGAGGTCAGTAAAATGATCCTGTGTTCTTTAGTCTAAAGGCATCAAAAGCAGTTGCATAGGATGCTTCAGTGGCAGTCATGATACCTGTTTCTGGCACCACTGCGTTTTTGAAATGTTTCGATATAAGTAGAAAAAAAACCTATGCAGATGCTGCAGATTTAAAAATAAAACATCACAATATTTAAATGGAAAACTCTTTTGAGGTAGTTTATTGAAGACAAAATTAATTAATTTGGCTCCCTAGGTGTCTTGTTTTTCTCATATTTTTAACTCATGTTTGTATTATACCATCTGAAGATGAAAGAAGTTGCTTCTTTGACCCAGCATTTTCATCTTTCAGTGTGTGGAGACACAGAACCTCATTATTTTTTTTCCAAATTGTATTTTCTAATGTGAAAGCCGCAGAACCTGTAAATAATTTACACTCTTTTTGAAGTTTCCTTAGCAGTTTCACTTCAATAATATTCAAACAGAGATTGGAGATAAGATAAATCTTCTCATGAGACCTTTTAATTTTAAGTTATCATACCAGAATGCTTGAAATGTTATATGAATGTTTCAGTTGGTCAAAGCACAGTACAATATGGTGATGTCCTTATTTCATCAATTATGTTACCTCCCTGCATTTAAAAGTTCCCTGCATCTTTTAAAGAGAGAAACTCATTTCACAAGTTCTGACACATTAAACACGCAGTACATTGCCTTGAAAGATGTCTTCGTTAGCTTTGCTTCACTGGTAAGCAAAATTAAATGGCTGATGATGACCTAAATTCAGTTCAATTCTGAATATCACAGCTCATACTGTATTAGAAAACCACCAGATGACAGAAACACTGAAATTCAATTTGAGTATTTTATGAGTTCACTCTTCCAAGGAAAGGGAGAAAACAGGACTAATCAGTATAAAATTATCAGGGAGACTTTTCGTATTCCCCTGCCCAAGCCTTACCAAAACAAAGCTGTCAGAAGCAGATCATCAATTGTGAAGCTCTGTGCTGCTCGCTTCTTAGTTCTGACTCCATGACAGCCATTTACAGTCCTGTCATTAGTCTGTTTTGGCATTGGCTCCAGGTTTTCCTGAAAGAAGGACGGTGAAGACACTATGCCTCAAGTAAAAACAATAGGAAAAAGCATCAAGTTAAGCAGAGCTCATTGCCAACTAATATTTCCCACTCCATTCCACCAAATCATTTTTTCGCTGCTTCAGAGGCAGAGGATGAATTCCATCCTGCTGCAGGAGAGATTAATGTCTCAGATAACAGGATAATCATGGTTGTAATAAGACTTAAAGCTTAGCCCTTTGAAATGAGAATAAAAATTACACAGACCACCCCTGACAAATGCTTGGCCAACCCACTGACAAAAACCATACAAGAAAATAATCCTACATCTTCTTCAGGCCTCTTGTCAGTGCTGCTTTTCTTTGACAGTTAGAAGGTTGATCCTAACTAGAATTTGTATTTCTTTGTTTCAAATTACACTGATTGTTTTCTTTAATTTTTTTTATATATTCTCTGATTGTTCTCATGCTTTATTTTAGTATTGTCTTTTGTGGACAATATAGACCCATTCCCTTCAATCTTCCACAAATATTTCCCTTGTTATTGGTCTCTGCTACAGCCCTTCTGAATTAAGCATCCCTGTCACCATCCATACCCTGCTCAGTTCCTCAGTGGCTTCCACACTACCCCTGAATCATGTGCTATACTTGTGCTGTGCTGCATTTAATGTACTTTCTTTTGCCATGCATCATTTTTTGTAATTTATCCTTTTTGATTTTGTTCCTTCTGTACTTCAGTTATATTTCTGCATTCATATTTAATTCGCTCATTTAAAAAAAAAAAACCAGTTCCTTGTGCAATTATGACAACTGCTGCAGCTTCTATGTCTTTTCCTCGTTAGGGCATAAGTATAGTAAAATGGCACTTTGTAAGCCTGCTGTTTACCTTTCCTGCAGAGACCTCCTACAGACTACTGAATCTGGTTAATTCTGCTTTTCTGACGTTCCTTGGGTAAGTGAACATTCTTCCTTCAACTCAGCAGTAGAATAGGTCAGTATCTGGCAGTAAGCCCTATCTCCACTTCAAATGTTCATTTTAGAAATTCAGCACTTCAAAGCCACACACCTTAGAATATTTGGTTACATACAAGGACATGCCAGTTATGTTACAATCTCTGCAGTTCCACTCAACTACAGCTTTCAGCCAAATTATGTCAATCAAAAGAGGAAGGTCGAAGAGAACATACCCCCACTGATGGTTGGAAATTATGATCATGGATCAGCAGACAAGGAGAAGGCTGAGGTACTTAACATCTTTTTTTGCCTCAGTCTTTAATGATAACAGCTCTCCTCACCCCTCCTGAGTCATAGGACAACAAGATGGTGACCAGGGGGGTAAACCCCCTCCCATTGTAGAGGAGGATCAAGTTTCTGACCAACTGAGAAACATGAACATACATAAGTCTATGGGACCTGATGAGATGCATCCCAGAGTCCTGAGAGAATTGGCCGATGCGGTTGCCAAGCCATTCTCTATGATATCTGAAAAGTCATGGCAATCAGGAGAAGTCCCTGGTAACTGGAAGAAGGGTAACATTGTGCCCATTTTAAAAAGGGTAGAAAAGATGACACTGGGAACTACCGACCTGTCAGCCTCACCTATGTGCCTGGGAAGATCATGGAACAGATCCTCCTAGAAGCTATGCTAAAGCACATGGAGGACATGGAGGTGATTAATGGCAGCCAGCACAGCTTCACCAGAGGTAAATCCTGTATGACCAACTTAGTAGTTTTCTATGATGGGGTGACCACAGCAGTGGACACGGGTAAACTGACAGATGTGCTCTATCTAGACTTCTGTAAAGCCTTTGACACAGACCCCCCCAACATCCTTCTCTCTAAATTGGAGAGATATAGATTTGATTGGTGCACAGTACAGTTGATGAGAAATTGTTGGATGGTCATATTGAAAGACTAGTGATCAATGCCTTTAAATCCAGATGGAGATACGTGACAAGTGGTGTCCCTCAGGTGTCCATATTGGGACCAGTACTATTTAATATCTGTATCAATTATATTGACAGCGAGATCGAGTGCACCTTCAGCAAGTTTGCAGATGACACCAAGCTGAATGGTGCAGTTGCCACACCATAAGGATGGGATGTCACCCAGAGGGACTTGGACAGGCTGGAGAAGTGGGTCTGTGAGAACCTCATGAGGTTCAACAAGGCCAAGTGCCAGGTCCTACACCTGGGTTGGGGTAATCCCCGATTTCAGTACATGACAGGGGTTGACTTGATTGAGAGCAGCCCTACAAAGTATGACTTGGGGGTGCTGGTCGACGAGAAGCTTGTCATAAGCCAGCAATGTGCCCTTGTAGCCCAGAAGGCCAAATGTACCCTGGTCTGCATCAAAAGAAGCATGGCCAGCAGGGTGAGGGAAGTCATTCTGCCTCTTTATTCCTCTCTTGTGAGAACTCATCTGGAGTACTGTGTCCAGGTCTGGAATTCTCAATGTAAGAAGGACATGGAACTGTTGGGATAAGTCCAGAGGAGGGCTACAAAGATGACCAGAGGGCTAAAGCACCTTCCATATGAGGACAGGCTGAAAGATTAGGACTTGTTCAGCGGGAGAAGTCTCTGAGGAGATCTTATAGTGACTTTCCAGTACCTGAAAGGAGCCTACAAGAAAGCTGGAGAGGGACTATTCACAATGGCTTTTGGTGATAGGATGAGGAGGAACGGGTATAAACCGGAGAAGGGCGGATTTAGACTAGACATGAGGAAGAATTTCTTCACCATGAGAGTGGTGAGACACTGGAACAGGTTGCCAAGGGAAGTTGTGGATGCTCCATTCCTGACGCTATTCAGGGCCAGGCTGGATGGGGCTTTGGGTAACCTGATCTAGTGGGATGTTCCTGCCTATGGCAGCGGGGTTGGAACTAGATGATCTCCAAGCCAGAACCTACCTCATACAACTTATGATACAGCATAGAGTACAGCAAAGTGCTAGCAAGGCTATTCTGTACTGGACCCTCTGCAGACTTGTTCTTAAGATACTCTTGAACTGGCTTGTATCAGAAATAGGGATGTGATCATCTCCCTGTACTCAGCACTGGCTGCATCTTGAATATTGTGTTCAGTTCTGGGCCCCTAATTGCAAGAAAGACATAGAGATGCTGGGGCATGTCCAAAGAAGAGCAGCAAAATGGGTGAAGGGTGTAAAGAACAGTTCTTTGAAGAATGGCTGAAAGAACTGGGACTGCTTAGTCTGGAGAAAAGGAAGCTGAGGGGATTTTATTTGAAGAAAATAAAGCATTAAGAGCAACTGTGGTATTTATGATTGAAATTTCTTGCTTGTGTTTTCTGGGGAGGTTGCCATGCCAGGGGTTTGAGTTGCAACTCAGCTCTTCTGGGAGGTATGCTTGAAGCTGAAGTTCCTTGGGAAGGAGAAAGAACTGGTTCACCAGGCCTGGTAAATAATGGTTGATCCCCAAGGACTGTTGCACATAATCTCTCAAGGTCTTGTGCAGTGTTGTCTCTTTTAGATATTTGCTTACCTCCTGTCTTTGAGTATCTTCTAAAATGAAAGTCTACACATTAGTAGTTTCACAGGAACATCCCTTCTGCAAACTATTTCCCTTGAGAACTCTGGCTGAGACTGTAAAATTTTCCTTCTCAAAGCCATATGCCTCCTTTCCAATACTTCTAATTAATATCTTGCTAATTATGTCATGGATTGTGGTTCTTAGATGTTTGCTGACATTTCAGGCTCAGAACTGAATTCATATTGTGATGGCTGATTACCTTGTTTCAAAGTGTGTACAGAGTGTGTCAATGTGAAGAAATCAAATGTGCCGTGACAGCAGACACACTGCAGAGCTCATTGCTCACCTCAAATTATCTGATCTAAGGACAGGTGAAAAGTCTGTCGGATGGAGTAAGAAAGTACTGTTTCTTTCCACTAGAAACTGGAGAAGCATTCTTGCTCATTAGAATGAAATTCTACATGAAGCTAAAGGCCTGAAACATTAAGAATTCAAGCACTATTACAGCTCATTTTTGTGCTAATGATACCATGTTCAGGAGATCTTTAAATCTAAAACTCTTTGGAAGGAGTATTTTACCCACAGGCAATATGAGGGTAACAGCTGACAATTATTATTCTTGTGTGAACAACAGTGTTCAAAAGTCACATAGAAAGTTACAAAGTTAATTTTCCTTTAAATTATTTGACACTAACTCATTTTATCATGTTATGTATGAGTGAGCCCTTTAATATTCAACAGCTGCTCATGTTAGAATTTTAGAGGGATAAAAAGCAATGTAACCCACACCAAATTTTTTCGGGCAATGTTGCTCCCTCTTGTGATTACTGGAATACATTGGAAAGTCAGCGGGGAAGCTGCAGCCTTGGCTTACAAAGATGTTTTTGTTTGTCAAGCAGCAGAGAGTTGTAGGTGTAGACCTAGAACTGTAGGATTCCATTGCTGATAGTCATAGACATTCCACTGTGGAGAAATAAATAAAAACAGAGAAACAAACAAGAAAAAAACCCCAAACAATTAGCATCTTTCTGACCAGTTCTCTTTAGGAGAAAGACCTGGGGGTGTTGGTTGACAGTCATCTAAACATAAGCCAGCAGTGTGCCCAGGTGGCCAAGAAAGCCAATGGCATCTTGGCTTGTATCAGACACAGCGTGACCAGCAGGTCCAAGGAGGTTATTCTCCCTCTGTACTCAGCACTGGTGAGACCGCTCCTTGAATACTGTGTTCAGTTCTGGGCCTCTCACAACAAGACGGATGTTGAGGCTCTGGAGTGAGTCCAGAGAAGAGTGACAAAGCTGGTGAAGGGGCTGGAGAGCAAGTCTTATGAGGAGCAGCTGAGGGAGCTGGGGTTGTTTAGCCTTGAGGAGACTGAAGGGAGACCTTATTGCTCTCTACAACTACCTGAAAGGAGGTTGTGGAAAGGAGGGTGCTGACCCTTTTTCCCAAGTGACGAGAGAGAGGACAAGAGGGAATGGCCTCAAGCTCCACCAGGGGAGGTTCAGTCTGGACATTAGGAAAAAAATTTCACAGGAAGGATCATTGGGCACTGGAACAGGCTGCCCAGGGAGGTGGTTGAGTCACCATCCCTAGAGGTACATAAAAGCTGGGTAGAGAAGGTGCTCAGGGACATGTTTTAGTGTTTGATAGGAATCATTGGACTCAATGGTCTTGGAGGTCTTTTCCAACCTAGTGATTCTGTGATTCTGTGAATGACAAAGTTGATGTGGTAGTTTTCAAAAATTACAGTGTAAAACCTGAAGTTTTTTATTCTAATCTCACTTCTTATTGTAAAGAATGAGAAAGTATGAATATACGGTGCATTAGGAATCCACATCTGACTGGATGGCCAGTATAGCAGCACCTGTATATTGCAGCCAGTATACTGCACTTCTCTTGCAATAATTTCTGAGCTTCTTGCCCCAAGACTACCTAAAATAAAGTTTAACTATCCTGCCAGTGCAGGAGTGCCTGAAACGCTGGGCTACAGGCAGATTCCTCCAAAGTCTTTTTGATTTACTTAGTGACTTAACTGTCCTTATGCAGACACATCTGCCTTCAATGAGAGTTCAATCATCTTCACCCTCCCAGTCTTTTGTAGAAGATATACCTACAGGGAACCAGAATCTGCTTGGTCCATCTTGGGCTTGGTAGGTCACTGAATCAGTTTCCCTTTTCTTGGCTTATTCTTTATCTTATTATTTTGAATGGTGGACCTCTTTGAATATACTGGAAAGAGGAATAGTTCTTGCTTACCATCTTTACCAAAGAAAAGTCACAACCGTTGTCTCAGGAGAGGATGCTGGATCTGGAGCCAGAGAAGGCATCAGCCTGCAATATGGACTCAAACACTCAATTTGTGTTTTCAAAGGCATAATTGTTTGGGCACATGTCTGTATCTACTATTTGTTAATGGCCAGTTCAAACCAGCTCCCTGCCCACTTTGACAGGGTCTCTCCCAAGACTGTAACTATGTCCCAGTACTGCCACTTGGGAAGCAAGCTGGGGCATTTAGGTACCACTCAAGGAAATTGTCTGGTTAAGTTGCAGGGCTTTTACTGAAAGACTAAGTGCAAAAAAGAAGTCAATGTTCAGTTCCTGAACAAACAGAAAGACAGAAGTCAAATACTTCTGAATAAATTCCCTTTTGGTAATTCAGGCCATGCAGACTTCACCTGAAAAACTCAGCAACCTTGTCTTCATTTGTTATCAGCAGGGGTCTGTCAGATAATGCACTCTGTCTCCAGACATGATACTGCATGTCACTGTGACTGACTCTTCATTAAGGGATCTGATTCACCTGCATGACTGCAACCTCCTGCAATGAGTCAACAGTACCTTAAAACGGGTGTTCAAAGGGAACAGCATTTAAGTACGAACAAGACAACATTACCATCTCTCCTCAAAGTGGGACATTAGTCCCCCTTTGCATAAATGTAGGATTTAAATGTGATATCAGGGATGCAAAGCTAAAAATTAGTACTCTATTGCCTAAGGTATATAAATACAACATATGGCAAATAGGATTGTACAGATACAAGCCCATTTAAAATCCTTTTCAGCAGCAAGACTCAATTGTCATGTTTTGTTAGGTCTGTTTTGTGAAGCAAAGGCAGAGCTTATGCACACATGCAGTGCAACAAAGGATTTCCTACTATGCCCCAGGAAAACTGACAAACCAAACTAATCTCTAATTGAGTTGTGCTCCACTGTACTGAAAAATGTGCTCTTTTTAGCAAACAGCTTTAAAGCTAATTAAAGAGCATCTTAGGCTATCACAGTTTGTTTTTAAGAATAATGTTATGCAACCGTGTTTGTAATTTTAATTTGGTGATACGATGTCTGCCTATAGCAATAACAAATCATGACATAATCCTTTTAAGTAATCTTGGTATTCTTGATGAGAAAGCTATACCACAAGGCTGGCAAGAAAGCAAGTAAATATCTACTTAAACTCTGTATCATCATCTCTGGAAGACAGAGGTCTGAAATACTTGTTTTACAGAAGAACTTATAGAGCTATTATAAAGCAATTTACCTCCAGAATGTATTTGGTGGGAAGAGGGAGAAGAAAATCTTTGTATTTTGTAGTTCTCTACTACTGTAATAAAAGTTTGCAATTCAAATAACTTGTTTTTCTTCATAAATTATTCACAGCTTAAACAGTAAAAAACTGCGCTGTTCTACAAACAAGGCAGTGAACTGGAGAGAAAGAAGTGAAAAACAAAGAGTGATTATTTTTTCCTTTATCAAGCTTAAGAAATATGAATGTTAAATGGATACCTTGGGGATGGAGTACGATGTGATGCCTAATAACTTCGGTGCCTAAAAAAAATCCTTCTAGAACAAAATGTTATAATGACTGGTTTTAACTTGCACAATCCATTGAGATAATTTAGCCAAATTCTCAGCTGAGATCAAGAATAGGAAGCAATATTTAGTGGCATTTAAAGTATTGGACTGTATGGATGTTCATGGCTAGATCACACAAGCAAGACAGCTGGCATATGCAGCAGTCCTTTCACTCATTATTCTACTGCCTTCCACGTAAATCAAACTTCCAGAGCACTTAGAAGATACAATCAATTTCTACACTACTGATAAATGTATAGCATCTGCAAAATACAGTGATGAGTACTTTTCACTAGCATATGTAATGTAATCCTCTTTCTCTAGATTAATAAGAATTTATATACACAGACAACAGTCAGCAATTTTCCACATTACTCAAACCTCATAAACTAAGATGGAATGAAGCCATTTTTGTGTCATAGGAACTGGAAGTAGCTGAGTTTACTGTCCCCTATAAACAACACTTCTTCCAAATCCAGTTTCTGATAGAGAAACAGTTGTTCCAGAAACCAGTGTGGAAATAATTAGAAACTTCAGTAGTTCACATTTATTTTTTCCCCCAGTAATTGGCCTTTGGGGTATTCCTGAAGTAGTTGTCTCAAAGAAAATAATCTTTTCTCCATGTTCCAGGTAGACAGAGCCTTAGGAA
This sequence comes from Piaya cayana, assembly GCA_013389865.1. Taxonomy (NCBI): domain Eukaryota; kingdom Metazoa; phylum Chordata; class Aves; order Cuculiformes; family Coccyzidae; genus Piaya; species Piaya cayana. The sequence goes on from WAAB01019615.1 coordinate 139,227, forward strand.
ATGGACGGCAGAATAAAGCTATGCATTGCCTGGCAGGGAGTGCAACTTTCCTCATTAGACACTTTCAAGAAGAGATTGGGTGAAGGTAAAACCCGTGTCTGGAGGGCCACTAGTTTAACTTGTGGCATTTTAAGCAGGTGCATGGACTAGGTTATTTCCTGAGGTCTTTTCCAGCTCTCTTTCTCAATGATTCTTGTGCTCCATAAAATTAAACAAGTACAGAATCATTGTGGTTTCAAAGCCTTATTTTGTTATTCTAATTAAATCATCCTTACTATAGCTGTTGTCACACATGTGGCAACTGACCAGCCAACATTCACCCTACAGAGATGTCTACCCAGCACATGTAAAATTTATCTGTATGATAAAAGATTAACACTGCTTTGAAGTTATTTTATGGCTTCTGACACACACATCAATACTCTTCAAAACTTTGGAGAGAGTCCATGAAGAAACAATTCCATTATTTATGCAACTGGATTTAAAAATTTTAAAATTACACAACCTCTTCTGGATTTTAGTTGTTTACTTAATGGACCTCTCGACATAAAAGCATTTTTGGCAGGCACACTAATAGTCATTCAAATAAAGGACTGATTCAAAGCAGCTGATTTTCTTTCCTCTCCTACTTGCAACATTAAACTGACAAAACAGTTCACAGTAGTCAGGTGGAGGTATCTACTGTTTTTTCTTCCAGAGTTTTAAACCACAATGAAAACCTCCTTTCCCCAGGTATTTCTACTATTGGCATATTCTTGTATTCCCACCAGCCCAAGTTCAGGCTCCTGTAAAAGGCTGAAGTAGTAAAAACACAGCATATTTCAGCCTTGGAGATAAAACCAACAGGTACACAGCAGAAGGGTGGTGAAAATGACAAAACAAAAACATTCAACATGTAAGAACTTATATTTTTTATTATTATTGTACTTGTCCAGTTGGCGTCAAACTTTTTCCAGTGCCACCCAACATGTTGATTCATTGAATTTTCACACTAACAGTATCCACGAGGTAGAAGGGAAAGCATTAGAAAAGGGACAAAATGTGTTTATTGTTGAACAACAAGTTCAGGGAACAAGAAGAAAAGTTAGAAATGAAGTTGTAACAGCTAAGTCATGAAAAGATGCAAGAATAAACTATCAGAAGTTCTTTTCATGAGTGTTGGGAGGAGCTGGTTGAGTATGTAAAAAAAGGCTCGTGATTGGAATGGTGATTTGTAAATGGTGGGATGAAATGTCAACTGCCATGTGTTAGAAAATAAGACTGACGACTAAGATAAGGATCTTTACCTTCTTGTCACCCAGAGTCGCTGAGATTGGCCGCTCAGACGTGACCACAACTTAATGGCTCCTGGTGGGGTTGATTACATCCCCCTGGATGTGCAATGAGGTGTCATTTCGAGGAAAAATATGAACACGAATGTGAGTGTGAATATGAATGTGAATATGAAGAGTATGAAAGCAATTCTATGTATATAAAGTTCTCTGAAATCACTGTTCGGTTGAAGCCATTGAGGACGAATCCCGAGTCTTCTCCAGCGCTGTACCGACTGTACCTGCCTTAACGGTTAAATTAAATTATTAAGTCCAAGTTTCTTCGTTCCACGCCTTTGCAAGCCGGGCAAGAAAAGCGAGCGCCTGGCAGCCGGGCTGGTTTAGCCTCATAGAATTGTTCAGCTCGGCAAAACCCGTTAGGATCATCAAGTCCAACCATTCCCNCGCCCGCGCCCCCGCGCCCCAGCGCCTCGCCCGCCGGCAGCCTCGGCACCTCCTCCGGCAGCTCCTCCTCCGGCAGCTCCGCCAGCAGCTCCACCATGGATCTCTCCTTCATGGCCGCGCAGGTAAGGCAGCGGCGCCCCGGCGCGTTCCCCCATCTCCCCGGCTCGTCGTCCTCCCCGCGGTGAAGCCGCGCCGCTCCCCGGGGCGGGAGAAATCGATCGGGGGAACGGGGAAAGCGGGAATCCCGGCTGGAACGGAAGGCGCTGCGCGCGGGGCAGCCGCCGGGTGCATCACCTGTTACGGCGGAGCCGCTGGACACCCGAGATGGAGCTTTTCGGTCCTTCTCCTCCCTTCCGCGCAGCGTTCGAGCGCGCGTCCCTGTGTTTACGAGTTGTCTCTGCACGCAGAAAGACGTGAACGAATTTCCCGTCGCATCAGGTTCTGGGCTTTCAGCTCAGTGAACGATGGCAGGGCTTCGATGTATAGGTGCTTAATAAAACGATCGCAGGGATTCGGTGTATGGATGCTTAATTTACTGAGCTGTGTGTAATGGCTATAAGCCACCCAGAGCCAAAAACCGTCTTGGTGAATCCCGGTGAATGAAATCTTTAAACAGGTGTGCAGTACCGTGATTCATGCACACTGAGCGTACATTTCATATTTCCCAGGATAATTTGTTTTGTTCACGTGGATACCTAATTGTATATTTGTAATGGTTTTTTTCCCCCCCCAGTAATTATTTGGATAACAGTTTGAGTTTTGCTGAAAAAAAAAGGTCACCCACTACATAGAGGTGGAGTAGGGGCCAGGGAGGGAGGCCTTTCAGCACTGTTGCTGCCTGAGCACTGACTTCAGCTAGAGGTTATTGGTGGAATCCAAATCTAGTCCTTGCTGCATGGTTCTGTTTCATTAATGCAATGGCTGTTTTCTCTTGTTCCCTTCCTTAAAGTCTGCTTCCGATTGAGCGTCACACTATGCCTTTCTGAAGGTAGCAGTGGGCTGTCCAAGGATCTCTTCCATTTGGAGGTGTTTCTAAGAATGGTTTTTAAAGGAAAAACCACAGTGGAGAGAGGGAAAGCATCATTTCTACCTAACCGAAGCATTCCCTGGGAACTAGAGTATTCACAGGACATTTTGTATGTTTCAAATCATTTTGCTGTGGTCAGTCCTTCTCGGTATGATCAGCGAGATCTATGTCCATCTCTTGTTCCCTAAGCACAGAGTGGAAGCGGTGAAGGTTTTCTGTCCGTGTTCCAAAGATGCACAGCAGCAGGTTTTACCAGTACTCAGAGTGGTCTCTGCCATAGCTGGAACTACTGCTGCTCTTTCCCTTTCTACCTTAGAGCCCCTTTCTACTCTCCCCCTTACTCTTGGTGTTCCATGTTCTTCTACTGTAATTCTGTGCACTGGAAGAGTCACAAAGATGGGTGCTTAAGTCTTCTCAGAAAAGTTCCTTGTATAAATGTCTTAAATTTACTGAGGTTACTAATGCATCAATTTACAGCAATTTGTATGGTTTTCTCACCAATCCTCTGTGGGTGAGGAATTATTTTCCTTTGTCACAATAATCGCTAAAGAAGAATTTTTTTCATTGTTACTTGGTGACTTCGAGGAGTCTCCCTTTCCNTTTAGCCTCATAGAATTGTTCAGCTCGGCAAAACCCGTTAGGATCATCAAGTCCAACCATTCCCCTCCCACCCCCCGCCGTGCCTACTAAACCGTGTCCCGAGGAGCCGCGGCTCGGGCACAGGCTGCGAGCGGGGACCTCCGCCTGCCCGTCGTGGCGTTAACCCCTGCCCGCCCCACTCCGCGTCCCCCCCAGCTCCCCCTGGCGCCCCGCGATGCCGGCGGGGGCGGGCCCGGGTGCAGCCCCGCGCGGGGGCCGGGCCGCCACCGCCCCC
>WAAB01019615.1:142850-159966 GCA_013389865.1 Piaya cayana
AACGGGGAAAGCGGGAATCCCGGCTGGAACGGAAGGCGCTGCGCGCGGGGCAGCCGCCGGGTGCATCACCTGTTACGGCGGAGCCGCTGGACACCCGAGATGGAGCTTTTCGGTCCTTCTCCTCCCTTCCGCGCAGCGTTCGAGCGCGCGTCCCTGTGTTTACGAGTTGTCTCTGCACGCAGAAAGACGTGAACGAATTTCCCGTCGCATCAGGTTCTGGGCTTTCAGCTCAGTGAACGATGGCAGGGCTTCGATGTATAGGTGCTTAATAAAACGATCGCAGGGATTCGGTGTATGGATGCTTAATTTACTGAGCTGTGTGTAATGGCTATAAGCCACCCAGAGCCAAAAACCGTCTTGGTGAATCCCGGTGAATGAAATCTTTAAACAGGTGTGCAGTACCGTGATTCATGCACACTGAGCGTACATTTCATATTTCCCAGGATAATTTGTTTTGTTCACGTGGATACCTAATTGTATATTTGTAATGGTTTTTTTCCCCCCCCAGTAATTATTTGGATAACAGTTTGAGTTTTGCTAAAAAAAAAAAGGTCACCCACTACATAGAGGTGGAGTAGGGGCCAGGGAGGGAGGCCTTTCAGCACTGTTGCTGCCTGAGCACTGACTTCAGCTAGAGGTTATTGGTGGAATCCAAATCTAGTCCTTGCTGCATGGTTCTGCTTCATTAATGCAATGGCTGTTTTCACTTGTTCCCTTCCTTAAAGTCTGCTTCCGATGGAGCGTCAGACTATGCCTTTCTGAAGGTAGCAGTGGGCTGTCCAAGAATCTCTTCCATTTGGAGGTGTTTCTAAGAATGGTTTTTAAAGGAAAAACCACAGTGGAGAGAGGGAAAGCATCATTTCTACCTAACCGAAGCATTCCCTGGGAACTAGAGTATTCACAGGACATTTTGTATGTTTCAAATCATTTTGCTGTGGTCAGTCCTTCTCGGTATGATCAGCGAGATCTATGTCCATCTCTTGTTCCCTAAGCACAGAGTGGAAGCGGTGAAGGTTTTCTGTCCGTGTTCCAAAGATGCACAGCAGCAGGTTTTACCAGTACTCAGAGTGGTCTCTGCCATAGCTGGAACTACTGCTGCTCTTTCCCTTTCTACCTTAGAGCCCCTTTCTACTCTCCCCCTTACTCTTGGTGTTCCATGTTCTTCTACTGTAATTCTGTGCACTGGAAGAGTCACAAAGATGGGTGCTTAAGTCTTCTCAGAAAAGTTCCTTGTATAAATGTCTTAAATTTACTGAGGTTACTAATGCTTCAATTTACAGCAATTTGTATGGTTTTCTCACCAATCCTCTGTGGGTGAGGAATTATTTTCCTTTGTCACAATAATCGCTAAAGAAGAATTTTTTTCATTGTTACTTGGTGACTTCGAGGAGTCTCCCTTTCCTTAGGCAACATCTCTTTAAGGAAGAAAAATAATTACGTTAAAACCTGCAGCAGGGAAGGCTACCTGTGAAGCAACATTCCCCCTCTCTGACATGGGTACAGATCTCCTGGGACCGTTTAGCCTGGAGAAGAGGAGGCTGAGCAGAGACCTTATTGCTGTCTACAACTACCTGAAGGGAGGTTGTGGAGAGGAGGGAGCTGGCCTCTTCTCCCAAGTGACAGGGGACAGGACGAGAGGGAATGGCCTCAAACTCCGCCAGGGGAGGTTCAGGCTTGACATAAGGAAAAAAATTCTTCACAGAAAGGGTCATTAGGCGCTGGAACAGGCTGCCCAGGGAGGTGGTTGACTGCGAGTCAGAAGAGGTAGAAGCCTTCATTGTGTTTTCCCCATTCCCTCTAGACATCACACAGCAGCACGGGGATGGGGACAAGCTGCAAGAAGACTAGGGTACAGTTATATGCAATCCTTCCTGTGGCTCAATACACCTTGGGAGAAAAGGATTGAATGCCTCAGAGCTGTCTCTGCTATGAAGCCCTTTGGGTGGTGAGAGGCTGCTGGGAGGGGAGGACAAGAGGCAGTTGGGGCTCCTAGCTGTCCCTCCCCTAAACACGAGGCTTACAGGGTCTGCACAGCATGTTTTTCACAGGGCACATGAGGGAGAGGACTACTTGGGCTCCTCTTCTGCTGAAGGAATCAAATCCAGTTGTTAAGTCACTGCGTACAGCAGATGCTACGCTAAACTCTGTTACTTCCCTCTCATGGGCCTCTTGCACCTTTCTTTCTGAACTGTCTGTCTTTCTGTTCCTGTCGTCACAGTGGCATTTAACCCCCAGAGCGTCACTCCTCTAGTACACGTATTGTTTTTCTTCAAATTTCTTTTCCCTGCTGTATCTTTTATTTCTTTCTTGAAACATCTCTGTAGCACCTCTGCTGATGTGGTCCATTGAGATGACCCTCAGCAGGGAATATGTGAGAACAAGAGAGTGTTATTGACCTCTACTCCCTGCTCCTTATGCTTTAAAAAACACTGTGCCACACACTTAATTACAATCCTTGTGGCATACAATAGGACTTGCATTTTACCTGCTGAATACCGGGTACAGTGCTACTTGATATCAAAATAGATAATGCCAAAACTGAGATGCTTAATGGCATAAAAGCAATGGTTACCTCTCAAGCTGATTTAGTTTCTGCAGGATGCTGCAGGCTATTTATATTCCTATCAGTTGCTTTTCTCTCTTATTCTTATCAGACCTTTGCACCGCTCATCATGGACCCAAGTCACCTTTGCTAGGTGTGTTATGAGACACCATAAATGATCTGTAGCTTACAGCCCCTCTGGTGCATGCAGAGACAGAAGTTACATGTACGATGGCATCACTGAGGCTGAAATCTGTTAACCTGTAGTGTGTTATGGAGGCTTAAAAACTGGCCTCCTCTAAACCGCACAGGGTAGAAGACTAAGGACAGGTGGTGGAATAGTTAACAGGCTTTTAAGTAAAGTTTTGATGCATATGCTGTAATGTTCAGTGGGTCAAAGTTTGCAAATCTGGATAACTGTATTGGTAAGTTTAACTGTTCAGACACCTGAACAGAAGGAGACCTGCTTTCTAGAAACACTGTGAGTACAAAGCTATTTGAATAACGTGCAGCTTTCTTCTTCATCACCTCCCATTGCTTTTTAAGATGTCTCTGAGATGGTTTGTGCCTTGGAGACCTTGAAATCATTTCACGTGCCAGCAGAAAGATAAATGAAATGACCCACTCCCCCCTAAATGATTTATTTCATGCTATAGAAAGGATTACATTTTGCTGGTAAGAATTACTCTTGTGGAACAGGGGATTGTCAGGTAGTAATGCTAACAAATGTGTGCAGATACAGAACAAGGGTTTGGATGCTCAGCTTTAGCAACTACATCTGAACAACTCGGCTGTAGTACATTTATTAGCTGTGTCTTGAAGAGTCGCTTTTTACTGTAACAGTTAAATCCATTCTTCAAATAAGCCGTCTTGCATCTGTGTGTTCATTAGTAGTCAGTTATGCAGGCTTGGGTGTACTCTGATCTGCAGGTGCTCTAATTGATTTTAATTACGCTCAGTTGTGCTAATAAGCATGACTCTCATCTAGTCTAAGCCTATTAGCTAGTACTTTTTTAATTTTAAACCCATATTTTAATTAAAGTAATCCTGTAACACCTTAAGATACTGTGTCAAAGATGTTCAGCCTCTGCTACGCTGTGTGACTGGCTTATTTTTGTATGTTTTTTGGTGATTTCAGAGTGCTCTTGTAGTCTAGGTAACCTCAGAAATGGCCTCTTCTTATGGGTAGAGACTTTTGCTTCCAGAATGAAAGCCTGGCTTTAGGGGTGTGAAGTGCTGGATCCAGGCTAAAAGCCCTCGGTGCTTTTCCACATGAGTCAGGAGTTTGCTGTCAGATACCCAGTGATGAGGTGTCCCCCTCCTCCACTTTTAGCACACTATAATTAATAACCATTTAGAACTTCCTAAAGCATTTCTGATGGAAAATACTGTAACAATGAAAATTGCACTTGGGTTAATGGGAGCAGGGTTGAAATGTGTTTTCAAGCTGAAAAAAACAAAACCAAACAAAAACTGGGAAACTAGGGGAGAAAAAAAATGATGTCATGGTCTTCAGTGTGATACAAATAAATATGAGCTCAACAGCACCTGCAGTCATAATGCCAGTTAAGTGTTTTTCAAGATTTATGTTCGTAGTATTTCTTGTTTCATATTAAAAATGTGGAATTGATTTCTTCAATTTGCAACTGCATAATTTTTATGATCTCCCTACAGTAAGAATCTTATTTTAATTGTTAGCTAAATGATTTCTTCTTCTTTTACAAACAGAGCAGGGGAAAGCTACTAAGAGCCTTGGGGTCATGGTTGTTTCTGTGGAGATGTTTTTTAGTCTCAGTCCTATGTAGTTTAGATATGAGTTATCTGTTGATGCTCCATGTTCAAAAGCTCTTTGTAAACAACTTATGAGGATATGAAATATAATAAGTTGAATTATTTGTGTTTAGTTTCAAAAGTTAGAGGTTGTATTTTTGTAATCTTTATTTCTTGTAGTGTTGAAGACTTTTTTTTTAAATTAAAAAAACCCATTACATGCTTCAGCAGCTGCTGAAACAAATGAACAAGTTTAACACAGAAAGCAAAGCCATTTAAATAATAAAGATAATTTAAGTTTCATTAAGAGCAATACAGAACACAAACCCATAGTATTTCAGGTCTGGTCAGTGACCGTGCAGGTCGCATTGAGCCTTATGTTGCATTGACAGTAGTTCAAGCTGCTTTCCCCAAAACAGGGGAGTGGTTCTTTGTGTACCTTGAAGAAACCCTGTAGGTAGTTTAAGAAGTCCAAGGCTGCCATGCCCCCACATTAAACATATATTGTTACAAGCTGTGTAACTCCTGGAAAGCACTGGAATGCACGCAGTGAACCCAATTTGTTTAGGACATCTTGGACTTGGTACGTATATTTTCCAGATTGTGTGAACTGCCCATATCTGTACTGCAGAACTGGCATGTGTGCAGAGGATGTGCTTGGCATTTTGGGACACACATTCACCGGAAAATCACTGGCATAAGTTCAGTATACTTTATTTTCTTTCTGATGAGATTTTAGGATACTAGCAGTTGCACAATTAGGATCTGCTGTACTCTACCGTGTCAGCACAGAGGAACTGGAGAACAGAATGATCCTCTATCAGTTTTCCTACTTTTTCTTTACTTATTCTCCATCTCGAGGTCAAGAGGGATCCACAGCCAGTGTTAGCCATATGTTCTTTCTACAAGAAGGTAATCCAAACTTATTAAAAACAAAAGGGATTAGATTTGTGGGTTTGGTAGGCTATTCCCACCAGCTCAAAAAAGAATCCAGGCTACTTGCTCAATGTGCACTTGTGTGTGTGCCTTTGTGCACATACATGTATGGAGAAAACTGAATTGAATTAATTGCCTGCTTCCAGAGAGAGACTCAGCTTTGTACTTGAAAAATCTGTGTGTTTCAATGCAGAATGAGGCAGTCATTTGGAAGCTTTGATGTTGCTGCTGTAAGCTTAGGAATGATTTATTTTACATTTTTCTTTAAAAAGTGTAACTGCCAAAACTAACCTCTAAGCCAAGCACATGAATAATCAGGGTTTAAAGGTGCATAAACCTCTCCTTGTCAAAAGCTACCTTGTAACACATTAGACGAAACGTCTTTGATCCACAGCATCAAAAATTAATAACGTTGGCTAGGGGAGTGTAGGCATTCTCTTATATGACCAGTTCAGTGCTTACTTATGTACCGCTTAATAGGTCACTGACATCTGGCATTAGAATGAAAGTAGTCATGGTGCAAAACCTGATTGTATTCAAGATGCACTTGAATAAACCCTAAGACACATGGTGTGAATTTTGGGGTTGTCCTATGCAGGGACAGAAGTTGGACTAGATGATCCTTGTGCATCCGCTTCAGCTCAGGTCATTCTATGATTCTGTGAAAGCATCAAGAAGCTGAAAAAGCAGACCTGGGTTTAGATGCTCAAATGCTCAGAGGACAAGCTTAAATTCTAATGCCTTGCTGTGGTATGGCTCACCCACAGGGTCCACCTATGTAATCTAGATACTGCAGAAATCCTGTACTGTGTGCAGAAACCATGGGTGTCCTCAATCTTGCAGTTGCTTGCAATTGAGGTGAGAGTCATTTTCTGGAGAAGTCTTTCTGCTAGCTGCTTGGCACCACTACATTAGATTGGTTTTTTTTATTGGTAAAGGAGGACATGAGGAATCTTGGGACTGTTCTTATCACTGCAGTAACAACACAGACTGCATTTCTGAGTCTTGTATAGCAGAAATTTCTGTGCCAACAAAGCTTTTGAAAATTCTGTAGAGATTTGGGCATACTGTTTTTGTAAAGTGTTGATACTGCACTTAAGAAGTGGCTGTTGCTCCAGGATTGTGTTTGTAACTGCCGTCAAAGATGCTAAAAGGAGTGACTCCAATCCAGCAAAACACTTTAGTATATACTGCACTTGGAGCATGTGTATATTGTTCCAGTAACACTAGCAGGACTGTCTACTTGCTTAAGATGAATCTCAAAGCCTGGCATAGATGGGGCAAGAATGCCTCCCAGAAGAGCAAGAGGAAGTTCACTATTGGTCATATTAATCCAGGGAAGGCCGAGACTATGTGTTTTGAGGTGACTGTATTTCCATCATTTAATAGCATGACCAGTTTTTCATCGGAGCTGCTGAATGTTAAGAGGAGGATGTCATAGAAGATGGGTGGTAGAGAAGGAAGAATAGAATGTGGCTTACGTGATGCATGTATTAGTGCAATCTAGAAGTGTGCACCATTTCACAAGGAGAGTTAGAAGATACTGGGAATAATTTATTTGTTTCATGTGCCAATGAACTTGGTTTTGGTTTTTTTATCAGTTACATAATTTTCAGCAGATAAAGAGTTCACAAAGGGACCAGAACTCACATATTTCAGTCTTGTATGTGGAAAAAAGGTTTGTAAGATGACTGCAAATGGACGCATTCATATGCATTAGAAAGATAAAACAGGAGCCATTCACAACACAGTTGATGGCAGCAACAGCTGGAGTCTACCGAAAATAGCTACAGACAGCAGGTAAGAGGAATGAAGTCTAAAGCAGCACTATATTCATGCCAAGCATCTTGATTGCTCAGAGGTATTGTATTTCTTTAGCAGTAATAGCCCAACCCTGTCATATACTGCGCAGTAATCCTTTCAGTAGACTTGATGAGGATGAATTGATGAATTTCTGAGTATCCACTTGGCAGCCTGATGGTATTGGGTCCTCAGAATACATAGAAAATCTAGATTGGTTACAGATTTCTTTTTTTAAATTTTTTTTTAAGCTTGTTTTTGCCTAATCTAGTCTGAATTTCTCAAATCTTCATTAAGTTTCAAATNGATCATGGAATCAGATGCAGAGATCAATATGATCAAGTGTTTGATCCATTTAGCTTAGCAGTTTCTTTATAAACCCTTTTAAGTTACATAACTGGCTGCCCACGAGGGTATCTACAGTGTATTATTGGCTAAAGATAGCTGTCCATAAAGCTATTACTAACATATTATTGGCTAAACTACCGGGTATGCTAAGAAACCAAGTTACACTAAAATTAACTATGTTGATAGTTCTCTTCTATTGTTTTCCTTTTGGTTGGTACTCATTCCCATCAAACCATCCTTGCAGCTGGTCTTTGTTTATCTTTCAGCTCTGCTTCAAGGTCTTGTTAAAGTTGTTTAGTCTCACAGCATCCAGGCCTTGTTCTCTGTAAAATGTTCCCGCAAGGCTTCATTTCCTTGAAGGTATTTTCTGTCATGAATTGCATTGTCTGCCTAAGCCAGTGAGGTCTTTTGGAGTTCTCTCTCTGATGTTTTGTTAGTTTTTTTGGTTTGATGGTTGTCATATGCTAAACAGGATTAGTGCTAAATCCTTTCACTGTTCACTTTTTTGAAGTAGTGATGGCTTTCTGTTGTTGTTTTAAGTGAATACATACTCAAGTTTGAAAAGAGGTTTCTTGAATATTGGTAGTAAACTGATGTCACCCATTGGTGGCTTGATCTACTTGTGCCAGTGGATATGTCAGGAATTGTTCATTTCCTTGGGGTAGCAGCAGGATAAATACAGTGGAAGCCTTTGGCAAACCCGATACTGACATGGCATATGCAAGTTGTTAGCAACGCTTGGATACAAAAAGTGTCAGAACGAAGCATGTGGACTCCTTGCTATCTATTTTGAGGGTGCTGAGTCTAGAGTGGGATCTAGGACAGCCCTCCATAGCCACCACTGTATGGAACATCTCTACATGACTGACCCTTTGTAGGGACAACTCTGCATGGCAGTGGGGACTACTGTTATCCTGTGTTTCCAGTTCCTTGGGGTTGAGGAGGATGCTGGGGTGGTGAAACATTGTTCCCGTAAGTCTCTCAATTTAAAAACCAACACCACTCACCGCCTCCAAAAATCACCCCCAAAAACCAAAAAGAAAACAAAAAGCCAGTCTGGTGCTTGGGATGACCTACACAGATTTGGCTGCCACAGAGTCTTGACCACGGAGAGTTGTCCCTTTTCCCCCAGCTTGTGTTTTCCTGTTCCTTCTGGTGCTGCAGTGAACAATACCTATCCTTACATTGAGCACTGAGTAGGAGAAAGAAAACATGGGCAGCTGCAACACCAAGACTAGGAGCATGGAACACTTAGTAAATGTAAGGTCTGCAGCTTTGGAAGGATTATGGGGAGCAGGGGCAACGTGGGGTGGAAGGTCTCTCCCTGCAAATACAACCATGTGGTGTGTACATGGCAGACAGAACTGTTCTTGTTAGTGGTAGTTGCTGCCCACCCTTTCTCTCACTGGCTCACACCCCAGCTGTTTGAAATTCAGCTCTTAGGCTGAATCTTTAGTCTTTGTATTCTGAAAGATGAGTTCCACACTCCTTGTAACTGCCAGAACCAAAACCTGCCAAACAGCAGCTGATTAGAAAACATCTTCACAGTCCCTTCAGAAAAGCTCAGTGCCTCTTTGCAGTAGCTGTTAGTCAATTCTTTTTCTTTTGCAAAGCAATTATCTCCAGTTCTGAAATATATTTTTTTTAAGTGAAAAAAAGCCTCTTTAACCTCAGCGGGTTCTGTTGTTATTTTACTTGTAAGCCTTTCAAACATTAACAAAGGGGGAGCAGTCTAGTAATGAGCTATCTGTGGCTAAAACAAAACCGAACTTCCACTGGCTCCCACTGTGACGTTTTTTTTCCTGCCAAATCAATGATGAGCACTTGCAAAATGGGGGAAGATGTGCCAGCCTTGAGATTTACCTCATAAAAGCTAAAAGCTACCAGCCTGATGGAGTTGCTACATGGAAGGACAAAGAACAGCTGTGTCTCTTTGACTGAGGCATGGAGGTGTTGAGGTGTATATTCAGAAAGAAAAGGTGAGGAAGCAAAAGTATTAAAATTCATAGAATCACCAGGTTGGAAAAGACATCTTGGATCATCGAGTCCGACCATTCCTACCTGCCACTAAACCATATCCCTGAGCACCTCCTCTGCCCATCTTCTATGTACCTCCAGGGATGGTGACTCAACCACCTCCCTGGGCAGCCTGTTCCAGTGCCCAATGATCCTTCCTGTGAAAAATTTTTTCCTAATATCCAGTCTGAACCTCCCCTGGCAGAGCTTGAGGCCATTCCCTCTTGTCCTCTCTCTCGTCACTTAGGAAAAGGGGCCAGNCTGGACCTGCTGGTCACACCGTTTCTCATACAGGCCAAGATGCCATTGGCCTCCTTGGCCACCTGGGCACACTGCTGGCTCGTGTTCAGTCACTGTCAATCAACACCCCCCAGTCCTTCTCCAAGCAACTTTCTAGACACTTTTCCCCTAGTCTGTAGCACTGCACATTGAAATTGAAAGCTTTAAAGGATTGCTGAAAGTACAGCTGAACCTAAGGACTTAAATTCTCTCAGCCCTCAATTAAGTGTATGCTTAAAGTATGTGACTAACACTCTGGATTGCATCTATGTTTAAATGAAGTATATAGTTAAGTTCCTTAATAATCTGCAATAAGTGGCAAAGCATTTTGAGGTATCATAATCACTTTTAAAAGTGAGCTCCATTTGTAATAAATGAGGTCACTCCTTTCCTCATTCTGTCTTCCCATCCTTTTAACTTTTTCTGGACTATTCTTGGGGATTTTCTCCCACCTTTTCTGTTGGAAGGAAAACATTTTATACACATGTACAACTCAGGTCTGCTGTCCTTTTTGGAGGTGTCTTCTTTCTATGTCTCTTGTATTCTTCATCCTTACCTTTTGTAAATTTTTACAGATGCTGTAGCTGCACAAGCTCAAGTCCAAATACCAAAAAGATTTTAAGCTTAGATGTGGAAGATAGAAAGCAAAGAGTAAATATTTGTTTATCTTCAGGGACAGGAAATGGAAGTGGAGCAGAGCAGCAGACCAAAATGCTACAGTCACTGAAAGTGTAGTTGCAGAAGAAAGAACAAGTGATAATAGATGTAGAATCTAAGCTCCCAGGAGTTGAAATGTCACCTATTCTGCACTGTTTTGTGTTTTCGTCATGCTCCAGCTGGAACACTATTGAGTTTACAACCTCAATCTGAAAAGTTGTATTCTCTTCTCTAGATGCTGACCCCAGCAATCACTTGGCAAAAAATATTGAAAATGCATTCACAAACACTCCTCTCTCTGATCCTATGATTCCTTTCCCCCATAGATGTGGAGGAAAACTTTATTGAATTTGTAGTTATTAACATTAATGCATGACAAATGTAATTCTGTAATAGGATCCGGGCTGTGAGACAATTCATACTGTGTTGGTCTGAGAACCATCTGATTGAACAGACTGTGAAACTGTGCAAATAGCCAAGGTGGTGAAATCCATGTTTTATTCTGGTGTGTTTGCTGGCATTTTTATGGACATGAACCTGAAGCAGAAGAAATTGAAATGTTGTACTCTCTCTGCCTTGTTCGCCAAGGTAGTTTGTGTCTCCTTTCTCCTATAATCTTTATGAAGTGTGAAAAGCATTGTGCACCTTCTGACTTCTCTTTATACTTTTATAGGTAACCTTCTTTACCCAGAGACCTGTAATTTTCAGCATGGGTGATTTTCATGGTGCATCTCTTGCTTATCCATTAGTGTACATAATACCCTTGAAGGTGCTTTAAAGATGAGCATTTCAATGACTAAATAAACAATCTTGCCTCTAAAACATTTGTCTCCAAATCTCTGATCCATATAATATGTAGCCATCAAAAGAGGAGGGCATGTAGAAGGCTGATGAAGGAGATAAAATGCTGATGCAAGCTGCTGTCTGCACTGCCACCGTAGCAACCCTGTGCTATTCCTTGAAGCCTTTAGGTTCCAGCCTATGCCACATGGAATGCTGAAGAAGTGAAGGGAAATGGGAGAAAGCTAGCAAAGGTAGTTTTGGCTAACCTTTGTCTTCATTGAGCACATGGTATGAAATTATCTGAACTGATGTAGAAAATGCTGGCCAGCTCCTGGGAGCCAGTTCATTATTGGAAATGGGAAAGCCAACAGTTACTAAAATCTTAAATTCAGTTCTAGAGGAGGATAAATGGAATTAGGAAGGTATCTTCTGAAATGAAAGTTGGTTTTGTCTTGTCAGTTGATCTTTGCCATGGAAAATTAATCACTCTTTTTATGCTATAAATTTGGCCTTGCCTAAGCAAGCGTATGATTTCATTGATACAAAAAGATTCAGCAATTTTTTAATGTTAGCTTTTGTAATTAAAAATTAAGTTATTCCTTACTTTGTGTAGTACATAGGCCACGTACATAATTCAGCTGGACTCCACCTCATCCATATATTATTTTTTTTTCAGAGATAGGTTACAATTAGGCTATGGGTGCATCTCCATACTTACTCTGGAACTCTACAATATAAGCAGGAGTCGGCCATATACAGTCAATTTTTGTGAGAAATTACTGAGACCTTGCACCGAAACACTGTGATCATCTATGATGCCTGCACTCTGTCCTGCAGGACTATACTATGACCAGTGAGGGCAGGGGCCAAGCGCAAGCTGCTGCGTGTCTGGGCAGGGCCAGCATGGACATACATCAGATGGCAACCCAAGGCACTACAGCTGGGTCTATTGCCTGTGTTGCACCAGGCTACTGCTGTACTTCAGGGTTGTTGTCCCAGCTGCTACATAGAACAGTGACTTACAGCTTACTATGTTCAACTTCTAATGTGATCTTATGTCTCATAAATTTCAAGCCTTCTTATGAAGATGTAAAAATTTACCTGCACATAAAGGATACAGAGAGGTAGGTGTGACTTCCCTGTGATGCCACAGAGGAAATAATGGCCTTGGTGAGAAGTGATTCCCAGTTTGGCTCTTCCTCAGTGGTTAAGCTTAATCTGGTTGTGGGTGGCAGAGAAAAAGCAGCAACCTGTTCTTATGCTGCATGCATGCATTCAGGTGGCGCAGCAGGTAATGCTTGGAGCATCCCTTAAGTTCTTCTTCTGGATATTGATGAAGTTACAACTTTAAGCTTAGAGCCTTGCCTTTTGTTACTGGATTCATAACTATCAGGCTCTAAAAAATATTTTTTTAAAAAATTACGGTGTCATTTCCTTCAAAATGAGTATAGCAGGTGATCTTGCTGAAGTTTGGAAAAGTGACTATCGGACTTTGCACCATTTCAGTAAAACCTGACCAGCTGGCAGAATGGTGTGTGTTCTTCCGTGAAAATAAGCAGCATCTCTCCAAGTGCTGATTTTGACAGAAACCCTGGCATCAGTTTAAAAGTAGTATAGCTCATGTATAGCTCTTTGCCTGAGGAACATACAATGCTCCTGTCAGTCCTAGTAGCCGTCCTGTTCTCTGCCTGTCTCACAGGAGGAGCAGAGCAGTGACAACAGAGGAGATGCTGCAGCGCAAGCACCTATTTACAGCTTCTCAATCACTGACGTGAGAATAAACAAACATGGTATTCATGCAGTTGCATAGTTAGTGATTTATTTTTAAAATCAGTCATGTGAAAAATACGAAGGCACAAGTAAAATAGCTCTTTCAGCACTTTCTATTTGTTTTGCAACCTAGTGCTTGACCTGAGTGTTTCCCTCTGTTTCTGTTAATTTAATATGAGTTAAGGTAAAGACCACATCCTTATCTGGTGAAAACACATTTCTCCTCTCAGTAAAATTTTACCAAGAGGGGATGCGGCTCTCCAAATGGAGGAACATACTGATTCTTGTCTGCTGCTGCCATTTTATTATCTCATTTGATTGTCCACTTTGCAGTAATGAGTAATTATCTCGCATGTAGGCAAATTATATTTACTGTAAAAAAGACTGAGTGCATTCATAGTTGGATGAATGTTTAAAGAAATAACAATTAGAGATTGCTTCCCTGAGTTTTTTTGCAAACATTGAGAGGAGAAGAAATTGAAAATATGAATATTTTCTCTTTGATAGTCAAGAAAAAAGTGCCTGAGTTCATATATTCCAGTATTGCATCCGCAGAAATGTAGGCATGATGGTTGCTCTGTTTAGTCACTAGATCTCTGTTAAAGTCAAACAATGACTGACTGTACATTCAAACAAAGTAAAAGCATTTAAAACTAAATCAACAAGGCAATACATTGGGAAAGTCGACAGGATTAAAATTTGTGGTCTGTTTTTGGGGCTGAAGTGGGACAATCCCAGATAAACAGAAGGCGGAAGAGCCCATAATAACCCACACAGACACAGTATTTGAGGACATGGATGTTGCATTCTGGTTTTCTTCCTGTCTCTGCTTTACTATTCCTGAAAGCTATAGAGGAAACCACACAGAACATGCATCTCAAAAAATCACAGAGTGGTTGGGGTTGTAAGTGAACTCTGGAGATCATCCAGCTCAACCCTCCCATCTAAAGCAGGTTCACTTACAGCAAGTTGCACAGGAACACATCCAGGCATTTTGTAATATCTTCATAGAAAACCTACACAAACTTTCTGGGGAGCCTGTTCCAGTGTTACATCACCCTCACAGTAAAGTTTCGACTCATGCTCAAGTGGAATATCCTGTGTTCCAGTTTGTTGCTCTTTGTCCTGTCACTGTGCACCACTGAAAACAGTCTGGCCCCACCCTCTCAACACCTGCCCCTCATCCCTCATCTCATGGCAGGAGCTGTACTTTTGGGATTGGAGGTGAGAACAATCATCCCTTGAGAGTAGCAGATGGGTAATCATCACTTAGCAACAGGCTCTTGGAGGTGCACTCCTATACACTACATCTGATGTACATTAGAGTTGCAGTTACAAAGGGGGTTTGTAATCAAGCTGGCCTGTGGTCAGTGTTCCTAACTGGAACTTACCGGTCCCTTAGGATCTCACCTATAGATCTGTTTCTCAAGTTGTGGGAAATGATTTCATGTACTTATAAACTCAACATGGACATCATTTTCAGGGATGTGACCATAGAGCTACAGTGAAACATTCTATGCTTCTTTGTTTCCTCTCATTTTGGGAGGCTTCATCGCGGCTGCTGCCACTTCTCCTTTAACTGCTGATGCAGCCTTGCACCTAATTCCTTAGTGGTAACTATACTTGGTACTGATCGGGTATCTCTGCTACCATTTGACCCTCCTTTGACATGGCTCTGTGTCATGGTTCTGTTCCCTTGCTGCCCAGCTCCTCAACTAGTACCAAATAAGTTCTGTGCTTATCTTAGAACTGCTAAGGGATGTATTTATTCAGTAACTTAAAAGCATTGTCCTATGTAGGATCCTGCATATGGATGTGGTACCTCTTGGTGTAGTTCCCATTGGTTCATCAGTAGGCGGGTTGCACATTTCCCTGTAGCTTCCAAAATGTAGCAGTCTGCGTGCTTGGGCGTTTTTCTCTCCCTCTTACATTTTTCCTCTTGTTTTTGTAAATAATCACAAAGCAGACTCACTTTTGTGATTTTGGGGGTTGCTGGAACTGGAACCAGTGCTTCAAGCATTACAACTCCCATTCACCTTTCAAATGTACTACCATTTTTGCTGTAGATTTTTCATACACACTCTGGGCTACATTTATTTTTATAGGTCCAAATTCAGCTGAGAGTTGTGCTGCCCAAACCCAGCACTGGATTTATCTTGTGGGAAACATCAGCAACATCTCTGAATCCTCCAGATTTCGATTTTTATTTTTTTTTATGTATTTCACCAAAGATGCTATATAGCCTCCAAATCTGTACTTTGGAAAATGTGACAGATTCACAAAGAGATAGGTTGATGGGAGCAATTACTGTTAAAAAGCGTGAGGCAAAACAGTGGTGAGGGCATATGTGCATTCAGATCATGTAAACCTGATGCCTACCAGCAGACGCCTGTGCATGCTTTCCTCTCTGCCCTGGAAAACCCTGCAGCGACAGGATGCCACCTGACCTTGTTCCCACTTAAGGACAGGGTTAGCCCTGGCCATATGATCAGTATGCAGGAGCAGACAGCTCCCTCTTTGTGTGTCCTGGGCAGAGCAGTGGCCCCTGAGTTCTGAGGACCATGCAAGGAAAGAGGAGTAGATGGAGGGTGACACTGCTCTTTTGCTCTCCATCTGCCACTGCCCACCAGAGCGCCTACCCTTGTCTGCCAGAGAGAAGAAAGGCCTTAATTTGAAGAGAAAAAGGGGAACCTAGGAGAAAAAGTGTTTGTAATACAGTTGCTCCTATGTGATGTTGAAGGGTCTCCTCAGTTACACATCTCTGCATATATGTACTGAGTGCTTGATGCTGAGCACAGCCATAAAACATCAGTGGGAATAAGCCCGCATCTTGTATACCTATGTCCAAGGGAAAACAACACATCTTAAAATTGTCACATGCCTGAGACATATAGTAGAGTTGGAAAAAATACACAGGAATCACAAGCAGATGTAAATGTGAGTGCAGTGCCCACAACCTGCTCAGAAACAGCAGTAAAGGCAAATAGCTTTACACAGACCCATGGAGGGAAAAATACAAGCTGAGAAAATAACAAGTGACTGATGAGTACTCTGCTTTTTGGCTGGATGCAGAGCAAACCAGGAGTACTATGAAGATTCAAAAACCTGAAATGATTAACCAAAGAAATGAGCTATTGGGTTTTTTCTTAGTCTCTGGCCTTTCCTTGGTCTGTTAGTTTCCTGCTTTCAAATGAGGACCTTCTATGTCACAAATAAAGCCTTGTGCCAGACATCTCATCCATCATTTTGTGTTTCCTTTTGAAATCTCATCTCCTAATTCCAGCTGGCCTACAAAGACCTCTCCCATTATCCACTTTCTAGATTTCAGATATGCCTTTTCCCATATATTCTCTCAATGGTACATGTGGTATCTCACATACAGCAAAGCTGCTTTATTGTTTTTTTTCCCAAAATAGCTTCTGAAAACCATCCTTTTTCAAAGCTGACAGAATACTGGGCAGTGGATGAAATGCTGGTGCCTGCAGTAGTCTAGTTGTAATTCTGTCTCATTGCTATCTTTGACGTTCTCCCATCACTTTATTCTTGGGTTTTGATCCAGACCTTCTCATTTCTCTTCATAGTTCCTATGGGATCCTTATAGTTAACTAGAATTATTAGTCTGTAGAGTCAGAGTAATAAAATGAAACATTTTCAAATTACAGGTAGTGGAATCATAACTGAGAAAATTAGTGTACCTGAACTCACATATATGTACCTATATATGACTGAAAACTGTTGATCCTCCCAAAACATGTTCCATACTCTCTGGCTGTTTATTGTCCAGCTGCTGTGTGTCAGACAGCTGCATCCTTTTCTTCTAAACAATTAATTGGGTTACACAGGAGACTAATAGCATGCTAGGTGCATCTTATTTTGGCCAGAGCCCTTCAATTTTCTTCAAATTAGGAATAAAGCGAAACAAATAAAGAACAACCAATAAAAATAATTGAGATTAATTAAGTTTGCCAGGGAAAGTCATGGAGCAGGTGATCTTGAGTGCTGTCAAGAAGTACATGCAAGAAAACTGGATGATCAGGCCCAGCCAACACGGGTTTACAAAAGGCAGGTCTTGCCAAACTAACCTGATCGCCTTCTATGACAAAGTGACTCAGCTGCTGGATGAGGGAAAGGCTGTGGATGTGGTTGTCCTGGACTTCAGCAAAGCCTTTGACACAGTTTCTCACAGCATTCTGCTACAGAAACTGTCAACCTCTG
>WAAB01019615.1:160370-205979 GCA_013389865.1 Piaya cayana
AACTGGCCTCTTCTCCCAAGTGACAGGGGACAGGACAAGAGGGAATGGCCTCAAGCTCCGCCAGGGGAGATTTAGGCTAGACATTAGGAGGAAGTTTTTCACAGAAATGGTCATTGTGCATTGGAATGGTCTGCCCAGGGAGGTGGTTGATTCACCTTCTTTGGAGGTGTTTAAGGCATGGGTAGACGAGGTGCTGAGGGACATGGTGTAGTGGTTGATAGGAATGGTTGGACTTGATGATACAGTGGGTCTCTTCCAACCTGGTGATTCTATGATAAAGTTAAATAACTGTATGG
Organism: Piaya cayana; assembly: GCA_013389865.1. NCBI lineage: Eukaryota > Metazoa > Chordata > Aves > Cuculiformes > Coccyzidae > Piaya > Piaya cayana. The sequence goes on from WAAB01019615.1 coordinate 160,667, forward strand.
AATAACCGGGTAGTAACTGTTTAAGCTGCTAACAGTGCTGGTAAATCCTGTTAGTCCTTCAGTTTCAATGTTTTTGTCTCAGCAGCAATATGAAGGAGCTCTCTGGTCAGTGAAGCTGACAGTAAAAAATAATGTTCCTTTTGCAAACTTTCTGTCACTGAAGCAGTCTACAGTTGTCAGACAGTTCTGAGGAGCAGCCAAGTCAGCATGTGAGTGGGAAAGGGCAGACTGTTTGCATCCGTTCTTAACTATCTACCAGTATCCCTCTCTTCTACCAGGGTGGTACTCTTTGTAACTGAGACAAAAGCAATCTCGTGCTATTGTGTACACATCTGCTTTCAGATCTGAATTTCAAAAGGATGCGTACAGATCCTGGTTTTGTGCATTGATTCATTACAAAGACTTCATTTCAGGTTTTTAGTCTTTGTTTAGATTTTTCACCATGTCACTGAAATTACATTTGTCTTCATACATTTATGTCAAGACGGAATAAAGATTTTTTTCCTGTTTTCAGGTCTTCTCTGATCAAATGATAGCACCATAATAGTTTGTAGCTTTTCTGCACCTCCTTACTTCACTCCATCTTTTAAATCAAATCCTCTGAGCACCAAGTTCAGGTCAACCAATGGGAGTTTGTAGTTGCCTAGGTGAAAGCTGCAATTGTCTAGCATGCTTTCAACTTTGCATCAATCCTGAGGACAGCATTTGCCTGTCTGTACTGGCTCCATGTCCCTGGACCTTATGTGCGGGATACAAATGAGGGTGTCTAAAAAGGGGTGGCTATTGCCTTGAGTTGAAGTCAGAACCTCTGTGTCATTTTCAGGTATGCTTGGAGGGGTTTGGTTCCCGTTTACATTTGTCTGGTTTAGATGAATTTCTTTTCCCTTTCAGTATCTTTACATAAAATGAGACATTAAATTTGTCTGAAACCATGATACAAAGTAGCAGTTCTTTTTTAATTCAAATTACTTGAAGTCTAGCTGGTGGCTTATTTTTCTACATACGTTTTAACTTGACATAACAGACAGCAGCTGTAAAGGATATCATCTGGAAGAAACTTTCTTAAATGTGCCTTTATCATGGTTGAACCTCAGATAACACCTAAGCACCGCAGAGCCACTCACTCATTCCCTCCTGGTGGGATGGGGGAGAGAATTGAAAGAGGAAAAGTGAGGAAACTCATGGGCTGAGATAAATACAGTTTAATAGGTAAAGCAAACCAAGGGATTTATTCAGTACTTCCCATCAGCAGACAGGTGTTCAGCCACCTCCAGGAAAGCAGGGCTCCATCACAGGTAACAGTTACTTGGGAAGACAAACACCACAACTCTGAATGTCCCCTGCTTTGTTCTTCTTCCCCAGCTTTATTTTCTGAGCATGATATCATCTGGTATTGAATATTGCTTTGGTCAGTTAGGGTCAGCTTTCCCAGCTGTCTTCCTTCCCAAGTTCTTATGCATCCCCAGCCTACTCACTGGGGGTGTGACAGGTGGAAAAGGCCTTGACTCTGTGTAAGAACTGCTCAGCAATGAATGAAGCATCCTTGCACTATCAACACTGTTTCTAGTACAACACCTAAACATAGCCATGTACTCGCTACTATGAAGAAAATTAACTCTATCGCAGCCGAAACCAGACGAGCCTTTCACATGTATGCATTTCTGAGCTGTGAAGACTGCTGCGTTGGTGTTGTATAAGTCAGCATTTACATTTATACTATGATATGATGCAGCATTATTAAGGTCACAGACCTCCTGCCTTGATGTGACAAATATCCTCTCTTTGTCTTATTCAGCAATATTATCTAAAAATGTTTGATTTTTCACTGAGCAATGTTGTTAATCGCAACTGAAGCATTAATCTTTGTAGCATCATGTCTCTTAATCAACAGAAGATCACAGTAACCTTTTGAGAAAATAGAGTACATCAATATCCCTATAGTGCTTTCTACCAATGTCAAACTTTTCATGAGCAAAATATCTGCATTTCTACGAAGGAAAGAAACATGTCATAATCTAAATTACAGGCTTTAAAGAAGGCCTAAAATGAAAATAATATGGATAAGATAATTTTTTAAGACTGCCAACTCATACTTGGTTAATCTTGTTCTCTAGTTGTCCAAGTGCAGTTGACAGATGCCAGTGCTGCATTTTATTGCTTTTTCTAGTGTTGCAACTAGAGATCAACAGGGATCAGCTGTTCACTTTTCAGCCCCAGAATGCTAGGCAGCCTTTGACCAAAACCACTCATGCTCTAACTGAGATGGATCAAAGGCAGGATAACAAGTATTAAGTAGAGGAATCAGAGCTGTAAGAGGAGAAATAGAACCAGATGAAAAAAAATCAGGGGAAGAGGAGTGTAATGGGAGCTGAGGAAGAGAGATGAGAGTGAGATGGGAGAAAAGATACATGATGAAATGTCTGTGAAGTGCAGATAATAGAACCATAGACTATCTTAACTTGGGAGGGTCCTGTTCAATGTCCATATCAATGACTTGGTTGAAGGCATTGAGTGCACCCTTAGCAAGTTTGCAGACATCATTAAGCTTTGAGGAAGTGTCAATGTGATGGAGGGTAGTGAGGCTCTGCAAAGGGATCTGAACAGGCTGGACCACTGGGCTGAGACCAATGGATGAGGTTTAACAGGGCCAAATGTCGGGTCCTGCACTTGGGGCACAACAGCCCTATTCAGTGCTACAGACTAGGAGAAGCCTGGCTGGAAAGCTGCCTGGAGGAGAAGGACGTGGGAGTGTTGGTCGATAGCCGACTGAACATGAGCCAGCAGTGTGCCAGGTGGCCAAGAAGGCCAATGGTAATCCTGAGGGTCTTTTCCAAACTTGTGATTCTGTATTTATTCTTCTAACATAAGTAGGAGAACATCTTGCTAGATTTTTAATTTGTTCAGTGTTGTGAAGCCACTGGTTCATTAGAACGGATGAAACAAGCTATAAATGAGAGCAATTAAAACTTAACATCAGAATATCAATAATCCATTACAGATCAAGGCAGCTTTGGAGTTAGAGGTGAGCTGAACACTTGTAATCCTTCAGAGATTCATCAGCTGCTCTTGTTCTGGACACAGAACAAATGCAGAAACCCATGAAGAGCTTACAATCAAAGCAGATGAGAAAACGCAAGAAGGATGTTAACATATGAATCGGAGGGAAGGATTAAATTCTGTAAAGAAAATTAGCCCCTCTTTTTTTTTTCCCTGCTTCATTGTGCAAATAATCAGATTTGTAACATAGATCTTGTGACACAAATCCCAGCTGTCTGGTTTTGCTGCTTTTATCTGCACATGAGTAGATTCTTGCTCAAAGCCCATCTTGTTTGGAGCCTTTGGCCAAGACAAATTGGCAGCCAGGGCTTGGTTCCAAGTAATAGATAAGGATTTTCCTGACACAGAATGTACTGTACTTTTCATTAAAAGGTGCCAGTTCATTCTAAAGACAGACATGACCCAGTGATATTTCCTCAGTAATGAGTCATGCACTCTATTGCTTTCTAGAAATCTTTTCTTCCTCTTTCTCCATCAAGTCAGTAAGACTTGGATGAATTGTTAATGTTCCTCCTTCATTTTTTTTTCTTACAGCTGTAAGGAGCTTGAAACAATAAGGATGGGTATTGGTCAGGTTTGCAGAGGAGGGGTTCGGGTATCTATGGACAAGTGTAATGGTATTTTTGAAGGAGAACCTCAGCCTTTCTGCAGCTCCTCGAAGAGCAAGCACTTCCACATTGTAGAAACACAACTGATACCAGCACAGGGACTGTGGAGGGAGATGGATCCTAATGGAAGGAGAGAAGTGAAAGCTAACTCTTCTGCTACACTTTGGACAAGCTAGTGAACAACTCTATTTCTGAGGCTGTCATGCAAAATCCAGGCTCTGCTTTCACCTTGGAGATGGTGGCACTGGCTTTGTTCTGTAAGTGCTGGGGCTAATTTAGTGCCTTGTGGGAAGGAAAATGCTGCTGAGCAGAGCTGGAATACACAGCCTGGGATCCTTGCTTGGAATCTGAAGAACACAATTAACATCACTGACGACCTGGATGTGTATGTGGGTGTTGGGTGTGTAAGCCCCTTTTTTCACACTGAGGCTCTGTCCACCCCCAGAAGTGAGGGTGAGTGTCGGCGAAGGGAGACAAGGACATCCTTTGATCATCAGCAAGTCTCAATTTTATTAAGAGCGACGCTTAGTTAAATACAGTCAATAATGAGGTTCATACATATTGCAAAAGCTGAGCTCCTAATTGGTCAGTGAGCTAAAGTGAGCATAAGATAAACTACCCGTCCCCCTAAGTGCAGCTGGGTGCTCTGAGATTCACACCTCCGCGTTCTTCCCATCACAGTCCTAACCAGGGTCACACGCCTCCCTTTGCACCAAGGACACTGTTTCCCTAAGGAGGCCTCTAGCTTATCAGTGTCCTTTCTGCAGAAGCCATTCCTGAATAAGGCTTAGGCTTCCCACAGGTGAGGGGCAGAAGGTTGGCTTTTTTTGTCTTTCCCCTTCCTTCCCTACTTAGACTATAAGAAAAATAAGCTGTTCTTGATAATGTTGGATTAAATGAGGTTCCTGACAGCAGTGCTGCATAAATCTGGACTTTAGCTCCATTTTGATTTTTCTCATCTGAGCTGGGAAGACACGAGCTTAAGAAACACGACCTCAGACTAAGGTATAAGAGTGTTCATCTCTCCTCTGATTCTTTCTAGATCTTGCAGCAGCAAGTTGAAGCTGACCATGGCCCACTGAAAATATTATGAGGCTTATGTCTGAAGTAACAAGAAAGACTTCTACATTTCACAGGAAGGGGGTTTCTCTGGGCAGATCTGAAGTACACAAGGCATATATGACTTCCCAATGGCTTGCCTTCTGATGCATGTATTTTTGAAGTACCTCTTTCTTCTGTCCCCGTGCCTATAGCTGTCTTGACTTCTCATACCACTACCTCCTGTCATCCTTTCAGCACCATGTAATGATCCAGAAAACCAGACCAGATAGTAAAGAGAAGGAGTACACAGTGCCTTTCCAAGCCACAGTCAGGAGGGCCATTGTTTTTACATGCAGAAGCTGTTAAAAGCACCAGCACAGTCTAGTAATTATTCCTTTTCCTTGTATAGCATGGCACAATCTGGTTCCCTTATCTCCATTGCAGCATCTGAATATCACTGGACCAAACAGGGTGTGGGATTTTTAGAATATTCTTTAGTTATATCTTGTCAGTTTTGCCTGCAAGCGTGTAAACCCTGCAGCCCTCTTGAAATCAGTGACATGATTGTGTATGACAGTCATTAGTGGGTGAAACAGAAATCTGTCTGCGAGCATCTGTTTTGAGGGAGACCAATATAATTAAAGTTTAACCATGCTGCATTTGCTCTTTTATTTACTGGGACCCGGTCCTTTTTCTCATGATTGCAATCACATTTCTTGTGGTCCTACTGAGGAATTTGACATGCTGTTCTTTATCATTGCTTGTATGCTTCATGTAACTGTTTCGTGTAACTGTGGGTCAAGCAGGTCTGTTCGGAGATTCACTCTGGGATAATAAAACTCTACCTTCTTGAATGTCTTCAGGGTTTTCCCAGAGGGAATCCTTTCTGATTTCATGTTGTTCTGAAAGGAAAAACTCTACACTGCTATGTTTCCCAACATAAGTGAGGTGAAAAAAATGATAGGTGTGATTTTTTGCTTATAATTCACCCAGACTGATATTCTATTATTGCAGTAAATATCAGTATGAAATTAATGCAAAGAGGAGAGCTGGGTTCAGTGAATCCACTGCTTTGATTTTCTGATGTGTGTAGCAGACATGGATATGTCAGGATAAGGGCTACCTGACGTCTGTAGATTAGAACAACCCAAAAAAAAGAGATGAAAGAAGCACAGAAATATGTACGTTTCTGAAGGTACTGACTAGGGTAATAGCAAAGATGCAAGAGTTTCTTGATGAGCACCAGCCTGCTTGCCCATGGTGCCTAGTATATCTCAAACTATCTCACAATGGGTGGCTGACTATGATCTGTAATGTTTCTGCTTTGAAGCCAGTAGAGGTTTTCCGCTGGCTTCTACTAGCCGTCTAGACTGTACTGTAAACTGTGTGGTTTGGAATTGGCCTGAAACTATGTCGTAGTCATCTCTCAAATTTCATTTGTTCATTTTTTTCAATGACTTAACTTGAATTCATACCAGCAATCTGGAAATAAAGGATTCAAGAGATATTTGAGTTGCCCACACAAGCCAAGCCTGGAAGATTTTTTCAGTGTTCTATGATTTCACGCTTTTTTAGATCACTTATTCCTGAATTGAGCTTATTCTATTGTCGCTAGTGGTGGATCTCTAAGCTGGGCAGTCCTCTTGCATCAATGGTACTACATTTTATCTGTTATTTTTCCATGATGCTGTTTGAGCAAAAGTTTTTTTCATTCTGTAATTAAATCTATGGACTTGCCAATAAATAAATATCTTTTCTTAACTAAGAGGAACTTCAAGTAATGCTAAACCACAGATGAAAGGAGTTATGTTCTTCTTTGAGGATGTAAGGTAGAGGTTAATTTTGTACAGTCTTTTCAGTCTGGGGGTATATTTTGATGTTATGGCATCGTTTCCAATACATTCTCAAGAGAGAACTAGAGCAAATATTGAATGTGTTATGAGAGAAGCAATCAGAGCAGCATCTGTGCTTTAATGGAATGAAAAGATCTTACTTAGGCCTTGGAGAAGCTTTGCATAAATGGTTCAGGCTTACTAACAAATATGTAGAAAGCAGTGTTTTATTTGGAAGGTTTTAAACTTTCTAACTTGACCTCATTTTAACTTGGGTGAACGTGATCTGCTCTTTATTATGGTCATTTATCTGATTTTATCCATTTGACTATGCTTTCAGTGTACAGTCATATTAAAAATTATATTACAATTATATACAATTCATATTACGAAAGGACTTATGACTTGCAGGGCACTTTCAAAATGGCAAAATGCAGAACTGCTTTGAAAAATGATCATTTCTTCTGAAAATTTTTTGCTTCTCTGCCATCTCTTGAAGTTTATTGATTTAGTTACATTTAAGATGATACTATGTAGATGTAGGTACCTTTAAGATGGTAATATGTTTTAGATATGTGTGTTTCTGCTACTCTTTTCCTGCAGCTCTTAAGACTTAAATGTAATAATGATACTAGGAAATAAGTTTATATCAGCACATGACAAGGTAAAAGTTTCTTGTGCATTCCCTCAACAAAAAGCACTTATATTCCTCTATATTGCAAACAAAGAAATGTCTTCCCAAGGAAGATCTTAAACTGCAGTTTAAATTCCTAAATTTGCCTCCTTTTGACTGGATGGTGAGTTTGACAATGTTTTTAAGGAGATTGCTTCTGAGGATGCAAACCAGGTGGAGTTAATGCCTCTGTGTTTTTTGTTGATGGCCTTAACTGTTTCTTGGGTCATGCATCGTAACCATTTTTGGTTTTGACTTTTCTTCCAGAGTTCTCAGTAACTTGCTGTAAATGCAAGACACAGAATGGTGGTGTGGGGCACAAGTCTCTTAGCCGTATTTTTTAAATAGAGATCTTTAGTTCAGCATTTCAAAATATAGGTGATTGAAGATGAGAGGGATGCTTACAATTTTACAAGTACTTGATATCTGTGCTGTTGTTACAGAAAGTTTGCCGTGCTGCTTATGAATATTTCTGTGCTGGATTTTTGATGAGTGATGCTCAGCTCATAAAACACTTGAGTTGCATTTCTGAATTCCACGTGGCTGGATAAAGTCCCCCTGTGGGTAGATGAGGAAAGCCCTCTTTCTGCCCTGGACACAAAACATACCAAAATGTTTTAGGATTAGCTTAGATCAAATTTCCTTTGGCTATTAACTTTCTTTAAGAGTCTCCCATATTAGGCAGAATATTGGAGTTCAGAGGCTGAACTAAATGGTGCATGGATATATATATCCCAAACCTCCATTTTTAACTGAGTTGCAGCTGTATCAGAACCAGTGGCTCCTCAGTGAGAACCTTTTGGACCTCTCCAATTTTTATCTCCTTCATTATTTAATCCTTTTACCATGTCCTCTTGATGCCATGAAAAAAAACTGAGACCATGATATTTTACTTACATTGGTTTTAGTGGGGTCATAAGTAAAACTGGTTTTATAGAATTTTACTAAGGCCTTAACAAAACTGCATTTTCACTTTTTATACAGTTCAATTCCCTAATATTTTAAAATTTCAACTGTAGGTATAAAATACTACTACAGATTTGTGCATGTAGTCACATATGTGCACGTGAGTATCAATCCAAGGGTATGTGCATTACTTTCTTTTGTCTGAATCTTTTCTCTCAAAGCATCAAGGTCTCTCTTAGCTGTTGTGTTGGTTTGACCAAGCTGAATTTCAGAAGGCTCTGAACTTGAACCTTTGAAGAAGAGTCTATATTTAGTTTAGCTGGAAGGCTCTGGAGAAACCCTTCTTGACCTTGGAGCTAGCTCATTTTCTGATTACTTTTTGATTCCACTTACATGGAAGACTTTTCAGCTGATGCAGTATTCAAGTGGTAGTTGTTTTGTCTGCACCTGAACTGTGTCAGACATCTGTTAAGCTCAGGGACAACAGCATTTCTCTCCCATTTGTTATAAGTATCTTAAGACATTTATACATTCAAACCTTGGCCAAGGGCCCTAAGATCCTAAGATACTGGGGGAGAGCAAACTTGCATCTTTTATAGGGCACAGGAAGCCACTGAATGCTACTTCTCTATAAACTGTTCCAGCTCTCCAGGCCAGTAGTGATTTTGTAGTTCAGATTCCATTGAATAAAATGGGGAGGAAATCCAAATACAATACTTTTGGACTTTGTTTTTTTGTTCCGTGCTCAGCCTTCCATAATGGAATAATATCTGAACAAGCTTTTACAGAAATCACTTTTGGTTAGGAAGGAATTCATTCCCAAGGAAAGCTGTTACATATTCATGTCTTTAATTATCCTGTGCAGCTCCACCAACTGCAAGAGTACAAAGCACAAATATCGAATTTCAAAGAGGAGTTTAATAAATTATGCATTGATTTGTGCCCATGCTGTACCTATGCCAGCCACTAAGGAATGTTATTTTGCCTACATATATATATACACACTCTTATCTCTGAGTAAGAATCAATGTATAATTCATTATATTTTTCTGTAAAGTGCTCTGAACTGTTTGAACAATCTTAAACATAAGCAAACAAACACAGATGGCTTGGCTGTTCTTTTTTTGTTTGGTGTGATAAATATGCCATCAGCTGCTGTCTAGCTCAGCCACACTTAATCATCCCTTGATGGTCATAGTAGAAGAGCAAAGCCTTGGTTGTGAGAATCTGGGTTTGTGAGAACATATGGAATATTTGACTCTGATCATGGCTGTTCTCATACTTTGATGAAGGTTTTGGCCTCCCCAAAAGAGAGTGAAATGTTCCATATGGGTGCTGCTATTTTACTTCAAAGCAAAATGATACAGGCTGGTTTTAAGCCATTTGTGAAATGTGTCCACATATTACCTGCTAACTTTGCACCAAAATGGATGAGAAGCACATGTTACCACTCATCCTCGGGCTCTGCTGTGGGAATAGTAAATCCTAGAAGGCAGTTGAAGTAGTTGTTCTCAAGATTTACCTGTGGTTGAGCTGTTAGCACCTTCATGATATTCAGCAAATAGTCATGTTGGCAGAAACTTTTCTTAGCACGGCGAATACTACTCTTCAGATACTAGAAATTAGGAAACAACATTTTTTCACCTAGTTTTCATTCTCCTGTATATTTTCAGATTAGCTCACTCATGAGACAAAAATGGAAGAGAACAGGATTAATTTTCGAGCAAATTTGTGTGTTTTCGTCTTCAGGTATAAACCACTGCTGAAGCATTACAGGGTAAGCTGAGGATGATGTACAGTCTGTAGTTTCTCTCAGCCATATGTTGAGCCCAGTATGCCTGATGGGATCAAGAAGTATAGCAGCCTGCCAGATGTTGATGTTCTATCAAGTGAAATGTACACAGTCAGCACATTTGTCAGTCCTCCTTTCTTCCTAGAAGCTGCTCTGTATGGTTTACTTGACCTTCATGCCAGCCAGCTGCTAGCATGAGATATGAAGAGGGCTAACACTGCATCAGCTTTTTCTTCCTTTTTTTGTCCTTATCAACATTGGGTTTGTTGACTTTCAGGCTTGTTGTGTGTCTTGAACTAGCTGCCCAGTAAGTAAGCAAAAATGTTTAGAAAAATAGTCTTGAATAAGACATGGGAGGTATACCTTAGGTATTCTGTTAGTGTATTTCAACCCCCTCTCCCCTTTTCTTGTTTGGGAGAATAATGCAACATGAGGATGAATGAGAAAGAAAAAAATAGGAAAAAAATGTTGGATAAAAATTACCTATAGCTGAAATGAAGTTGCATACATGTTTACCAGTTTTCTCTCTGCCCTGTTTTTTCAGGGAGTGTGATAGTATATGTAAACTTAAAGAAAATAATCATTCTGTGTTGACACAATTAAATTGCTTAAATTTTCCTTATGAGGATTTCTATTGTATCCCTGCAAGTATGTTCTGTGGGGGAATTAATCTTTAGAAGTCATCATAGAATAATTCTTCTTGGTGAGTTTCCATTATGATGGGGGGACTGACCTAACTCTTACATTATCATATTTGAGGATCGATTCCAGGTAGCAGTCTTAAAGGTGCTGAAAAAAGAGGCGTTTATAGCATATCATTAGGTACAGCAGAGATTCAATGTTAGCAATTACTTCCCTCAACAGGCAGATGTATCCCAGCCTGTCTTTGCAGCGCAACCATCACTGTGTAAAATAAAGATGTGCTTGAAAGCCTTTGAGCCTGCATGGAATAGCAAGTAATTTCTCTAATGAAATAGAGCTAAGCTATACTATGCCTGTTAGTGTGGTTTAGTTAGACAGCAGCCAATTAATTTTTCATGGGCTGTGTAGCTGGGATTGGAGATAGCACGCAAGATTTTTTGTACATGTTGCGTATGCAACGTAGAGGAATTTGTATGTAATTATTTTTTTTTCTCTAGAGGAATAAGATGATGTACAAAATGTCACATCCTTCTAGGTCTAGCTCCTAGCACCTGACCCTTGGAATTCTTTTAGTCTTTGTGAGAAGCATCCTAATTACTGAGTTCTGAAGGATAGTTATTTACAAAACCACTGCTTTTGCCCACGCCTGAAGTTAGTGATTTAAACAATTTTTCATCTGAATTTATTTCTAGTTTTCAAATTGTTTTGTTGCTTGCATTACTGTGAATGGCTGCCAATTCCCATCCTTCCTACTGGGAATAAGGGAGAGTGAGCAGAAGGAAAATCAAAAGAATATGAATGTTAGCCCCTTTCCTTGCTGCCTAGAAACCTCGGTCACAATGGTAAGTTAAAAATGAGGCATTGACACAGGTGAACATGGCTGCAAAGGTGACAGAGGAAGGGCTTGTGTAACCCTTTTTCACTTTGAGAAGCAGGATGAAGCTTCATTCGATTTTTGCTCTACGCCTGCTCTTGAGCTCTGCTCTGTGATTTTCCATTTACACCTCATCATTTGACTTTTCTCGTTATGGTGATAATTCCCTTTCCTTTTGCAGGTATGAATTGTCATTATTACCAGCTTCTGTTTCTTTTCCTCTTTATCCTCCAGCACAAGGAGAACCACTTACTCTGCATAAGAACAACCAAACCTCCCACTGGTTCTGTGCAGTTGTCTGCTTGCTTCCAGTCAGCTGTATTGCCTTGTGTCTTTAGAGCCAAGCTGTCCCTTGAGACATTAAAACATTATGCCTTAGGTAGTGTTCCTTTCATTGCCTCCAGATTGTTGTTGTTCTTTTTCTTTTTTCAGTAGAGGAACTTGACATCAGAAAAGGAGTGTTAGCCTGGGTCAGTACAGGAGACCACATAAGTCCAGTTAAATCCAGTACTTTAGCTTTGAAGTTACCAATGACAAAAGTATCAGAAGTTATGCAAGAAACCCTCTAATAGGTGAGCTAATCAGCACCTCCTTCTTTTCACATATGCTTGAAGAGTTTGAAATCAAAAGTTTGGTGTTTGAAACCCTTCCAGAATCATGTTTGCTATTAAACAGATACAGTTCTGCAGGTTGCTCTTATCTCTAAAGGAATTCCTGTCGTGTCTGAATTCCCCAGTGTGGCTACACATGGTGTGAAAAGGTCCTCTGCTTTGTCAGTTTTGGAAATCGTAAACAGGTTTGAAATAATTAAAAACTCATTATAACACTGGTGGTTAGTTTTATAGCCTCCTATTGAGTTTTTCCATATTGATAAATACTTGCCTTTCTGGTTCCCTGTTTGTATTTTTTTTCTTCTATGTGCTCCTGGAAGCACAGAAGTTGTAACTATATGCATGATAGGACCCATGCATCTTCTACTTTCCCAGCATGGTGTGCACAATGGAATGTTAGTCTCAGTTGTATTATTTATGTGGTCAGCTAGTGCTGCTGCTAGAGTGGTTATTCTGGCACGTCCAGATAGTTTAGAGCATGTGTGCTTGATTGCCCTGAATGATTTTCCAATTCACCACAACCTCCAGGTTAGAGTACACTGACTCACAATTTAAATTATATGTGACTTAGAATTGCAGCTCATTTGCATTTCTGCTCAGCACTGATGAAGCTTGTTTTTTTTTCTTTGCTGCAGCATTGCTAGCATTGACTGGAAGGAGAGGAGGAATTCAGAGATAGGCTGAGAAACTCCTCCTCTATTTCTGTTTGAGGCTTATCACTTGTCAGCCATAAGAAGGCTTTTGTTTCTTCTCAGTCTTCCATGCTTGGAAGATTAAATGCAACAGCAGTGGGTTGAGAATAATAGTTTAAAAGCAGTAAGGTTCTTTGAAATAGTAAAAGCTATTTTAAGGAGGCACTAGGCAGATGTAAACTGTGGGAGCAGAATAACAGCATGTTTATCACTAAGGTGTCTTGAGTGCTGCCTGTGCAGAAATAGGAGAGTGAAATAATGAGGGGTGAACTCACTTACCTTCGTGACAGTTTCTTGCAGCTGATTTAGCAGAATAACTTTCCACCGAAAGGTGCCCCAGTCTGCACCAGGCACGTTATCATATAAAGTGCTTGGGTAGCTCTGCTTAGGGATGAAGATCTAGCTTAGTTTACTTCCCCAAGGGAATACCTCAGTTAAGGCAAAGTGATTTATAAAGACAAGAGCAAACTAAGAATTAAGTGTCTACTGCAGCTCTGGATATCCGTGGGTGTTCCTTCCAAAATATCTAGACACCTGTTGGCCAAGGCAATTCTTAGTGTGGTTCAACAGCAAGGCTGAAATTTGCATCTCCAGCTTCTGAGATAGTGCTGATAAGGAATAACTTTTAACAGTGATCTTATCTAAAAGAACAAAGACATTATATCTAGCCTAGCATAAATCGGGAAAGAAGCAGAGGAAGTAATATACTAGTCTTAGGAATATAATGAATTAGAAGAAAAGGGGAGATTGATGTAGGATAGGAAAAAGGTTTTAACGAGATTGGGAATAAAGGGAAATCCTGATGCTTCCAAATTAGATTGAAGATTTTCCATTGGCACTGGCAGGATGAACATTTTGACAACTATGTCTTGAAAATAAGCAGCAGGTTTTCCTAATCTTGCCAGTCTGATACTGGTTTCAGGGTGAAGCAGGGTTGTCAATTTAAAATGAGAGTTTGAAATTAACTACATAAAGCATTTGCATGGATCTTCCCTCTTCAGTATCAGACCTATTTAATTGAATTAGATTGCCTTAGGTGCCCTTTAATTCTTGTTGTATGGGGTTTTAATGCATTTAACTAATCGACTTGCAGTGAACATGTCACTGTATACTAAATCCTCACATTGTAAGTGGATGGGTGATATTCTGTCAAACAGTGAACAGAAGAACTTCTCCAGATATTGCCAGTAAATAAATAGTAGCAAGGATTTCTTCACCTATATAGTAGTATGAGCTTAAAATGAGAACTGTTTCTGTGAGACACAAGACTTACAGTGGGAGGAATACTGGTCACATGGAATATCTCTTTAGGGCAAAGTGTTTCTTTGGAAAGAGCTTGAGAATTAAAATGTGGTTATGATGCTTTGGCAAACCTGTGTATTGCTGCCATCTTCAGCATCTGCATTACATTGATTTGTGTTTGCAGCTAGAAGGCTCTTACGTCCAAGAATGCACTGCAGCAATCACATGCTGCCAGGGCAGATGAAAACAATAACTTCGCTTTATGTGTTCAGAATATGCCATCATGTAAAAATATGCTTTCAAAAATTAACCTAAAAGAAACCCTGAAACATCGAATATCCTGAAGTAACAAGGATTTTACAAAACGTTATCTAAGCTGAGGTGACATTTCACCTCTCAGTATTCTATTCCCAGAAAAGTGTGCAGGTGAGGCCAGGGCCAAGAAACATCACATCAGTTAAAGCCTGTGCTGAGGTTTCCCCATTTCTGAAAAATGACTACTAGAAGATGCAGAAATGCTTCCAAATATTTATGCCAAGTGTGATTTCCCAATGAGATAGTAGGAACACTTCTTTGTCTGAATGTAAGAAAATGGTGGATGCCTGATTTTCAAAGAAATGGAGCAATGTTATTGCTAAGTGATGGATTTTATGTGATGCTGCTTAAGAAAGCTATAATTTTTACAGTATCAGTGACTGTTATGTGATGTGTTGTTTTTCCTTCATGTGAATTGTTTTGATTACAAAATAGGATTTTTCTCTAACTGGAAAGTGTATCACTTAACTGTTCAAGAGACTTATTCTCCTTCTCGTGACCCTGAAGCATCCTCTTGGGATGTCAGTAGGAGGTATTCAGCACAGTGGGTGTTCACATTACTACTTGACATTTTGCTGTTTGGTTTTCTGCCTGTTGCTATTTAATGATTTGAATTCCTTCTTCACCAGTCACAGAGCCCCTTTAGCAGGCAACATGCTATTAGCACTACTTAACAATATTGACATAGTCAGTAGGAAAAGAGTTTCATTTCCTAACTGTTCCCTCTTGCCATCTGCTTCTGCCACATCCCTCACTGTTGTGTTTCCACTTAACCCTTTGCTCTAGTCTCCTTGACTAGCCCTCCTAGGGAGAGTGGTACAGGCTCTGCAGTGCTTTGCTTGAGCTATAAAAACCCTTTCAGGCTAAAACAACCTGCAGGTCTCTGTAACAGCAATGACATTAGTGAATTTTTTCACTGATGTAACTTGGCATATATTTGTCTTGTAGAGGCACAAACAGACAAATAGAACAGGCACAGACAGACAAATAGAGCAAGCACAGAAGGCATTTCAGGCTTTCTATCCTTATCCTACGTTTTCTCACAGGTACTTCATAATATCCATTAGTGTAGGGTCTGGATGTCTCACAGCCTTTAATATAATATCTCAAATAAGACTGCAGAGGGAATATACTGTACCTTTTGGGAGAGAAAGGCATCAAGACTGGAGAGGAGATTCATCTCACTGAAATTAATCTACCAAAGAGATAGATTTCCAGTTGATATTAATCATCTATGCTTCTCTCTCCGGTAGAGAAGTGGGCTTCTCTCCCAAGAATTATTTACATGGCTTAAATCACTGGGCAACCCTTAATGTTAAGCAGCAGTAAGAGGCCAGACTGAAAAGGATGCACAGCTTTAGATGAGCTCATGTGGAGGCTGAAGAAGTTTATGATAGCAAAATTCTTTAAGAGTCATTAAATCCATAGCAATAGTATGTGGCTTTTAAACTTCCTAAGCTGAAAACAGTTGGAGACTGTGAGTTGTTAAGGGGCACTATCACACATGCTTGTCCTGTTGTACTCTTACTCTTCCTTAAGTGTCTATTTATGGCTACTGTTGGAGCTAGTACACAAGGGAGATGGACTTTCTGTCTGGCACCATATGGCCCTTCCTGCGCTCTTATGTGAGGCCATTTTAGCAGTGAAAAGGAGAGATATATACAGGAGATTATTTCTGCAAATGGGAAATTGGCAGTAAGGGTTTTTTTCCAGATCTGCAGTGAAGTGCTACTGACCTACAAACAGAAAAACTGCAAGTCAATTTCAGAGAAAGAGCCTGTGCCAGGTGCTGAATGTCAGTGCTTTATATCAGGTCAGCTCAAGCCTTTTGGAGATTCACATGAGCTGTTTCACCATGTGTTACCTCAGATGGTGCAGACAGTTTGTTTGAGCTTTAAATGGTACAAGAAGATTCAGCTCTGACATAATTGGCAGTGTGGTGTGTAGTTGTGCTGCTACACGAATGCTCCCTGCTTCAGTGACAGCACCAGGTGGACTAACAGGGTGGAAGCTTGTCTCTTCAAATAATTCATAGAGTCCAGAATGTGTGTCCCAAAAAACAGGTATCACTCACTAGAAAAGTACTCATGATCTCCCACTGTCTCAAGCGCATTGCACATTTATGTGTATCTCTCTATTTTGGATGATGGTTCAGGTCGAAAGTTTTTGCAGAATTGACCATCCTAAATGCTGATACCTGTAAAATGGTTTGCTGAGGAGGTAAGCATTTTCGATTGACGTTTTGCTGCCAGTATGTTAAATGTTTGCCTGTCATTTGCTGTGAAGATCTTTAGCGTCTCCATAGCTGTAAAATAGCAGCATCACTGCATAATTACACTTACATTTGAAGTCAGAAATGCCTTTTATACCAATTTCCACTTAAAAAGAAATCCTTATTAAACTGAGCAATGTTTTCCTTATCAAATCCCAAGAAATAGAAAAAGCCAGTGGAATTCAGTTCAAAACATTGAGCTAGGCTTGTCGTGAAATGGAAGCTTTTGCTTTCTTTAAAGCTCACACTGTGTTGAAACAAGCAGGAAAAATCTCTGATGCAGGGAGAATATATGAAACTTGACTTTTGCAATTTCCTGTTTCATTTCTTGGAAACTGCTTTTGTCTAATCATATTTGATCTCAAAGATAATTTTATTTAATGTAAGATAATTTTATTTAAGTTGTATGATGTAGCCATTGCCATCTTTTGTCATTCTCTGTTTCGTTTTGACTGTGACGTGATATTTTTTAGTACAGACGAAACTTGTTTAGCAGTCAGCTCTGAAAGAGAGTTGGTCCCTTATAGCTCTTTGAAATGTTACAGACAGCAAGCAAAAAAAGTTCCTTTATTCTCAAGCTTCTCAAATACTTCACTCTAATTTGTAGATTACAGCGATCACTGTCCTGTTTAACAGCTGCACACAACCAGGAGAGGTATAGTTTGGTACCAAAGGGAGAAATCAAAGTGGAATAGAGGTGTTGTGTTAAAAGAGATTGTTTTTTCTATCATGTGAGTATTGGACATGCTTAATTTAGGGCTAATGGTATAACTGCCTTCTGTGATGTGGTTGAATGAAGACAAGACTGGCTTTTCTGTTATTCATAGGCCATGATGACTTCAACAGTACTGTTGAAGTTGTAATAACACTACTATTAATATAACAGCAGGAAGGACTTTTATTTTGTTATTAGAAGGCTAGAGGGTTTCAACTGTATAAGGAAACTTTATGGAGAAAGATGAAGAATAACAATGCCAAAACCCCAAAAGCTGTTACAAATAGGGTGTAAAACATTGTAATTGCATCTAAAGGTTGGAAAGAGTCAGCAGCAGTGTGGAAATCTTTATGGTAAAGGAAATGTTGGTTGGCATTGTTCTTTAGGAGAACATTTCCAGATTCTGATAAGTTTTCCTTGAAGCAGTGGAATTCTACCAGATCTGAAAGGAGAGTGTAGGTAGGATGCATTGATTTCTAGGTTCTACATGTTGCTCAAGACCAAACTAGTCATCAGTGCTATGGTGGATTTTTTTCCCTTCTGGTCAGGCTGACAGAGAGATTCGGACATGCGGCTTTGTTGGGTCTGGGCTTTTTGTGGCTAGTAATGACATCAGTTTCGTTTACCTTCTTAGTGCAATGGTCCAGGCATTTCAGATACCAAGTACTGCAGACACTTGAAGCTGCACAGTACCCATGGAGCTCATGCTGTTACTGCAGTACAGGACAGCTGCAGGTTTTGAGGTTGCTGAGTAGCTTTTTCGCTCATTACAAGATATTCAGAATTGCATGTCCTGGGCATTTACAGATATCTGATACAGGTGTTCTGCAGCTTTTTTTGTGTCATTTACTTGCATGACACTTGGGAGCCTGCACTCAGTAAGCCAGGGAGACTCTTCCAGAACTGCATTCTTAACATACAGGGGGCAAGAGTGGGATCAAATATCTTTAACAGTAGAAGTTTTTAGTAGGGCATTTAGTAGTAGGGCATTAGATATCCTTCTTTTGCTTGAACGAGGAATCCATACATTTGCAAAAGGAAGTGTTTTGTGCCTCTGTGTAGAGGGTAAAAGAGTCATTGAACCGTGAAGCATATGTGTTGTGGTTTAGGATGAGATTGGGAAGACAACCAAAACCTGTATAAGGAGAAGGTTAAATAATTCCTTTTTCCCTTTGACTTTGCCACATTAAACTTTTCGTTGTTCCATTGAGGAGTCCACTAAGGGCACTAAAGACACTTTATCCTTCCCAGTAGGAGTAGTATGGGGTGGGAAAAGTGTTGAAAGTTTGCCACTTACTTCATTTCTATGGAGCCTTCAAAACCAATTTGATGTTTTCTGCTTGCATAGATTCATAAATCCTGCATCACTGAGATGGTGTATTTTGCAAGTGAAGTTAGACCACTTGGTGGCACTCCACCTGTTTTACAGTAAAAGCTTTTGAAATTTGTATATTATTGCATGATCTCTAGATAAATCAAGGATTTACTTCACAGCCGTACAAAAAGGCAGAACAGTGGTTACTCTCTTGTAATACTTTGTGACAAAGCAAATACTGATATTTGACCTTCAATCTAATTTTGCCCAATCTTTCTTCACAGCTTCCTGTTATGGGAGGAGCCTTTATGGACTCACCCAACGAGGACTTTAGTACAGAGTACTCCTTGTTTAACTCATCAGCCAATGTCCATGCAGCTTCTTCCATGCAGAATCCACCAGAAGAGACATCCCGTTCTTCAAACGATGCCATATTGTTATGGATTGCAATAATAGCAACAATTGGAAATATTGTGGTTGTGGGAGTAGTGTATGCCTTCACCTTCTAGGATACTATCGCTGCAAACACTGGAAGAGAGAATACCTGCAACAGTATTTGTCATGTGTATGTATGTGTGTATATATATACATGTATATTGATATAAATACATATAGGTAGGGACTTTGTTAATTGAGTGCTGCCACAATCATTGAAATGAAATGCAAGTTAATCATCTTGAATCTTGATGGCATAAAATTCAGATGCAATTGCAAATTGTATGGAGATGAGAACTTTAGTTGAGAACAGAGCTGATACGAGTTTTTTATAGAAATGTAATAAAAGAGATACCAACATGGGTATAGTAAAAACAAATAGAAAGTAAGATTTATATAGAAAGTGCTTATTTTCTACTGTTTAGATTTTTCTAGCGGCTCTTCTGTGTTTTGTCAGCTTTTTTGTGCATTTTTTACTGTTGTATAATGTTGTATGAAATTATTCTATGTCATGTTTGCTGGACATCTTAGTTTTCCAGATGAACTAAGTGGTTGGCATTGGCTCAGTTCTGATGAACCACAAGTTCATCCTGTGTGACTCTTCAGCACGTGTACACTACTAGGCTGTGTTACAAATCGTGAGTCTTAAAACTGTGAAAGGCCAGACGCATGCTATCTTAACACTTGCCTTCCAGTATCAATTACTGGATCAGCTACAAAATGAATCAATGCTAAACCTGTCTGCTCTTTGCAGGAGGAGGCACAACTATCGCAGGGTGTGACTGGACTGCAGACCCCCTGCACTACAGGGGGTGTGTCAAACACAGCAACAACACAAGCTGTCATTTCTGTCTAGTGATAGTGGATTGCAGTGGTTTGTAGATGGGTCGCTTCCAGAAAACAAAGGCCAAATATCATGCTTTTGGGTTTATTTCACTGTAATCCAGGTTTCCTACAGATTTCCTACTTTAATGAGCTTATTGGTGTATCAGCAGAATGTGGGGAAATGACAAATCCTAATTAACAGTGAATGATGTATATGAGAAAAGTAGAATTAAAAGAGGGATTGGATGCTTATATGCTCATGAGGGAGTGAGTGCAAGAGGCAGGTATGTCCTGAGGTAGAAACAGCACAAGAAAGGTAGTAGATAACAGATATAGAAGTCCTTGTATTACACTATTAATATGTCTCTGGGTTCTGATGAGACTCCTGGAAAATGATTTTTATATAAACTGCTTTGGGTAACAACTCTGATTATCATTTGGCTTTGTTCTGTTGAGGGACATCTTCACTGCATTTTTCCAATTAGTTCTTTTCCAAGAGCTGTATCTTTTCAAAACAAGCTGTAGCCTTCCTAGCCTCCTTTCTTCCTTGAGGGAGGAAAAAAAAATCGTCTCTATTGGAAGTGTCTCTCCACACCTTTGAAAAATAAATGCAAACATATAAATTGTCTGCAGTTAGAGAGGAGAGTAGTAGACTAATTATTCTATGTCTGCATGTGCTGTGTAAGTTCTGTATCTTACCCATCTACTACTAATTTCAGAAAGCCTTGTCTGCAGGCTTAAAGACTGTTTTTGACACTTGCCTGCGACTGATCTTGAGGCTGGACTGAGAGATGCTGAATATATAGAGGGGTTTAGATTTTCTTCTTTTCTCTTTAAACTTATTTTCCTGCAAGGATGGTGGACAGTTACTTGAATAAAAGCAGCATGTCCCATATCGGTATTTATATATAACCAGTTAATAGTCACTGTGTAAATTTTTTTTCCACCCTCTCTATGAACTGGCCTTTAAAGCTGCGAAAGATGCAAACAGAGCTAGTGACGGTAGGGAAATAAACTAAGTTATTTTGAGTATGAGAAAAACAATGTCACCTCATTTGAGAAACTAAGCTGCTGTGTGTGGTTATTTCCCTGTTTGTATGCAGGATTTTTGAAGATGGTTGAGGATAGATGAGATCTGTGCTGGGAAGGAGTTTGAGAAGTGCAGTTCAGGAAAATAATCAGGACAGAAAGCAAATTTTGTCTACTAAAATAGCTGGGGTCTTAAGAATTATGCAAAATTTATGATTTTCACTGTCCTAAAAGAGCTATTCGTTCCTTCATAGGCAGAGGATAATAAAAGACAGGGAAGCTGCATGAATTGCATACCTTTCCTGTTCTTATATGCCTTCTTATTCTCATTGAGCAGAACATAAGTGATTAAGCAAGGCTGGAAAGGTGCAGCAAAGTTTCCAGTGCAGAACCGAGCAGGACGACATCTAGTGGACGAACGTATAGGACCCTTGGAAATACTATTTAGTGTAATGTACTGTCCCCAACCATTTTCTGATATCCTGATGCCTTTGTAATTATATCAAATACTCATGGACTTTTCTTCAGTGTTTCTGTAGGTTCTCTACTTATGCCAGATCTTGCAAGCACTGTTTTTTAATGAAAAGGAAAACATTACCACTGTGATTAAAATCAGTTTGACACTATGGTAGTTGCCCAATAGGATTATTTTACTGCTTAATGAATTTTCCAGCAGACTGCTGTGTTTAAATTTCCTAGACTATTAATCTTAGTGCAATTAGGAATGTTTGCATCTCTCTCCAAAAGCACTAGACTAAATTCTTCAGCCATGAAGAAGAGCATTAGAGCGGGAATAGCAAAGAACCACCACTCTGCTAATGAAACTGAGTGACACTTTTGTGTTGCTTTTCCCAAAAGAAGTGCCCTACTTTCATGTGAAATTGATGGTAATAGCAAGAGTGTTGGAAAACAATGAGTTTTGCCTCCTACATCCAGATCATCAACATACGTATTTTCAGCATTAGAGGCTGAGTTGTCAAGAAGGACCAGATAGAACTTTAATTAAAGTAATTGGCTTGACAGGGTGACAGGGCAAGCTGTATGCAGGCAGCAAGTGCAAGCATTCCCTGTCTCATAGTTAAATGCACACTAGCTGTGCAGCTTTTCTGTTGGGAAAAACTAGGTTAGGGATAGAGGTGCAAGAATACTTCATGCAGGAGTCTGTATAGAATATTGTCAAGTGTATTGAAGATCCCTAACTTGCAGTGGGCAGGATTGGTTCAAACTTTAATCTACTTTGATAGTGCTAATGTGCGTGGTATGTTGCTGGATGTTGTGTTCTGGCTTCATCTACTCCAACCACTTCCATATTCTGGGAGGTTAGGGAAGGTTGATAGTCAGCCATTGAAAAAGGGGACTCACTCATCACTAAGTTCAGAAAAGCCACAGAAGGGGGTGAAGTGGATGAAATGTTTCATAGGTATGGTTCTGTGAAACATGTTACCACTTCTTTATGTGAGCATACATTATACCCTGAACTGTTAACACAGCTTGACTTGGAGCACTGTAATTCCTCCTTTCCTTGGAACCAGGCAGCTGGATAACTGCTGTCATTCATTGAAGGTGACAAGAAAGCCCAAATGCATTCCCCGGAGCTGTTGTCTGAAACTCAATCTTTAAAGGCAGAAGAGGGCTCAGTGCTATGCTGAACACTTCGTGTATCAGCATGAGAGCAGGATTCAACTTATAGAAGATCTGTACTTTAAATAAAAGCATCTAGCAGAGAAAAGTTTCATGATTCTGACTGGAGTTTGCTGTGTAGTGGAAAAAGCAAAATATGCAGTGTTAGATCTCTAGCTGTGTTTTCAACATCATTGTCTGGACACAAGAAGTAAAATAATGTGTGCCCTACAAATTATTAATGAGCCATGGGAAGAAGGGAGAGAGCTGAATACCCAAACATGTCTCTTCTAGCCACGGCCTCTAGGGATCAATAGCAACACATCATATAATTGAACTGTCTCGTAGGAAGTTTTTTGCTCTAAGCAGCCAGCAGCTCGATTGGCAGCTGTGCAGCCACCATGACAAAGAGTCTAAAGGCAGAACAGGTACAAAAATTGGTCCAAAGGCACATTAGATAGGAGATTGGAGGAGGGAAACTCACACAGATTTTGTTGTTATATTTTTATCTGCAAGGTTAGGAGTCTGTGCTTTTCGACAGCATTAGCATCCTCCTGAAAGAAAATGAGGATGGAGTGTGTATTTCTGTGTCAACACACCTGAAAACCTGAACAACAGATTTTGAAATTGATGCAACAACAGTAGCAGGGAACCTAGTCTGCCTCAAATAACGTATTTAGCCATTTGAATGGGCAAGTGAGCTGACAGATACTTCAAAACTAACAAGGTTCCCCTCTCCAAAATCTTTGTTTGCAATGGGACTTGAGAGCAGTCAGCATCCTGCACCAAACTGCTGAGCACTCTGTAATAACAATTCCCAAATCAAGAGTGAATAGAAGCAGCCAGCCGTTGGAGTCTTGCTCTGTACATCCACTTGAAGATAAAGGGAAACTCTGTGTCTGGGACCAAACAAATCTAGGAACCTTTCCTCTGCACGTTGTTGTGTATTTTGACTGTTATTCGAAGCTTTCCTTTTGCTATTCTCTTTTGCTATTCCCAGTTTTTAATACCCTCTTCACATTCTCTGCAAGCTGCTGAGAGTTATTAATTCCACATAGCTCCATCTATTTATCCAATGCAATTTTACTGAGTTTCCTGTGGCTAATCACAGAGCAGAATCTAGAAAATTACTCTTTTTAAGGCTGCTTTCCATATTGAGATAAATAGACCAAAAATTAGAATCCCACATCAAAGTCCTTCTGTGCTGTTGGGGCATTCATAGCTCTGGAGAACTGGATTTTATCTGGAGAAAGGAAAAAGGCAGTCAGGTCCCTCGTAATAATATCAGACATCAGGGTTCTGACAGGCAGAGCTGAGTGCTTCATTAACTCCTGATTTGCCTCTCTGAGACCTGCTGGCTTCCCGGGTGCACAGCCTGAGCTGAGTTTAAGTGAACTAACCATCAGGTACAGGATGGCCCTTGTCACCTTACAGCTTGTTAATCCTCAGGCACACCAGTGCATTTATTCAATTAACAGAAGAAGAGAGAGATATCAATATTCTGCTAGATATATTCTTATTGGTACGTTGATCCACCATCAATAACCTAAAGATACAAGTGTTCTAACATGTAGTTAGCTCTTTGCCCCTGATCTGGGAACATCCTAAAGAAACTCAGAGCACCTGTAGGCCTTAAAATCTCCTACTGCCCTTGATCTGACACTAACTTACTGTATTTTTTTATTCAACCCCTGCTGGCTTTTTACCTTGTCTTTCCAACTCAAAATGGTGGAAATGAAGTCATTGCTGTGCTATTTTCTGGATGTGTAGAGAGCACCTGACAGCTAGGGATTGACTGTGCTGCTTACTTAAGTTTTCAGACATGAAGGAGGAGGAAAGT
This sequence comes from Piaya cayana, assembly GCA_013389865.1. Lineage (NCBI taxonomy): Eukaryota > Metazoa > Chordata > Aves > Cuculiformes > Coccyzidae > Piaya > Piaya cayana. The sequence continues at coordinate 185,003 of WAAB01019615.1, forward strand.
GTCCCATCGGCTATCCAGGAGACTCCAGAGAAACATACGTCTTTGCAGAACAAGATATGTTGCAATGTTATCTCATTCTGGCCAGTACCAGAGCATTTACACCACAAAAACATGACCAAGAGTTGCCTTTGCAGTAACTTGTTTTGGGAATTACAGCAACACAGCCAGGATCTGGAAAAGAAACGAATGTATAGCATAGCTAATCATCACAATGCCATGCCCCTGAAGGCAGATTTGCCTCAGTGTCATAGGCAGGCAGGATCTGTTGATAGCAAGGCAAATTTGCTTTCATTTTGCATGAGCACAAATATTTTCAGGAAGTCTTGGTAACATTGTGTCACACATTCTTTCTTAGGCTGAAGATATTTTCCAGTTGTAGAAAACACTCAAAAAGCTCCCCATATTGGTAGAGTACATGCAAGATTTACCTTCTGAAGCTCTGCTTAGTCTCCCTGCAAAAGCAATAAAAACCCTAGATTTCTTAAGCATGGAATGTTACTGAGTCAAGTGTCATCTGTACAGTGTCATCACTTTATTTTATTCTACCGCTTTATGCCCCTAAGTCTCAAAGGGAATCTTACCCAGACTTCAAAATCAGAGACAAATCATTTCTCAAGATTGTCTCAAATGTCACTACCCCATCTTTTAGGCTGCATCATTAATCATTACTCCCCAAAGTACCCTGATATGAACTTGCATTCATTCCTTTAAACCCTTTATCACCACCATATGTCTCTGCCTTCATTTTATTTCTCCCCACGTCTACTCTGTATTCCATTCATTCCCTGATATCAGAGCATGGAAGCATTTGGAAGCCAGCAATGTTCTGCAGTCCTTCTTAACCACCTCATTGATTGACAGTTACTGTCTGTAAGTAAGGACTTATCACAGTGTATGCAAAGGTGACTGATAGAGGGTCATTTCCTGTAGGAAGATCTTGTTATCTACCTTAGCAAACCACAAAGTGTTTTCCTCCAAGCAGAAGGGTAAGATGTGTCCACGAAGCTCGGTGGCTGTATTGTCAGTATCTATACAACCCAAAGGTACCTTTTAGAAATTCAGTTTTTGTAAATATACTGCACTGTTCTGTAGTCAGCATTTACTGAGCTTTTCCAGGCCTGAAGCCCTTTGTTATTTTTTAGGAAATCAGAATCAGCGGTAATGCACTTGGGTTAAGGCAAGGGAAGTGGGCACTAGGAAGAACAGAAAAGCTCCAGGTGATTTATTGTAGAGTCAAGGCCATTAAACACTAGCCTATGCAGTAAAGGCAAAAAACCCACAATCATTTCAAATCTAGGCACACCTATAGTTCTCAGGTGCATGGCCAAGCTCCTATAGCCAGATCAAGCATTTCTAAATCTTATTGTGATTTAAAGGAAGTGTATTCCTTGGCTAGAACTGAGAGAGTTGAACAGCCTCCCTCACAAGTCCCTGCTTGTTCTGGTATTGTTTTAGGAGCTTCTTGAGCTGCAGTCATTAAGGTGATTTCACATTTCCAGTGAAATTCAGTCCCACTAAGGAGCGAATAAGATTGAACTGTTTGCAGATCTGGGTCTAAAGGTCTTCTAGGTTACTGCCTTCGGAAGGATGACTAAAGTTCTTGAGACTGCAAGCTGCCCTGTCCAGAGGGACCTTTGCCTCCACCTGGAGTCAGCTGGATTAATAACACTTCTACACTTCTGACATCTGCTTCAGTGAATCAACTAGCTCTAGATTGCTGGGCTGTTATTTTAAATATATCTAAAGATGTCTGTACTTTACTAATCAAAATAAAGAAAGAAAGGAGAGTAATGTATTTTTTTAAATGAGAGGGTGACAGAAATGAAGTCTGAATATTTTGATAGATATACTTAAAGGTATATAATGTAGCAAACAGTTGCACTATTTTTTCTATTTTCTGAGTACCTAACCTGAGAAATATTTGTTCTCTCTCTAACAAAGGCCTTTTTCAGTTCTGAAGTTAGGAAGCTTGGAAGGAGTAGAGTGCAAAGCCTCAATGAAATTTTAAACTAATGTAAGTAAATCCCATAGCTAACTTTGTACAGAAACTTGTAACATTTGGTTTTCTGTTACCTCATCTTAAATATTGCCTAATGTTTTGTTATTATTTTTACAAAATAAACATAATAGTGACACTTCTGAAAGCATCTATACTGCACGCAGGTTTGCAGTCATATGGAAATTACATCCTTCAGCTCATGTAAAACAGCTTTACAGGAGCCCTTTATTATGCACTACTACTTTTCCTAATAATCCTTGACAATTTGATTCTCTTGTGTTTTCTTTCCGCTATACTCTGTTTTGTACACTGACAAGTTTGCAGGACTTCTCTGTATTGTTTTTGTAATATGCTGGTTGGTTTAAGGAGAAAACATTTCTCTTGTAATCGTCGTTTTTGAAATGTGGATCTCTAACTGTAAAAACAACTTTAAAAATGCCCTCTGTTTTCTCTAAGTTTACTCTAATTAGATGGCAGAAATGTATCCTTTTAAGCTCCTATTCTTTTCCAGGTATTGACTGCTTTCACCATGTGTGTACTTAGTGCTGGTTCCTTCTTTTACTATGGTGAAAATGACAAGTTTTGTTAATATAAGATGGAAATTGTGTTTTGGATAAAGTTCTTCAAATTGAAGGCGGTGTGTGTTTTTTCCTTTTACTCTTAGTTTACTTGAGAGTATTTAGAAGTTTGTAAATGCAGTTAGTTAATTACCTCCAGTTATAGACTAATACAAATAACTTGTTGCAGTTTACAAATCTGCATGATTTGTCAGCCTTTGGACACCGTCTTTCCACCATGATTATTTCTACAGAAATGGGTTAACCTGCTTTCAGTAGTGCCTCAGCACAGCCTGAAGCCAAAAAAAAGATAACTTCTTCATACGTTACCTCAGAAGTCCTTATATCATAAACCCTTGTGTTATTGCTCTCTCCCAGTTCTCTCTTCAGATTAGCACAACCATCCTGTCCCACGGCACAGTGTAGGTGTTTTTGTGCCTGTGGCCACAAATTTCTGTCCCAAGGAATACATTCCAAGGGCTTTTGGGGACTCAAGGAGGACATTGGACCTCACCATATGATGCTGAGTAAGCTTCATAAGAGTAAATAGTGGCAAAAGGAAGAAAGGAAAACATTTGGCTTTCCTGATGCAATATGGTGTGTAGGTTACCATAAGCTTTATGATTCTCCAAAGGTAATCTAGAGAGGCAAATGCATCTACTGAGGGAATGACAAAATGACTGTCAAGCAGTTTTCTTTAAATATTAGTCTCACTTTTCAATTAATCTAATTTGAAACATCACAAAGCTGTATGTACCAATCCTGATAGTAGATCAAAAATTCAAATTTAAAAAAAATTCATTTTAAAAAAAAATGAAAAAAGATATATTTTCTTCTAGTCCCAATCTTTAGCAGTCTACAGTCTAGCAACATAACATATGCCATATCCCTGTAAGACAGTGCAATTGCTACTGTACAGTAACAGCTAACTATAATTTGCTTCTCTGTTGCGGCTATGGAATCATACAGATCTCAGTACTGTTCATTTCAAAATTCTACACAATAATTAGAAATGAGAATAATCTAGAAATGGAAAAGAATGAAAAGAAATTGAACAGTCATGTAAAGATTTAGCTACATGTGTCAGACTCATAAAAACAGCTGAAACAGTTTGCACTCTTCTTGAACAGCATTCTCTACATAAATGTACTGGATGCTAGTGTCTGCTAACGTAAACTGGTTTGTAATGAGACTAACAAAGAACATCAGTCTTTTAGCCCAAGTGAGCCTGTACACTACAGCATTTCAGCTGATGCATTTTGATTTGCCTGCTGCTAAAGTACAGTTTTCTTTGGGATAAAGATTAATTCAAATATTTTTGAATGACTGAGTGACTTCACTATGCAGCACGGACACATCTTACCCGGGGGTTGATGAGGCACCTCCATCAACAGCCTGCTATCTGTTTCACTGCCTGCTGTGATAACGGAAACAATGGAACCAAGAGGAGCATACCTTTTGCTCTCAATTAATGAGATGCTGCAGTGTTTTCAGAAGGCAGCAGGCTGTGAAATTGCCAACTCATGTGCAGTGCAGGTACTGGCACTGCAAGTCAGCCTCGACCATGGGGATCACAGGGATGCAAAGCAAGCCGGCTCAGCACCTCACCTATTCTCCTCTCATGCCTGCCAGCAGGAGTCAGATAAACACCACTCCCTAAAAAGAGCTAATTAATGCTGTTTCTTGTAATGTCTTTATTTTGAGCTAAGCAAATTATCCGCAGAGTTTACAAAGATGCACCTTACAATTCTGAATACATCACACTGACTGACTCCAGTTTTTCTTTACATAGTCAGGTAATCCTTGTCCATTAGAGGCAATAAGGATGTCCCATTAATGAAAATATTTTCTTGTCATTTCTCTTCCTGCTTTGAATTACAAAGTTTTATGCCTGCAGATGTTAGTTGGTACAGAGACAAGGTTTACTACTCTGTGAATTCCCCTAGTGACTCCTCAAAGAACAGGAAAAGTGATTTAATATTCCCTAGGCCTCCAGCATGGCAAACAATTTTAAATACAGAATTTTATTTTCTCGGCAGTTCAGCTATTCTTGAGCTTTTCTTCCAAGAAGCTGGGCACTTTTGGTTTGGGGTTTTTTTCCAAATCTTTCTACTCTTTCATTTCTTAGTCTGTGCTAATACACAAATTCTTTTGATTGTTGGCAGTATTTATTACTTGAAAAGATTTTGAGTAAATATTCCTCAAGGTCCTTTATGATAACAGCTGATGCAAGGCAAAACTTGCATAGTACTTAGGTCCCTCACCTTCTAGTAAAACAGAAGATCATTAATTTCTTTGAAAACTTTATGGGTTTGATTTTTAAAATATTTTGTGACCACACCAGTTTCTCCTAGCTGTATTAGCTTCTATCCTCTGTGCAACATTCCCTAGTAATTTCTGCTTACAGTTGACTGACTTGGTTTGGTTTCAGGTGGGTCCCATCTTCTGAAGTACATCTTGATGGGAGTCTCCTAAAGTCAAACTCAAACTTTGACCATGTGAGAGTTTTCCTTGCCTTCCTGTTTCTGTTTTAGTTCAAGTATATGTAGGACCTAATTCTCAAAATTGTTTTCCCACTTGACTCATTTCTGATTCTAGGATACTCTAGATGAAACCTTAATTTTTCTGTCTTCCAATCACAATCTAGAATTCCTATTCTTCATGCAATTTTGGAAGAAAAAGGCCATTCTAAATATGAATGAACAGACAAATATCAACCCCGCAATACTTTGTCCTATTTCAGAATAGTTTTATTTAGCTTCACTTTACCTATAACATGTTAAAAGGCCTATGTGATAAGAAACAAAGTATTTTTAGCATAGTATAGTGCAACAGCATAATTGTAAACAGCTTTGGACATTCATGTGCTAAAATCTGCAATACAGTCTTGTCATTGAAGCAACTTTCAAATTTATTAATATGTGAACAGCATACTATGTCAAATTACGCTGGTTTTTTATAATCTATTATCTCTCCTGTGATAAAATGGTACATCAGCTATGTTTAAACACATTCAAATGATGGGGTTAAGAATGCTTTCCCAGAGAGGCTGATTTAAGTTAGATGAGAGCCACCTTCTATAGCCTGATAACAATCTTCTGCTTCATTCAGCGTCTATGCGCTTACTATGTGTTAATTCACACTAAGTACAGAAGACCTATTTCAGAAACCAGCCGTGTCAAGAATAAATGACTAAGGGATTTGAAAAGCTCTTTGGTCCAACTGATTACTTGGACAGCGTAGGAAATAATCATGAGCACTAAAGAAACCAACAGGAGGACTACTCTGATGAAAAACTCCTGCACTTTCCTTGTGTCTTTGTGGAGCATGGGGCTGGGAATGAGGGCACCGAGTGGGCTCCCACACGGGGCTTCTCAAGGGCTTACCAGGACAGGGAATGGGCTGTGTCTCTTTAAAGTGGAGCACACACAGCTGACCTGGGAAACTGCTGCAGAGTATCTACTGATCATAGGTTACTCCATCTACCTTCTCTGTGTGGATAAACTCTATGACTCACTGCAGGGAAATAGGAACTACCTCCTTTAAGCCTGTGCAGTAAGAGACTTCCATTGTAACACGTCCATTTTAGCAGGAAGGAACCATGAGAAAAGAATAGATGTTAAATCAAGCAGTGAAACACTGTTTGATATTTAAAGAAAATGAATACAAAAACCAACCAATGGAGCAAGTTTTACACAGAAGTGAGGATAACATCTCTCCTAAACCACTTGCCTATTTTCTCTTATGGCATGATACAAGCAGGGAAAATACCAACACATCAGGTTACCAGAGCCACAGTTTTGGAACACTTCACAACTGGAAATAAAAAAAAACCCTGTAAAACTTGCAGTGTCTGCATCATTCATCTTCTTTAAGACTTAGAAATAACATTTTGCTTGGATTTGAAGAACTTAAATGTATTCAGAACTGTTGTTCTTCCCTATGAAATCAAAGGCAAAAGCCTTATCTGCTTGCATGGAAAAACAGCGTCTAATCCTCTACTGCTTAAGTTTCCAGCTACAAGGATCATCATGTTCCTTTTTTCCCTTGACCTACAAAGTTGCCTCAAAACATCACAATACCAAATAATGATGTTTATTATGTAGTGATTTGCTTCCTTTCTTTTTCTCTCCCCTTTTTCCTTAAATTATGTCAACTCATACACTACAAGTGCCTTCCATTCTTCTTGTACAGCTGCAAAGTTGAGACACATGATAGAAGTATTATTATTATGGATGAAAAATATCTAAGATAGCACAACCTAAAATTTAAAGTGATATTTTTCCTATCTTGTTTGGGTTTTGATATAATCATAACCAAAGAATTTGCCTTCTTTTCCATCAGTAACATATACTGTTTAATGTACTGTTCTAGCCTTGAGACAACATTAGATCTCTCTAGTGGAATGCTATGTTATCTACTATGAACTAATTATTATATCGTATCACAGTTACTGTGAATTATAAGTCTTTTTTCTTTATAGGTTATAAACCCAAATTTATATGCCATCTGTTCACCAGTACATGAGGAATTCACAGAAGGCACTCCCTGCCCCCCCGTACTGCTTGCTTTATCCTAAGTCACATAAGATACAATCACGTTACTTACGTAGAGATGAATCACAGACTTAAAATAGATATCGAAACAAAAATACTCCTAGATATGTTTTTCAACAAAATGCAGCTTTGAAAAAATACTTCTTCTCAATAAATGGACCTCAGATATGGAACAGATTAATAAAATATTAGTGTCAAGAAAGCACTGTTTGGAACTTTGTAGTCTATTTATAGATTTGATCTTGTAGATCAAGTTAAACAATCAAAGTGTCTTTTGGCTTTAGAATCCTTTTAAGAATTCCTCTTGAACATCATTGGAGGTCTATAACACAACCCTGAACTTTCCTCTCTTGTGCAGCTTAGAAACACATAGAAAAATTATTTTCAATCGTTTCCTATGTATTTTTCTAAGAATCCTTGGAAGCAAAGGCATTAGTGTTTCATTTTCAATACTCTAAATAGCACCATAATGTATTCACTGGAGCAAATTGAGCCATATTTTCAGCATATACCCCAAAAGATAATATTATTCATCTTTTCCATGCACATTATAAATGACTGGCTAGTGCAACAGTGACTTCAGCAGGGTCTTCCTTGATTCAGATCACTATCAGCTCAGAACCAGGTCTTCTATTTCATGTACGGCCCAGAAAATACCCAGTAAGATGATCGCAAAATGCAAGACTGCAGGGAAAACAAAGTGAAAATTTCATGTCACCCAAGTTATGATTCCTCAGCAAGCTCAAAAGCCAGGGGAATTTGAAAACTCTCCTTTATGGCATTGCCATGATTCCTGTTAGTATTTCCATTTGCAAAATGACAATTCAAATTTTCAATTTTGAACTGGCATACTAAAAGGATAAATCTATGCCTCAGGTCCTGCTAGTACTTTTCCTCCTTTGCTATGGGAACCTGCATCCCTGAAGGGAATAAGGGGAAATTTCTCTACATAAAGATATGGGAACAACTGCTTGGCTGACATGTAAATGTTTATTGTTCATAATGGCTCTAGATTTTTAAAGCCAACCCACCCCAAGTGCAGTGGCCCTTGAAAGAAATCTGCTGATGTTTCCTGTCACCAGTCTTTGACACTACTTTCCCAGTTTTCCATGAGTGATGTCCTGTCTCACTAAGGTGTTAACAATAAAATGTTCCCTCTTTCTGATGTTTCATATCAAAAGAAATAGCTCCTTAGTGGACATCCAAGCTCTGATCAGGTTTTTTTTTCCTTTTTTTTAAAAAAAAATATTTCTCTTTNCTCAAGGATATACCTGTGTGATGCAATGCAGTATTAGGCCAAGACACCTGAAGACACTTTTCTGTCTACACCCAGTAGTAAATTCACATTGACAGTGTTCTCCTGGGGGCAGCATATTCCTTGTTCAGTGAGCTCCCTTGCCCAGAAAGACAGGCCCTCTCATTTGGATGTACCAAAGATAAATTGTCCATGCATGCATGTGTTATCTTGCTACAAGGCGCCACTGTACTCAAAACACATCCTTATATTGTCAGGCACTGCTAAATAGTGTTTAATTAATAGGGTTTAATTTCTTTTACCACATGTAAAGGATCTATTCCCTGCATCCAAAGACAGTTGTGAACACTGCTCTATCCCTTCATGTGCCTGCAGGTGGAAAATCTGACATCCTTGGCTGTTTCTTCCATTACACCAAACAATTCTAAGCACCCTTTAAGGAACTGAGAGAACAGGATGAACATCTGCAGAGTCTACTCTACAAAGTCTTTCCATCAGACAAAGGCACACCTTATCCCAGAAACCACGCTCCCAGAACCCATGCTCCCAGAACCAGTAGAGTAGTTATATGACAAGAATATCTATGATCTGAGGCTTAATTGTACGGTTGGTCAGAACCTAACCTGACCATCCATGGCCAGGTGGGAGACCATTGTGAAGCTGAAATATGTGAACTTTTAGACTGGTGTGTTGGCAAAATAGCACTAATTCGAAACTTAATGGAGCCACACTTTGGATCTTATTAAAAGTGAGTGAGAATATTTAGAAATGCAAAATAAGGTTTTAAGTTATACAATATTAGTAGAAGGTAGCAATTGTTTTGCTTGAGACACAGAATTTTCCCTCTCCCAAGTATTCAAGTCATGAAAAGCATAGTTACCTAACAATTTTCAAGGTACTTGAATGTGCCCAGAGGAGGGCAACAAAGGCGATGACAGAGCTGGAAGGAATGTCCTTTGAGGAATTCCAAGTTTGCCTAGTTTAGAGAAAAGCGGGCTAAAGGGGTGACTTGATTGCTCTCCACAGCTTCCTGAGGNTTCTAACATGATGCTTATTTTTAAATTTGGTCCATTGCTGCCTAGAGGTTTTCATTCTACAGTTTGGCAGTCACCATTCAGTTAATCTCAGAATCTCAGCTTAATGAGTGGAAACTCTTACCTTAAATCTTCACTCAGAGAATCATATACTAGACATTTTAGATGATGAGAGAGACTTTGGTTGTTTTGGATTGTTTGGGGTTTTTTTATTTGTTTAGTTGGGTTTTTTTGGTAGATGTTGGGTTTGCTTATTTCTTTGGTTTAAAAAAACCAAATAACTACAAAACCTTTACAGTCAGACACACAGGATTCAACCAAACTTGCACAAAAACCCAACAAAATTTCTCTGATCTCAAGGATATACCTGTGTGATGCAATGCAGTATTAGGCCAAGACACCTGAAGACACTTTTCTGTCTACACCCAGTAGTAAATTCACATTGACAGTGTTCTCCTGGGGGCAGCATATTCCTTGTTCAGTGAGCTCCCTTGCCCAGAAAGACAGGCCCTCTCATTTGGATGTACCAAAGATAAATTGTGAAGCTGAAATATGTGAACTTTTAGACTGGTGTGTTGGCAAAATAGCACTAATTCGAAACTTAATGGAGCCACACTTTGGATCTTATTAAAAGTGAGTGAGAATATTTAGAAATGCAAAATAAGGTTTTAAGTTATACAATATTAGTAGAAGGTAGCAATTGTTTTGCTTGAGACACAGAATTTGCCCTCTCCCAAGTATTCAAGTCATGAAAAGCATAGTTACCTAACAATTTTCAAGGTACTTGAATGTGCCCAGAGGAGGGCAACAAAGGCGATGACAGAGCTGGAAGGAATGTCCTTTGAGGAATTCCAAGTTTGCCTAGTTTAGAGAAAAGCGGGCTAAAGGGGTGACTTGATTGCTCTCCACAGCTTCCTGAGGAGGAGAATTGAAGAGGGAGGTGCTCCTTGGTATCCAATGATAGGACACATGGGAATGGATCAAAGTTGAGCCTGGGGAGGTCTAGACCAGACAGTAGGAAATAAGTAGTCAAATACTGGAACAGATTCCCTGGAGGCATGGCCAATGCCCCAAGCCTGGCAGTGTTTAAGACATATTGGGACAATTCCCTTAATAACATGCTCTAACTTCTGGTCAGCCCTGAAGTGGTCAGTTGGACTAGGTGGTCAGTGTAGGACCCTTCCAACTCAACTATTCTATTCTAGGATTCTAAAAAGGGGCAGAAGACAGCATACTTTGGGATCTGGTTTTTTATTGGGTTGGGGAGGGGGTGTGTGTTATCTTTTAATTGATGCACACTACTACCTTAAGAATTTCAAGACATCTGAGGGATGTAAAAAATAATAGTAATAGATTTCAGACTCAACAGAAGAGTGCAATATCCACCCACAGTGAGAAACCAGAGACTTTCTGTATACGCCCAAGTGTGACAAAATTGGAACAGGAAGCAAGCTTCTTCAGATAGGTGTTGACTATAATGAACATAACATAAGGGAAACATCTTGGTAAATGATCATGAAACAGGCAAAACAGCATTAAAGCAACAAAGACACATACTGCAGTTCAGAATTAACTAAAAATAAAGCCTGTACACAGCACAACAAATTATCAGCAAGACAGATGGCCAAGAGGAGGAAAACCATAATTGTTTCCTCTGGGGCTGTGTTTCTGAAGGTAAACACTCAATCTAGTCCTGACTCTGTAACAGAAAATAGAGTTCAATAGCATGGAGAACTAGAGAATTCCTAGAGAATGACACAATGGCAATGCGGTATTTAAAACCCTGTCCATGTAAGGGAAGGGACTAATGACGACAATCATTCTTCAAGTCTGTGCTGACAGCACACTTGAGAGGAAGTCGGGTCTGCCAGAGAAGCAACAGGCAGAGTGTTGGGAGACCTTGGCCTCCACCGGCTCTCCTGTTTACTTGTGATCTCTGAACCAGACATCGAATCCCCTTGTTTATACAGTACTTTCCAAGTGATACTTCTGTCTGGGAGGAGGAGATGATCAAAGTTTTCAGCTCACCTTAAAACAGAAGAGAGCTGGCAAACAATATTTAAAAAAAATATCGCAAGATGTTGACATAGTGAGCTCCAAGAGACCACTCTGTGGTGATGGTATAGATCATAGAACACAAGACACATGCCAGTTTCATCTTAAATGCACTGATAACAATTAATAAATTCTATAATTTTATTAAAAGGTTGCCATTTACTTTTTCACCAGATTTCCTAGAAAGTCTCTGCTTAAGGTCCTCATGCTTGTATAGCTGACTTTTGACCAAGCTAATTAAGGATTTATCCAAATAAAGAGAACATTTTTTTTTGCACAGATGAGAAAATTGTTCCGGGCAAGACTCCAGCACAAGCAATTTTGAGTATGCCTAATTGTATGGATGGAACCACCCAAGAATTTAGTTAGGTCTCTGCCTAATTTGGAGAAGTTTCTAGGAATTCCCATGTAGAGAGAAGTTCACCTATGAAGTTGAGATGTAAACGCATTTTTGCAAGAACAGAATTTAGACATGTATGGATCCCTAATATTTTGACCCTAGAGAGGAAAAGGTTGCTACAAAATTCAAACACATGCTAGTACTTCTCCATTGTTCCCAATTCCAACTTGATGCCAATAAAATCTATTTTGCAGTGCTAAACAATAATTTATCTCCTTAATATATTACTTGCCAAAGGAAGGGGTTTGACTAGGGTATCTGTTGATTTAATTGACTAAGTACTGCCACACATTTGGACACATTCTGCAGACTGTAAATAGCTCACAAGCAGCCACATGTCTCAATATAACTTAGTGCATAGTGATATCCATACTAAACCTGGGCAAGGAAGAAGCAAAGGAGGCAAATATCTCATCTGTGTATTATCCGAATGATCTCCTCTAGCAGGAAAATTCTCAACTGAGCAAATCCAGCTATACTCTAGCATTCTGCTCATCCTCTTCCCAGGTAACATACAGAAGAGAAAATGCAGAGTATATGACCCTATTCCACAGTCGTACCTACATTATTTTAACAATGAGAGAAGACAGTTTTGTCCCATCAATACTATAAATTATATGATGGTACAGGTGTAGCACATGCATCACAGCCAGTTTTAGCCCTAAGATCCGCAGCTGACAAGACAGACCACAGCCTGAATCAGAGAAACAGTAAGAGAGGCAGGACTGCCTGACCACATAGCCACCACTATGTTGCACAATCAGGAGCAAGCATACTGAACTACACTGAGAAAAGGAGCAGGTCAGCCCTTCTGTTTTGCAAACCAAAATTGTCATGATCATGGCCACTGACAGTACCCATTGTACCTACTTTGAGCAAGTTTCAGACATCTCTGACTCTCAATAGCATAAATACACACAGCATTTCTTTTTAAATGAAAAATAAATTACTAGCCCTTTGTTCTTTCCATTAGTAATTGCACTTTCAGAATTTTATGAACAAGAACATCACTTGCAGTATTATTCACAGCTAAACATAACCTATTCCAAATACTGTAGACAGGAAGTTACTAGGCTAGAACTACCCTTTTTCTCACAGGCAAAGGATGACCTGCAACTCAACTCCCTACAGAGAGAAGGAGAAAACCATCCTGTCCCTGGTGTTTTGAAGCTGTGTCCAAATTTCTACTGCACAGCATCACTAACAGATGGTTACACTTCTGCATCTGTCCCATCACACTGTCCAGTATATCATCCCATCTACTTTAGTCTCATCCCTATGCCTGGCAAACGCTTCTCTCCTGCTTTAATACTTCTTTTTTTTTTTTCCAGAGGAAGTGCCCTGGAGCCATGAGAGAATTTGAGGAGATATGAGGTAGTCTCAGTTGTTTCCTCCACTCCCTGTGTGGTACCACTTGTAATCAAGTTCCAAAATTTCCTGTCAGCAAGGAGAGCTCTGGACTGCATCACACTAAAAGAAAACTTAAGTGTCTGCCACAATGACAAATAATATTCAGAATACTTGACAATATGAGTTGATGAAGTATTAAAACTCATGAAAATACAAGGTCATTTTGGAGGAAACAGGTTTTGTACGCTTCCTTACACTTACCATAAATAACTCAAGGCTCCCCAGGTCCTGGATGAGACAAGGGGAAGCAAATACCTTTCTCACAAACATGCATTCCTTGGTTCACCATGGAATGAAACAGTCTTCCTCCCAAGTGTTTGGTGCAGTAGTTGGAATTTATCCCATGCTTTAATCTGTCCATAAACAACAGCATTGCATTTGTCTCTCTCATTTCTGAGTGTTGCTTTTACTCAGTTGGCTGCAGAGAAGGTTGGCTAGTCCATCGGGATTTCTTCCTCTGCTGCTTTCCAGGTTCATTAATACACTCTTTCCTGTTTACTGGTACCACTATGCACTGCCAGACACAGGGAGTTGTGGTGGTTTACATCACTTGGCTTGAATTCAGGGCTGAGGGGGAAGATTTAAAAAAAAAAAGTACCTACATGCCAGTACTTTCTAAAAGAGGTGTTAAATGTCAGTGGCTACCAGGAGGTAGCCAAGAGGCTACCATTTCTCTATGAATTCAGCAAGGCCACTACTGCAGGAAATTGCACCTATGTCATTTAATGACATGTACAAAAATGAAGACAGTTTTAATCACATCTGGACACTTCAGGCCAGATGTTCAAAGCTCTCAGCAATTCCAGCAGAAATATTTTCATCTAAATATTTGAATACTGAATATTTCCAGCAAGAAGAGCAGTTGTAAAAATCCTGTCTGCTTGTCTTGGAGCACTTGGCAGAAGCAAGGGCTTTTTCTAATAGGAAGCCTGTATGAACACCTGCATATACACAAATGCAGGTGCCAGGGATTGCTGCAGACAAATTATGGTACTTCTGAGCTTTATTCTGAGCTTGCAAATAGAAACAGAATTTCAGTGTGTGAATCACTGTATTAAGCTAAAAACCTGGCCCCACATGCCAGCAGTTGCTGCAAGGCATGCTTGCCTCTACTTACTTTATAGTGAAGCTGTCCTGTGAAATATTTTTCTTGGCAAAGGTTATGAAAACATTACTGCAGATTTCTAAGTAAAAGCAAGGACGAGAACAGGATAGTTACTCTCCTAATTTTCTAGGAGAAATTCCTGGGCAAAGAGCTCTCTGCTAGTGAGAATGGCCAGTTTTCTGGGTAATTTTATATGTCAGAAACTAATCCCAGCACAATTTATACATACTTAAAGACTTCCACAAAGAGCACTATGGGCTAATTCATCCAAGTATCTCTTTAGTCTCTCTCTCTTTTAAGAGGCTGGTGTGATATCTCCAGACCATCCAGTCACATCTGTGCTGCACGCTACAGGGCTGATGTCAGGCACAAGCCACTACTAATTCCAGAAATATGCTTTGAAAACTTATCTGCAATGTCCCTCAATCTAGTACAACAGCACAGCATTTATTAAATCTGATTGTTGTTGTCACAGGAACCTGCAAGATCATACTCAGCATGCAGGTATGTGCTTTCCCACCTAGTGTCCCTTGGAGAGATGGAATGGAAAGGACAAGGCTTCCTGGGCTGCGCTCTATCAGACCACCAGCAGCTGTGCCAGATTCACCTCCAATTATGCAGATTTACAGTCTTTGTTCTATACCATGAAGACATAAAAGGGCAAACTTAATGGATTTTTGATTTGAAGCTGCGCACCACTTCTCATGCTCCCCAGTGCATCCCCTCCTCTTGCTGTATCTCAGTACTCATAACTCTGCAGACACGTAGCACCAGCCCTTACTTCTCTGGAGAAGCCAGTAATCCAATCAGCTGCACATACTGCTTCTGGGTGTTGGCAAGAATAATTTCACAGTGGTGTGGAAAATCCTAGCTGTACATGGATACCTTTTAGCAGTTTAGTCAGATGGTTACCTGAAGGGAGGTTGTGGAGNCAGCAGTTTAGTCAGATGGTTTTAACACAGACTGCCCTAAAGAAGACAGACTAACGTCTCAAGATAGATCCCTGTTATTGTTGGTTTGGGTTTGTTTTGTTTGGTTGGTTGGCTTTTTACCCTAGGAGGGCACTGTTGTAAATTCCATACCATAGCTTTCCTCTAATTTATACTGAGCTGATCACCTGTTGTCTCTCTGGAGCATTCTGATAGTCAGAGACTGTCGGCTACAAGGTACCCTACCTCACATTTTCTTTACTGCATGTAAGTTCCCTGGTCCAGCCTTCAAGGGCACACCATATCAAACAGATCCCATAGGTCTTCTGGGTATTTTTTTTCCAGATCCACCAGGTTAGCTGAACTGCCCATCCCATTCTCACAGAAATAGAGCAGCCTATGTGGGAGAATATCAAAGTATTTTAGAAAACTGAGGTGTACAGGAGATGACCAAGAACCATCTCTAGTTTTCAACAGCATGAGGGAGGTGTGGGCAACTTTCAGCTGCAGAAAATCACATCTGCCCTTATTACCAACCGTATCTGAAAGAAAATGAAATTAAGATTCAACTAAATTTTCGTTTCATTCTAGCAGCCCTAGGGAAAAGTATTCTGCTAGGATGAAAACACAAAGAGTGGGAGCATGGATCAGTGAAATGAACTTGGGTGAATAAGGGAGCAGAGAAGACAACTCTTGGAAAGGAAAATGCAAAGAAACCACAGGCTTCTCAGCACGTGAGATACCTTATCTTCTCTCTCAGGAGTGGCAACACCTGAAGATGCTAAAGTCAGGGACATAGTTGTTCTGGGTTTACAATTTATCAAAGTGGGAGATAGATAAGGTTGGTGTGTAACATCTCTCAGCTAGCAGTGGCACTGAGGTGATAACATGACCTGTAAGTTCAGGGTAAGAGGCCTGCAGATAGAAAGAATGAAGGGTCCTGACAAGATCTCTGAATCTTCAAAGGAAGATAGCAAATATTTGTATGACACATCCTATTAGAGACACTTCACATATACTTAGCGTACAATAAATGTACACCTCAGATTACTTGGTAAACACACACAAAGATGCTAGGAAAGCAAAATAACAATGACTTTTTTTTAGAAAAAGGAAAGACATATTTGTATTCTGATCATTCTTACTAAGACAGGAACAGTGCTGGGAAAAGGTGATTCGCGTGATCAGCAAAGACACAAGTGGAGATGCAGTTATAGTGGTAGAAGTGCTTTTTCTACAATAATTTAATTTATTCAGACAATAGTATCATGAAAAAGAATCAGTCTAACATGCTCCTTTGCTTCTATGGATCAATTTCACAGTAAGAGGGTTTGCTAGCACAGGCATATCAACCTAGACTTTTTTTTTTTAATCAGGCAACCTAGCTGTAGATGTAACACATTTTCCTTTAGCTACAAAGCATTTACAGTTCGCGCTTAATCAGATTTCCCTTCAAAGAATGAAATGAGTAAGTAACAGACAAAAGTTCATGAACTCACACTAATGGAGCAAATCTAAAACTGAAGTCATTTGAACTTTGCTGAACTTACAGAGCTGAAGTTTAATACACGATTAAAAGTGCTGCTGAGTGCAGCCATGACACTGACACAAACCAGAGTCAGATATGTCTTAAGGGGTAGCACAGATGGTTGCAAATACTTTCATCCTGTGGCTACATGTAGAATACTCTTTGAGGGACCAGAAATAGTTCTCTAGCAACTGTCATAAATAAAGCTTACTTTTACTATTGCTGTCTATTATTTTTTACATTTACTGTCTACGCACAAGGATGCTTTCTCATTCTGTGAACTAGAAGCATATTGGTCAAATTGCAAAGGATAGAGACACAATGCCTTGACTAGTCCTGTGCTGGAGTTTAACTCAGTGTCAAAAGATTCACAAGCAGGCTCTCAAGAAAGTTTGAGATTTGCACATCAGAATCCTTCAGTTTGCATTCCATAATGGCAGAAATGGCGTCCAGCCCAAATACACTAGATTTAAATACAAATAGCAGATAGGAAAACAACTGCTTTTATAAAGTTGTAACAGCCTCAGGTACTACTGCATTGCATTTATCTGACACTGAAGTTTCTGACAACACTATTTTAAGCTAAAGGATAGATTGAAAACAGAAGGTCAGCAATGAGCTAGGGAATGAGAGAATTTCTTTGTCCTCAGAATCTGCTCTAGCACATCAGCTGTTAACAGCTTTGAAGTTCTTTTCCATATTTCTGATGGAAATTGTGAAGGACTAATGATCTTATAGCTGTTACTCACATGTAGCCTGAAAAATTATTTCGATAGGATTCTATGAGTCTTTTGCTTAGGTGCATGCAAATTGATTTTATTTGAAGGTAAATTACACCCTGTAAACCAGATCATCTTATTTCCTGTGAGTGTGGAAATAAAGAGAAAATTTGTTGCTGAGATCTTCTGAACAAGGGTCAGTACTTGCCCTTCTTAGGACAAGGGGTGGTATGGCACATTATCTTTAGCATTGCTTTTGAAGCAAACTGCTTACACATTTCAAGTGCCAACAGGAGCCAGGGATTCACCTTGTAACAAAGAGAGAGGCTTTTGAGTACCCCAGCTAGATTCACAGCAAGGTACCTCTTTGCCCCTATAGGCACAGATTAAACAAAGCATCACAAACCAAGGTTGTGGAATAAGGAAATTCTGTTGTTGCAGTGCTGAATTTATGGAAAAAACAACAAAGCAACATATACAATGAACAATTTTAGAAGCTAATGAAGCTACAAGTACTGGAAATGCATGTAATGGGTAAAGAATGTTTCTGTTTTAACTCTTGCTGAGTAACCACACCCTGCAGAAATGCTCCCCAGTGCAAGGAACAAAACGATCTTCAGCACTTAATATGACAATAAATCATTTCATAAACATTCTTCTTGTTCACATGGGAGATAGCTGCCTCAAAACTCTTTGTCATAAAAACTGTGTTTGCAAGTTAGTACTGTACCTGCAGAAATAATGCATTAGAGATGCTATAATGCTATTCTATTCATGTTATATTCATTAATATTTATGGATTGAGATAATTTTTTTCTCACTTGCAACACTGAGACAGTTTCTGAGCCAAATTCTTCGGCAACAACATAAACACACAGCAACAGAAAAAAACTAGCCAAAGTCAGATTGAAGACAGGATCCATTTGGACAAATTTAAGCAAGAAAGGAAACGAAGTATTTAGAGAAGTGGGAAAAAGAGCTTTAACCTTGCAGTAGTGGACATAGCTAACAAGACACAAGTTTTAATTTTTTATACTTTGACTTCTCAGCTGTAACTATTTTAACTACTTTCTGAGATCGTATATTATATGTACGTAGGCATGAATGCTTTCACATTGAAGTGGCTGATCCAGATCAGACAGAACATGTAAACAGCAAGTCTCAATGTATATGTTACAGGTATCACATATTCAGATTGTGAAACTCCACCTTAAATAAAAGAACAGCTAAAAAAAAAAATCTCTAATAAAAGCTACCCTGAGGCAATGGAATTCTAGGTAAGTAGTTCAAAAACATTTTGTTTGCAGTTTTAAAAATACAAAACTATTTTTAATATAAGCAGTAGTTTGAAATAGGATAGTTTAGCTTTTTGGAAAACTTGTTTTATATTTTTTTCTCTTTTTTGAAAGCAAGAAATTCCACAAAGATTGTCGAGGATCACCCCATTATGTCTTGGAACAACCCATCCACCTTCATCTGAACATTAGGAAAAAAAATTTCACAGAAAGGGTCATCGGGCACTGAAATAGGCTACCCAGGGAGGTGGTTGATTCACCTTCCCTGGAGGTGTTTAAGGCACAGGTGGACGAGGTGCTGATGGGCATGGTTTAGTGTCTGATAGGAATGGTTGGACTCTATGATCTGGTGGGTCTCTTCCAACCTGGTGATTCTAGGATTCTATGATCTCTGAGGCCATTTTTCAGCCCAGTCAACCATAATCTGACTATAAAACAAGATTTCAAGAACAAGTGCTCAATCCCTTGTCCCTGCAATCCACCACTCCAAATTAAATAAGATGCTACAAAGGCAAATCCAAACAAAGTGTATATCTCTTCCCACCCAGAGAGAATTCAAGTTTGAAATTGAAATCGTTACTCTAGTCTGTCCTGCTTTGGACAACATTGCACAGATATCACATGTGGCATATGCATCTGGTTTGGGGGATTTCTTCATTCAGTGGCACTGAAGATGCTTAATCTGGCTACAAACTTCACATAAGTGGAAGCAGGCACAGTCTCTGTGTGCCTTGCTGCCTATGATCTCTACCAGACTTTTGTTACTACTGAAATTTCTTGAGGAGATAATTATTAGATGTTTAATTAAAAATGATCTGCCTGTTCTAGTTAAGTACAGGAGAAACTGTTTACCCAAAGAAGTTAATCTAGTATGTTTTCAAGCATTGACACTAAAATGGCAAGCACTCAACAACTTTTCTGTCCAGGCTTTCACATTTTCAATATTTATAATTTAATAACCATATGGTGTTGGCTTAGAAAATTATTTAAAAGGAGAGAGAGGGGAGTGAAGAGAGAGGGGAGCAGAGAGTAAGATGGGTTTCATATTATTTCAGTAAAATTGGAAGAAAATCCCCATGTCATTAAAATCAACTGATCTTTCAGAAATATTTTGTCCACTTATTTAACAGGTGCAGACTTTTTATGTACTTCAGTTGTTAAATATTCCTTCAACCATTCACTTTTTGCAATAAAAGCTACTAAATGAAGATTCTTTCATTTAACATGACAACAAAATGAATAAGGCACATGAAATCTCCTCATCTCTTGTTCTCATCTCACTTAGAGCAGAAAAGCCAGAAGACGTCACACCAAACACAGCTGGAAGAACTGCTGCACCAAAAGAGGTGGAAGCTGATTTTCCAGGGCTGAATTTGCACATGGAAGTGTAGGTCTCAGCACCCTAAAAGAGGAATCCTGAAATTCAGGTTACATTTTTTACACATGTAGACACCTGGTATCCCCAGGTTTGTTAAAACTCAGAACTTTTGACCATCAGTAAAACTGCCAGTATTTTTTTGCTTTTCCAGTTCTGAGAGAAGATACAAACAGATCAAACACAAAGGAAAACCTTTGAATTTTAACCTTTTAGGAATAAAACATTTTCCTCCTGCACACCAACATATATTCTCTCTTGCTCTGTCCCTGCACACACCTTTCATGGTTATTAAGCATAAATATTTAATATTTACAAGGTGCTACAGAAAAATCCTTTTATGAGATTGTTACCCATAACTTAAATGCCATCATAGTTTCATTCAGAAAAATAAACTTGATAAATGTACTGCAGCCAACCATTATATATTTGGAGCATGTATTTTCTCAACAACTAACTTTAGTGAGCTTTCACCACCATACACATCTGCATAAATTAAGTTTTCAATACAGTATTTGAAGAACAATGGTGGCTATAGAGTTTCCTAATACGAGGAGGGCCAGAGAGCTTCACGGACAAATCAATATGATTTCAAATGAAGTCCTTCTTTATTGAGGGTTAACCCGTTTATATAGGGCAAGCAGGCCAAAAACATCAGGTAAACTCTCATTGGTCACTGCCCTAGCAACCAGCCTCTCCTGGCAACCGCCCATCCCAAAATCTCCCTGCCCCAGCAGGCCTGAAAAGCTCTTGCCCCCTT
>WAAB01019615.1:206988-262016 GCA_013389865.1 Piaya cayana
CCGTTTATATAGGGCAAGCAGGCCAAAAACATCAGGTAAACTCTCATTGGTCACTGCCCTAGCAACCAGCCTCTCCTGGCAACCGCCCATCCCAAAATCTCCCTGCCCCAGCAGGCCTGAAAAGCTCTTGCCCCCTTGCAAACCACCCCATTAACATAACACAACAGAGTGATCCAAACTCCCAGCCCCGCCCTGCCAGGGTACTTAAGGAAACAATCCCAGCAGTTTCCTGTACTTGGCAAAGAAGAAATGTCAATTTGAAAACAGAGGCATGAAGCCTTAATGGATAATATCCCCAAGTTCTAGTATTCCAGTGGGTTTGAAGGCTTCAACACTTTCCTTGTCAGTAGAAGAACCCCTCCAGCCTGCAGCAGCAGGAAACTGAGAGTCCACAAGTGGTACCCGAGCAACTGGATTGATTTCACTCCTCCTCAGGACAGCATACATGTCAGCTAAGATACAAGCAAGACGCTCAGAGGAGGGGTTTTTGAGTACCCAGACTTTTTTTGCCTATTACATCCTCCCTTCCACATTTTGCCAGCGATATCCCTGCACACAAAGGTTGAGGTCTTGATCAGCGCAGGGATTGTGTAAGAGGCTCTTGTGTTCAGGGCTGCAGGAGGCATTTATAGTTGTACTTAGGTTCAGAAAGACAGAAGTATCCTTCATGCACTTCATACTGCTTTCAAACATCTTTATTGCTACTGTTTTTCTAGTTAGCTCACATAATTGCATACTGGCAGAGGAAGGCAGGAAATCGGGGAGGCCCCACAAGCAGCATCACAGTCATTTGAAATGTCAGATTTTAAACACTTCTTACCTCTTTCTCTGTGCCTTTGCTGAAAGACATACATCCTTGTCCCCCAGGTACAGATCCCTTTGAGCTACTTGAATGGTCAGAATAGGACAGGTGCCTACAGAGAAAACTGTGTCAGGGAAAGGGTAGGAAAGAAGAGGCAAAAGGCAAGAACAGGAGCTAGGAGAGATGGAGCTACAGCAGCAGAGGCGCCACAGGAGAGAGGATGAGAAAGGGAGCACAGAACATGGAATGTAAGCAGATTAGAGAATAAGTGGACCACAAGCAAGAAAACCAAAGCTGGCAGGAAAAGGAAGGGAAGCAGCCTTTTTGTATCACAAACTTTTATATTTTACTTTTCCCCCTTGTTTTTTTTTTGCCTTGAGAATCAAGAAATACAATGAAAGACACTAATAAGCTGGTTAGCATTTCTGGTTTTGACTAAGTGTCTCAACTCTGATTTTCTCTCTTTCCTCTCCTCCCCAGTGGGTTATGTAGTTAAATGCTGACGAACAATGCTGCCAATGCCAATTTTATCTTCACATCAAGAAGTATCACCTCACCAGTCCTTGAACACTGATATTTCCAAGGTGCCATCTTTCATTTTCTCACCTGACATTCAGTCAAAACCTGTGGAGTTGTTACAGTTGATGCTTATTTGGCAAGATATTAGAATAAAAATTCTGCCACGTTAATAGATGATTCTTTGCTGTAGTGACTGAAGGTCATTGCAGCTGCTTAGCACTTGCAATGTTTTATGAGCTTCAGGTACTGTAAAGTATGCAGAAAACAGGCTCTGTGTGTTTATCCTTTAGAAACAAACACATACAATGTTATTTTCTCTTGGGGTTTTACATATATCTGCAGAGGGAGATATAAGACAAAGTAAGATTCTAGCAAGTGAATAGAATAAAATTTCTAAGCCTGCGATTCTTTCATAACAATGCTACTATCTGAAGAACATGGATATTAAGATCAACACATTGTTACAATAACACTAATTGATATAATACTACTACAAACAAGGAGGCTTTGCTGGGTGAAAAGGGCTGTGGGGCTTTCTAAAACTGCAAGGAGATGTCTCTTCTTTCACCCCCATTAGCACCTCTGTGCCTCCACACATCTGCTTATCAGTAGTACAAACAGAGTAGGGAGACTTATTCTGAAAAATCTCTCTGCAAGGTCTGAGTATGTCAGAATTTATTATCAAGGTCCTCTTGACTTCAGCACTTTCCTCAAACCCAGGTCGCTAGTCTGAAGGACCCTGCTCTCCTGTACTCATTCATCATTGGCAGTCTAAACCACCACAAATGTGATGCTCTGCTTTATCCACGCTATCCCCAGGGAAGAACACATCACACTGGGCTTGATCTCATACAACAGAGTATGAAATTAGTATAGATAATATAATAAATAGAGCTGTAGCATCTGTGCCTAAACACCAGCTACTGGTGTTTGTGGTTAGACAATCAGACCCACAGGAAGAGCAGAAAGCATGCAACATTAGCCGTGATGCTCGGTAGCAAACCAAGATGGTACTTCTCCTTGACAAGGTGTCTGTGTCTTTATCATGCTGTCTTAAAACATTGGGCTAATAGTATTTCTTTTTTTGAAACCTCAATCATATGTGGATTTTGTCTCCAGAGCTCATAACACTTCCATAACAACATAACAGATAGTAATGGGAGTTTTGCTTTTTTCTATGGATTAACTTTGGCCCACACCCTTCTTAACTACAAAATCTTTAGTTCAAAAATTGTCTGCAGCTGTGCCAGAGATGCAGGTGTATTCATGGAGACATAAAAGTTTAATCAAAGTCATCATTCCCTGCTAAAACAACAGCAAAAGGTTCAAGCAATGAAACTTTAACCTGTGACCAATGGGGATTTTGAGATGTGCGTCATAAAAGGGAGTATTACTGATTCCAGTCTTGAGAAAAGACAGTTTCATAGAAAAATTTAGAATTTCAATTTCATTACCTGAATTTATTTTCCCATTTAGACAGAGACAATTTTTTAATGTACTGCTTTTAAAATGCACTAGCGAATATGGAAGAGATACTAGATAGCATTAAGCTTTTTTCCCAGAGCATTCTAGATACACTTCCAGTGATGATTTGCTGCAGACAGTTGTTATTAAAGTAATAACTTATGCTTAACATTTAAATTTCATCAGCCAGGAACAGTTTTTTATTGTCATGTGCCATTACAGTCCTTCCACACCAAGTATCATCGCTTCTTATCTGGCAATTAGCTTCAACTGTCTTTGCTGATAATGAAACATTTTCCAAGCAAGATGGAACACTGTGGACAAATCTCTAACAACAAATCACTAACTTGGTGGAGTCATCAATGAATCCTTCATGTGGCTTCCCACGCAGCCCCTTATCTTTTGCTAAAAGGATTTGACAAACTGTTATGCAAAAGCATTAATGCGGTGGGACTTGCCACAAAAATTTTGCCAAAATTTCAGTGATAACATGTTTTTAAGAAAACAACGGCCAGCAAATTTTCCATCCCAATTACACCTATACCCTATTTCTTACCCCCATTTAAAGTCTTCCCCATCTTTATACAAGTTACTGTGGACTTTTTTCTGAATCCATTTCATTTTTTCCAAAGATGGGTAAGCCCTGGGAAATTAAGAGATTGGGGTAAAGAGGGGGTATGCAACACATTTGATTTTCAAGGGCTGTAGCCCTACAGGATTAATGGGCTCCACTGACATCTGGGAAACCACAATACTGTGACATACAAAGGCAAATCAACAGTCAGGTATGAGCTTTGTATGCTTGTAAAGTTGTCAGACGTCTTAATGTGAAACCAAGATTTGGAACAAAAGGATGAAAAAAGAAGGAAGCCAGACAGATTTTCAGTCTTTGCCACCTTTGTCTCACAATAATAAACTGGAAAAGTCTCGTCAGCTCCAGGCAACAGAAACATGCAAAAGCAGAGAAATAATTGGGATATATTCTTAAGTCTTCAGTAAAAACTGATGCCAAATTACTTGTAGTGTGGTCTGCTCCTTTATCTCATAAAACTAAGGTGTATCAAGTCCCACAGTCCTTGGTAATAATAATTAAAGCCTTTAAAGACTGATCAATTGGCTTCTTACCAGCTGTTCTCCAATGCAATGGAGAACCTCCATCCAATTTGGAAAGGACTGAAGAATCGTACGTGTTGTGGAAATTGAGTTAACCAATTACTTTACATTTTTCTCTAGCAGTACTAATATTTGTGAAATTTCTCCTAGGATTAGAGTTGTACCATCTTTATTGTCACGTAAGCTCTCTAGGTCAGTCCTCATCTCATTTTTAGCATCACCTGCTATAAACAAACTGAAGCCTGATATACAGGAGGAAGGTGACACATTTCAAAGCAAGCAGAAGGTTTGTCCGATCCTCACAGGGACACACATATTCCTTGTCTATACTCACAAATATACAGCTGGACTTCAGTTGAAGTCTGAGGACTTATTCCTGTCACTCAAAAGGAAGATGCTCACAGTACACACTATTGAAAGGGAAACAGGTCTGCAGCACCCCCTCTTATTCACCACTGATCAGAGCAAGACCAACTCTAGACACAGGTATAGCAGGCCAAGTCAGCACAGCAGCAATGCCTCTGATGTACATTTATCTCCAGCTGAATCGCAAAAAGGTTAGATGTTGCTTTTAGCAACTGAAAGCTCCAGGAGTGTAAGGAGGTCGATAGCAGACCCAGGTCCTCCTGTAAAATCACCACACTCTGCTGCACAATCATGGTCTTTTTCACAGTGAAATTCAGTTCTGCACACACCACTGAGGGCTCTGGGGACAGGGTTCTCTGAAGCAGATGCTGACCTAGAGACAATTATGACTGAGCAACCAATGTCAGGACCTCATTAGCAATATCTGCTATAAACACAGGGGTTTGCTGTGGAGATGAAAAATGGAGTTACTATATGAGAAATGTAACAAAATCCCTGAAAATTCCAGCAGTGCAGCATGATTTCTAGTCTTGCTGCAAAAAAACAACTCAGTAAGAAGAGAGGGAATTCAGCTTCAGTACTAAAAACGTCTGCTTTAAGAAAACAAAACAAAACAATAAAACCAAGGAAGGGAAAAAAATACCACAAAAAACCCCAGGCACTAAAGTTACTGTTGGATCCCTTTCAACTTTCTTCAGTCACCACTTTTTTTATTGGCTTCTTTGCAATTCAGAGAAGCAACGCTCCCTGTCCAGCTGTATAAGAACAGCCAGTTGGACTATTAGCAACCAAAGGTGCTGGAGTTTGCAGAGAAAAAGGACCCACAAGGTTTATGAAAGCTTTCTCCAAAACTGGCCATGCATCATAATTTCTTTGTGCGTGAAATTGAGAGAATACTTAACCATTGCACAAGTAAGTGAGGAGGTTAAACAAAATGTGTTTACATAGCTCCCTGGCATGGAAGGTGAGAGAGACTGCATACAAATTATAGTATTACATAGCATTCACAATTATTTCCAGACTGTATTCATTCCTTGCATGCATATTTCAAAAATACACCTTCAGAGCACACCAAGATACTAAAGGAAATGCCACCCCACCCTGCTTGTCTCACAGTTTCTAGATCCTGCTTTTTGTTGCAAGGAAGCTATTTTCCTTCCTTGTTTCTGAAAATTTTTTTGTTTAGGTATTTGCATTAAGTAAAGATGAAGCATTTGGCTATGATTGCTGCTTATTTTGTACTTGCTGTAATCAGTTTTTCCTTGCAGTACAGAAACTGGCCACCTTTTAATACAAGGACAGTGGGAGCAGTAAAAAAGCAAGCAAAGACAGACAAGGTCTGTACAGGAAAGAGACTGCTAATCAGGAATTACAAACATGAATAGGAAATAGTCAACAGGCAAAAAATTCATTGAATTAAACACTGGACAGCACTCCTCAGCCTGTTTTCATTCCCACACTTCAGACACTCAACTGTTTTCAATGTCTGCATTCCAGTATCTTACCATGTAGCCACCAACAGGGACAAACTCTTCCCTCAACCCCAGGCACTCAGAATTCTTCCAAGCTATTTCTCATTTCTTCACACACAGAGAAAAGCAGAAATTATAAACAGGGATATCACAGTCCACAAGGACTCTGATTTGTTTTGCAGCAACTTCTTCACTTTACCTAGTATTCATTTCTTGGGAGGTTATGCCCTGTATTCAACAGGTACTTGCAAAGCATACCCCACCTAAAGGATACTCCAATACACCTTAAGCAGTAACTGAAGTGTATTGCTTTGTAAGTTCACCCTGCTTAGGATTTGCTGGCTCACGTGTTTTCCAGTTCCCCACACATTAGAGCCTGATGTGCAAATTTGTCTCATTTCAAACTCCAGTAAGCTGGATAAGCAGCAAGGACAGAAGTTGGCCGTCATCAGTGGAAGATGGGTCTGGTTTCTATTCATTAGATATCCATTCTTCTCCACGGAGACATCTCAGCTTAGGTGGTCTGAAGCTGTTCACTGCTGACCTTGTCAGCGGGGACTCTGGCATGAAGCAGAGCACTGGCTAATCCAAACCTAAAACAGTCACAAGCAGCAAAATTAGCTCCTGCCCTGAGGTTGCAGAAGACATCAGTGGGATGAACAGAGATCCCGGAGCAGTCATTTTCTAGCACCCGGTGATGTGCAACTTAGGAGTTAAAATTCTCAGGCATTGCTATTTCAGTCCTAACAAGCATGCAACCAAACACAATCTTGACAACAAAAAACTCCAGGTTAGGCAGCTGCCATTCTTATACATAAGCAATGAGACATATGATTAAGAAAAGCTTTGACAAGTAGGGACAGACTGCTTTCTGTGCACTATCTTCACTTTATCATGGCTTCTCTTTCCTGCTCTTTCAAGTCTCCTAATCCTCTGTCTCATCAATATTGCTCCATGTAGGAGCAGCACATCCATCTGTCTAAATTGTTTTTAAACAAAACTGCCTTGTCCCGATGCTAAACACAGTACCTCCCAGAATTCTACTAAGATGTGTATAGCTGATGAGGGCTTTTCATGCCCTTGGGTACACCTCTCCAAAACCAGATGTAAGCATTTCATCAAGCTGTATTAAACAGCCTGAAGAA
Organism: Piaya cayana; assembly: GCA_013389865.1. Taxonomy (NCBI): domain Eukaryota; kingdom Metazoa; phylum Chordata; class Aves; order Cuculiformes; family Coccyzidae; genus Piaya; species Piaya cayana. The sequence continues at coordinate 213,870 of WAAB01019615.1, forward strand.
AAGCCACATCAAAATTTCCTTCTGAGCCACAAATTTATATCATTTGTATAGCTATTCAGTGGAGCTTTATAGATACTGGAACTCTCACCACTAATACTCAGGGTGGACTATCCCCACAGGCAGGCCAATTCCATACAACATCTTCTCTGTGCTATGAGCATCATCAAGTTAATCTTACAAGTCTCGATTAAGCACGTGTATGTACATGTGTGCATAGACATTCTCAAAAGTCTGTCATTCTGCACGTGTGTGCACATATTGCAGCCAGGGCTGCTGAGCTGGAGAATGACACAGGCGTCCAGAATTTTTCCTCACAATACAAGACATAACACCCACACTGCCATCCTCTGTGCCTGAACCCAGCCTGCTAAGAGGCAAGAGGCAGTGATGACACAGGTTATGGTGACTTCACAGACTTTCAACTTGTAATCGAGCTACCATTTGGGTGTGACACAAAATTTTGGAAGTCCAGTTGTGGTGTTCTCTCAGTTTAGTGTTTGGTTTGGTGTTTTTAATGGGATTTGATACCTTCCAGAGAAAGCTGCAGGATTTTAAGAATAAAGTCTGGTGAAAAAGATACAAACAAAAAAGCCCCGTCTGAACGTCCAGATAACTTGTGGGTGAAACATATGCTGATGCTGCCTCGGAGGCAGTCTTAGTCATTAATTTTTAGACTGCATAATAAAACTGAGACACGAAGGGATTTCCAATATTTAGAAATATCCCAATTCTTTTGCCAAAACAAGGACAAAAACAGTGGAACAAAATGTGCAATAAGCCTTGCATTTGCCAAGATCTTTTATTTGACAAGAAAATCCTGACAAGGGGATTAGCAAGAAAATTAAATGAAGACATTTGTTTACAATAGATCTGGGCACCGGAATTTGGATTTAAACTGGCCTATTTCCAGAACATGAGGGAACATACTGTTATAGTGCTTGCTTCACTTTGTCAGACATGACCTGCCATGAATCAGAAGTCAGTACTTAAACTTCAGGCCACTTCCAATCAATAATTTGTCAATCTAGACAAAAAAGTTTAGTTACCTTGCCAGAAAAAAATATCTACTGATAATTTAATGTAACCTTGTAGTTCAGCACAAGAATTTTTTCATGGCCTAGTATATATAAATGCAAATCAAAAATAGGAACAAAGTAAATGATACACTTACTTAGAAAACACATGTTCAACACTGTCTTTACTAATGTGAACACTGATAACTTTTTACCTAGTCTCTCCTAGCTTCCTTAAAACTATTTAAGCCTTAAACCTTTTTCTTCTACCTCACTATTTACTGCAAACATTTTAAGCAGCACAATCTTCTAGAAGTTATTTTGTTTACTTGGATTGCATAAATGACAGAATTAGAGAATAAATCAGGTTCAAGGTTACGTCTAGAGATCATACAACTCTATCATATTGCTTAGAACCTTGCCTAGTTAAGATTTTTCAGTTTATCACAATCATCACATGCTCCAGCCCCCTAACCACTCATTGGCCCTTCTATTGAACTCTCTCAGGCTTGACAATGTCTTCCTCATACTGTGGGGCCCCAAACTAAACACAATACTCCAGATGCAGCTTTGCAAGTGCTGGTATAAAAAGAATACTTAGATTCTCTTCATCTGGTGACTGTGCTACATACACCCTGATCCTGCTTTGTCACATCCTTGCTTTCTAGTCTCTCCCAATTGTTTGGTATAATCACTTGAGACTTGATGTTTTACAGGAAAGGCTTATTATAAAAAGAAATAAATAATCATACAATAAAAGGTTTATAAATAACAATCTTATCTCATCTGGGACCCAAAGACAGGAAGAGAGGGATACTAAAACCAAAAATATCATATATTAGAAAAAATAAGCTGACTGACTCTGAAACTAATGAAAGCAGATTAAATTAACACACAAGTGCAGATATATTTCCATTTAGACTGTAGACCAGAGATCATCCTCCTATTAACTGAGTAAGGATTATTATTTATTACATTCTACTTAGTGAAAACTAGCAATAGGAACAAGAAAAAACAATCCATAAAGCTGAGGAGAGTAAGACTTTAAATCCATCCAGTATGCTTTTAGGTCTCTCAAGAGGGATTCTGTGCCTGAAGAAATTAAATTTTTCTTCAGAACTGCTAAGTACCTCCTGTCTTTCCATGGTCCTCCAAGTGCCATGCAGACTTGATTGTTGCATTAGTAAACATGCTGAGAAAAGGAGCAGAAGAATCAAAGTGAGCACAAGAACCTGAATACCTCCCCAACCTGTTACTCATTCTCTTACTGTCAGTAGTAGATTCATCACACAATATTTTTCCTAAAATAGACACAGCAGCTATACATATATAGTCCCCTCGTAAGAAATCTAATATGAGAAGAAATTAGCATAGCCTGACCAACAGCAATATTTATTATGTTACTAACATTAATGTTAGCATTTATTATGTGAGCTAAAGCCCAATTCTGTTTAGTTTCTTTTTTTTCACAGGGAACTGCACAATTTATTCATCTTGATCTGGGCTTTGAAAGTTTCAGCCTTTGTCTGCCCACCATCCTACAGTGGGTTGGTACTGGAAACAAAAAACCTTTCACCCTTATACATGTCACTTCTCATTTTCTTATGGGATTTTGGATCACCTTGCTCAGCCCAAGGCAAGGATGTAAATAAAGGGAGGGGAGTAAAGAAAAAGAGACCAAGCTGTTAGAGAAGAATTATTTCCATCTAGCAACATATAGTCACTCCATAGCCTCTAGAAAAAAATTGATAACTTACTCATACTTTAATATTTGCATACAGTAATGGGAACAGACATCCAATAACGGTGTCAGGCAACCTCAGACATACACAGCACAGGAAATGGAGATTTGTGCACTGGTTTGAAAATGACTATGTCAGTGATTTAGGTGCACAAGTAACCCTCTTGACTCTGACATCCTGCTTGTGTGCAAAAATCAAGGAAGGTGGGGCTCAGGAACAAAGAGTAGACCACTTCCCAGATTCTTCCCAAGAGACAAGGTTTACTTTTAATACTATTATTAATTTCCCGACTTGTATTAAGTGGCACTTACAAAAAGATCATAGGTTTTTAATTTGTAAAGATAAAGTATATGCAACTGATAGTTTTATTAACCTTCCTTAGACAGTACTAAAATATCTGAGAAATTAGTACATTAATTTATCACTTGTTCCAAACTCTCATTTGATTTAGTCATGGTTTTTATTTCTTAGTCACTAAGGAGAAAGCATTTCTTGGTCTCACGGTTCTCCAGATGGAAGTAAGTATCTTCTGGGAGCTTACACAACTGTGAGGGAGAGATTCCTGTTAACCCACTCTAACCAAAATAAGATCAATATTTTAAAGCACCAATTCAGATGGCACTAAAAATTAGCATAACAAATAAGTTGCTTTGATTCAAATAGGATGTACCCTTCAACATTCAGAAACAGATACACACACGGGAAACCCTTGCCCAAGTCTTCTTTCTGCAGTGACTGCTGGAATGTGTTTACAACTGGGGTTAAGGAAAGAAAGCTTTTATTTGAATTTTTCAGAGTAAGAAATAATTGACTGGAATTAATGATCCCCGTGCCAGTTCAGGACATAGACTAAGTGTAATTGCACAACTGTTCCAAATTATGGGGATGTGGCACAATTGTATTATTCTCACTTTTTTATGGTCTTCAGAGGGAAGACAACTCCTTAGTGAAATACTTTCCATGGATAAGCATATAGCATGAAATTATTTGCCCAATAATTTATTTGCAAGATCCAGGCTTTTCTGAAGTTATGTCCATTGCTTCACAGTGGGCCTTTTCCAAATGGAACTTCCAATAAGGTCAAACTTGTCCAAAACTACTGTGTTTCCTATGCAAGGTTCAAATGTGAAGGGATGATACCACCTTATTCACTTCCTTTCTGCACATTAAAGACAATATTTCACCCCCACTCCCCTACCAGGACCATAATTTCCTTATTTGCTCTTTTATGTAAGAACTCAAGAAAAAGAAAGGCTGCATCCTAAAAATGTACACTTCTTTCCATAACCAAAGGTCAGAACTGATTTGCCTTCTATCAGTCCAGAAACATTTCCATTATACTTTAGGGATCCATTTTCCATTATTCTTGTGATACATATCAAATCCAATGTTCTCTGCTAATATACTAATATTTCTATTACAGTTGTTTGTATAAATGAGACAAGAAATTAACTATAAAAAACATAAGGAGATCCATTAATATCAGACTCTTTTTTTCTTTTTCCTAAAGCATTTTCAAATGAGTTTGCTTTTTTATTTTATTTCCCCTTTGGCAAATGTTCTTGTACAAAAGCATTGGGACAACGTGTTCTTTTTCAAGTTGGCAAAGTGAAAGGCATATGATGTTTTCTCTTATTTATATGGCAAATGGATTTTCATTTTGCTTACAGCAAACAAGTTTCTTTCCTAACAGAAATAAGCAAATGTTTGTTTAGATTTTGGATACAGTTGAAAAGAGTTCATTATACCCATGTTTTTAGAGGAAAGTTAACAGAAGTAAAATACGTTTGTTATTTCAAACTGTAACAGGTTTCATGTTTCAGAGCCTAAGGTAGACAGTCTGAAATCCTTCCCAGGTGACCTCAATGAGGTAAACCTTCATTTTCCTCAAAGCCTTCTGCTCCACAAAAAAAGTGAAGTTTTGCAGTAGATCTTTACATCTGATAAATTTCCTGATAATTTTAATGAAAACTATGATAGACTGTGAGTTGCAAGCCAGCTTTCCAATCTTCAGTGGATACTTATACATGCAGAGAATTAATTGAACCCTCCCACCTACCTTCTAGATCTACCCTAGTGAGCCAGTAGCTCCTTCAAGGATGATCAGCCAGTGTCCTAAATGGTGCTGTTAGCTATCAGGATCACTTTAACAAGTAATCACTCCAAACCTGTCAGGAACTGAAACAAAATAACAACTCCTTATTTCAATCAGGCCCTATATCATTCCAAACACCTGGATCAACAGGAGAATTATTTCATATTTTTAGCAATGTGTGTACTTTACATACCCAGTATTCCAATCAAGCCAGCAACAATAAGGCCCATTTCTGAGTTATGCCTGGACGTGTCAAGTACTACCAGTGCATTCAGAGTGAATATTCTCAGATGGATCCATAGGCTATTTCTGTACATTTCTCTTCCCTCCAGTCTTTCAGAGTTTATTGCATGTTGAAGATTATACAAGTGACAGTCATCGGACAGCAAGAAAGAAATAGGACTATGAAGTCAGCCAAACAACCACAACTGTCCTACTCTGTATTCCTGCTAAAATGTAGGAGAAATCAGGGCAAGGAGGTCAGTAAGAAACTGTAGAGAGGAGATTCATAGTAACCCTTGGTAAAACAAATCCTGTACTTTATGTCTGACCTGTGAGAGCTCCAGAAATTCCTAGTATTACCAAAAAAACCTGCTTGCCACCACATAAATACATGGTACACTTCCCCTTCTATCCAATTTGCTTTAAAAAGGAAACAAACCAAATAAACAGACAAAAACCACCAACCAAAAACCCCCTAACTAGACAATATATTAAAAGCATTTACATTGTAATGCTGGGATATATACATTTTACTCACAGCTTATGTCCAGTAATCAAAAAATATGGTACTTTTAACCTTGAAGAAAAATTCTTAGTCCAAAACAAAACTTCAAAAAGGTAAATAAAAGCTGTTTGAAGGTACAAGCTACTTGGATGTCAGTTCATTCTACCTGATTAAATTAAGGTTATCATCTGTGTTGCTATAGTGTTGCATTCTGCATAGCATTGGATGCTGTTCTCAGGCCCTTTTGCCATTTCACTCAAAGATGGAGTTAAGCATGGTGATGGCAATCATCCAGACTTCAACTTCAAACATCTGAGGTAGCCTTGAGTTGTGATTATGATCTAACACATGCAGTTGTCACATTTTTGCTTCCACTACTCTACTAGCAGCACCTTAACTGAAGGTTTGACCGAAGCCCTAATGAAACTTTAATTTACAGACCTTTCCACTGTAGATCATTGCATCTCAAATATTTATCATCCAGTTATTTACTGTACTAAATAAAGAATAAACTTCAGCAGCCGTATATTCACTGTTTAATTTCCAGATCACAGCATTACTTTAGAATCATAAAATCATTAGGGTTGGAAGGAGCATTAAAGATCATCTAGTTCCAACCCCCCTGCCATGGCCAGGGACATCCCAATAGATCAGGCTGTCCAAGGCCCCACCTGACCTGGCCTTGAACACCTCCAGGGGTGAGGCAGCCACAACTTCCCTTGGCAACCTGTGCCAGTGTCTCACCACTCTCATGGTGAAGAAATTCTTCCTTTTGTCTAGTCTAAATCTACTGCTCTCCAGTTTATACCCATTGTTCCTGGTCCTATCGCTACTAGCCTTTGTAAACAGTCCCTCCTCAGATTTCTTGTTGCCTCTTCAGGTANACCTGCTGGCCACACTTCTTTTGATGCAGCCCAGGATATGGTTGGCCTTCTGGGCTGTAAACCCACATTACCGACTCATGTCGAGCTTCTCATTGACTAGCACCCCCAAGTCCTTCTCTGCAGGCCTGTTCTCAATCACATCATCCCCCATCATGTACTGAAATTGAGGATTGCCCCAATACAAGTGTAGGACCTTGCACTTGGCCTTGTTGAACCTCATGAAGTTCTCACAGTCCCATTTCTCCATCCTGTCCTTATAGTGCGGCAACTACACCATTCAGCTTGGTGTCATGTGCAGACTTGCTAAGGGTGCACTCAATCTTGCTGTCAATATCACTGATGATGATATTAAACACACCTGTCCTAGTACGGACGCCTGAGGGACACTGCTTGTCATAGATCTCCACCTCTGCTTGGAGCCAATGACTGCTACTCTTTGAATACGACCATCCAAACAGTTTTTTATCCACCATACTATCCACTCATCAAATCTGTATCTCTCCAATTTAGAGAGAAGGATGTTGTGGAGGATCGTGTCAAAGGTTTTACAGAAATCTAGATAAATCTGTCAGTTTACCCGTGTCCACTGCTGTGGTCACCCCATCATAGAAAGTTACGAAGATGATCATACAGGATTTGCCCCTGGGGAAGCCATTCTGGCTGCCATTAATCACCTCCATGTCCTCCATGTGCTTTAGCATAGCTTCTAGGAGGATCTGTTCCATGATCTTCCCAGGCACGTAGGCGAGGCTAACAGGTCGGTAGTTCTCAGGGTCGTCTTTTCTACCCTTTTTAAAAATGGGCACAATGTTACCCTTCTTCCAGTCACCAGGGACTTCTCCTGGTCTCCATGACTTTTCAAATATCATGGAGAGTGGCTTGGCAACTGCATCTGCCAATTTCCTCAGGACTCTGGGATGCATCTCATCAGGTCCCATAGACTTACAAATGTTCAGGTTCCTCAGGTGGTCTTCCTCAGGTGTGTATACTTTATATGCACATCCACACTGTGTAGTGGTCAGTCTGGTACACAGGCAGTATGTCATATAGATTTTTACTTTATGTACAAAAATAAGTCAGAACCAAATTGTGTCCCCTCAGGTTACATCAGCTTAAATCCAGGAATACCTGCAAAAGGGTCTAAACAAAGGAAAGGGGGCATTGTAAGATCCCATTTCCTCCATCTGTCCAAGTGAGATACTTGTTTAGACATCGGTGATTCAGCATGATTTCTTCAGATTTCTTTAGATTACATCCCTGTGATCATTCACTTCCAATATATTATATATTTAAATTAAAGTTACACTTAATGAGTTTGGATTACTTGACAAAAGAATCTCAGTGTAAAACTCACTTTCCCACGAAGAGCATTGTCCTCTTCTACAACATTGTCTCATTCTACAATCACCAATAAAGCATCTCTTGAGGAGCTTCTTGGTTTGTGTGACCAAATGGACCAGTTGCTGTAGTTCAGCTTCCTACGTAGTAGTTGCTGTAGAGTTTCATCTTACCTAGTCCTTATTTCTATCTTGAATGAATGCCAAATGACTGAATTTACTAGCACAACTAATCTGAACTGATCACTGCAGTAGGCAGTGCCTTTCCTCCTGTTCCTAAGAGGTGGAAACATTTAGAGAAAAGCACATAATTGAGTTGCTTTAAGACATGGAAGTTGTCATGTTTCAAGTGCTGATATTCCCAATACCTGTGCTCATGAAGGCTTGGGAGAAGGTAGAAGAACTCAGCACAGGTAGACCATGACTGGTGTTAGCAGTTCCCTCTTATCTCTAGAAGTATTGTTGTACATGCACTCTCTAAACCAGCATAACACAGAGCAAGAAAGCAAACTTTGCCTTTGAATGGAAGCAGTTGTCGTGACAGTACATGAAAATGCTCTGGCCAATACTACAGCAACTCAAGATGCATATTTCTCCAAGGCCAAACTGATGGTGCTATAACAAATAAGTAAGTCTTACCTTACATCTTCAGCCAAAAAACCTGGTTTTTGCACAATTTTCAGAGAATAGCTAACAGCAACACTAAACTAAGTATTAGTAAACAACATTTATCTGACCTGTCAGCAAATCAAACCACTAACTGCGTACTTCTTTGCGTTACGGTCACACTGTGTTTAGCTCTTAGAGGGAGAAACAAGAGTCTTCCACACACTGTCATGTGAACAGGTTTCATAAACAAATGAATCCTGCTTCAAAGAGCTTATAGACTGAGGGAATGCAAGTATTGTATAAGGGAGGAGAGGAATTAAAGAATCAAGACTTTCAAATGCATCAGTTTATCAGTATTTACAATACCTGCACAACCAGAGAAGAGTCCTTCTTTCAGGTAAAATACAGTCTTAATTAATTTCCCCTCCTTCCCAGTGAATTGCGTATCAATAAATTAAGCCAATTCCATCTTTCTGGAAGGAAATGTTCTAATCAGTATTGTGTCTGAACAAAGAATTAACACTAGATTGCACTTTTAAACAGAGATCTTTAGAATATGCTCTGTTCAAAGTCTAAAATCAGTTTCCCTGATGTGTTTCTCTTTATTCCAACTCTTCATAAGAGACAGCAGAGAAAGAGCTTTGCAGTAAATCTTAAGGCACAAGGAGTCTAGCTCTGTATGTAAACAGTTGTGTTTTTCTAGTATATGACCATGTCATTTCAACTGCTGTTTACTGAAACTTTAGATGCAAGCCCAGAAAAGAAAGAGAAACACAAGAGTCATTCCTAATTACTCAAAGCAGAAAAGTCTGAGTCAAAAAGCACGTGTCTTAGTCAGAACTCCCATGTGCAGACTCTTAAACTACCGTTACAATTATTAAGTAAGGAGCATCCTTGAGCAATCATGGATAGGAGGAAATTCTGGATTAAACTATAGTTACAATTATTAAGTAACGAGCATCCTTGAGCAGTCGTGGGTAGGAGGAAATTCTGGATTCATTTGATAAATCTTATGAACTGGTTCCACCTCACACTTCAAACAAGTGATCTGGTATGGATCTAGTATGGCAGATTCAAAAAAAAAAAAAAAAAAAATAAAATCCAAACCAAACAAAAAAATAAAACTAACCAAACAAGGAAAAACTCATCACTCACCCCCAATAGACAGCGAGACACACATACACACACTTGCTGATCTTATAGCTTTTCCTCTCGTATCCTGCTTTCTAGAATGAGTTTTAAGGCAGACAGTCCTCTTGTCTTTCTCCCTTCCTTGTACTCATAACCTCCTAAATTAGGAGGTATAGTCTAGCTCCACTCCCCATCTCAGGAGTATGGTGAACAAAAATTGAATTTACTGCTACATCATTCTGCAGATTCTACCTCCTGTTGTACAACACTTCACTTCTTTCTAGGTCTTCAGTTCTGGTGGATGGGAATTGTGCTAGTTCCCGCTCATATTGGATCAATCACCCAGGTGCCCTGTTTGTAACCCTGTGTTTGACAGTCTTGTGATTAATGAAATTGTTTTGCCACGAAGCAAAGTGATACACACATTAGATATGCAGTCCTTTCAGATTTAAGGACAAAGGTCAACATAATTTAAACAGCTGTCTAATCTGGCATTTGACAATAAATATTCACTTCGTTCAGTCCAAGTCACATGGGTTTGCTTCTGCAGCATTATTTGCAAGTTGGCCCTGTCAGTGACTTGGAATTGACACCATCATTGCAATTCATCATTTCTGAAAGGAAAAACCTCATCAGATCCAAGAGAATATTTTATTTTCTCTCCACATACACCTTCACCATTTGTACCAAGCATCACTGGCACTCACTGCATTTTCATTTTAACTCTGAATAACTGCCCTTAGAATTTTATCTGCTTTAATCTTCTATCTCAGATAATCTTCTGTTCAAAGTCATCAGCATTTTTTGGACAATCTACCAACTGTTCTTGTAATTTCAAGGTTCTCCAAGTTGAGCAAAGTAACAAGCCTCTTGTTTTCAATAGCTGAACTTTTAACAGCTGTAGCCCCACACAAGACCTGACACAAACATCACTCAACTTGTTTGTTTCTTGAATCAGAAGCCTCCTTCAAAGTAACAGCCATTTCTTCCAATCCTCCACCCTTCAGTCCTGGCTGACTGGGGAAGTTCCACTGGACTGGAGGCTGCCTGATGTTGTGCCCATCTACAAGAAAGGTTGGAGGGAGGATCCAGGGAACTACTCTTCTCCCAGTGACAGGGGACAGGACAAGAGGGAATGGCCTCAAGGTCCACCAGGGGAGATTTAGGCTAGAGATTAGGAGGAAGTTTTTCACAGAAAGGGTCATTGGGCATTGGAATAGGCTGCCCAGGGAGGTGGTTGATTCACCTTCCCTGGAGGTGTTTAAGGCACGAGTAGACGAGGTGCTGAGGGACATGGTTTAGTGTTTGANCAAATGCCGGGTCCTGTGCAGTGCTACAGAGTAGAAGTCCAGCTGGAAAGCTGCCTGAAGGAGAAAGACCTGGGGGTGTTGGTTGACGGCAACAGAACATGAGCCAGCAGTGTGCCCAGGTGGTCAAGAAGGCCAATGGCATCTTGACTTGTATCAGAAACGGTGTGACTAGCAGGTCCAGGGAGGTTATTCTGCCCCTGTACTTGGCACTGATGAGACGACACCTTGAATACTGTGTTCAGTTCTGGGCTCCTCATCACAAGAAGGATGTTGAGGCTCTGGAGCAGGTCCAGAGCTGGAGAACAAGTCTTATGAGGAGTAGCTGAGGGAGCTGAGATTGTTTAGCCTTGAGAAGAGGATGCTGATGAGAGACTTTATTGCTCTTGACAACTACCTGAGAGGAGGATGCTGGGCTTTTCTCCCAAGTAACAAGTGACAGGACAAGAGGGAATGGCCTTAAGCTGCACCAGCAGAGGTTCAGACTAGGTATCAGAAAGAAATTTTTCACGGAAAGGGTCATTGGGCACTGGAACAGGCTACCTAGGGAGGTGGTTGAATCACCATCCCTGGAGCCTATGAGGTTGTCCCAGGGGTGGATGAGGGGCTCGGGGACATGGTTTAGTGTTTGATAGGAGTGGTTGGACTCTGTGATCCAAGAGGTCTTTTCCAATCTGGTCATTCAATGATTCTGTAGACAAGTATTTTCCAATACTACTTCCACTTAAATATCAATCAGTAAAAGACGATGTCTACTACAATCCACAAGTGGTAACAGTTTTCTTCTGGATGATTTTGACCATTTCCCTTGACATAAAAACACACGTTAGGTAGTGCTAGCAAAGGCTCAAAGACCCACTCCTTTTACTCATTTGCTAGTTGACCCTGTCATATTGTGGCATGACTGCAAAAGCAGTTTCGTACTACGGATATGAAGTATAGCTTCTTTCCTTCAGTTATTTATTCTAAGCCATTCATGACTGAGAGCAGTGGATAAAATAATATGTTTCTCACTAAACCCCAAGTAAAGCTATAGTTCAGAAACAGTGGCAATTTGGATGAAATTCAGGCACACGGAGGCACCTGGTGAGATACTTATTCACTAAGCACAAAGCAGATCCATGCTTAGGACTTCCTCTGCTCATCTCTCTTTCAGTTTATTCTACAATTAGCTACATATTTGCTACTAATTTTCTGTCTGGATCCTCCATGCTATTACACAGACAGGATGCAGCTCCAAAGAATTTAGCAGTTTTAGAATATCTGTTTGAAAATAATGGGAAAAGGTAATAACCTTTTTTAAAAATGATAAATATCTAATATCATAGTATAATATAATTTTTCAGTCCTCAGTTCCACTTACAGTTAGGAAAATTAGAAAGAACCTCAGCTATCCTAGTACAGTGGCACTCAATCCATCATTCAGAACCGCTTCTTCTAGCAACCCTCAAGGGACTATCACTGCAAGTCAAGACTTGAGAAGCCTTAAAGTTGTCCTGACTGCATCAAGACAGAACATGCAGGGCTCTAAAAGCTTTTCTGAGCTTCCAATCACCATGCTGGGTTTGAAGCAGACACACATTTCTGACACTTCACATGTGTGATAAAAGAATTCTTTTGTAAATTGGTATGCCAGTGAAGAAAATACAACAGAAGTGTTCATCATACAAACAGCTTTCAGAGAATTGTTTAGGATGGAAAAGACCTTTAAGATCATAGATTCCAAATATAAAAATTGCTGGTTTTTGAACTTTGAAAAAAAAAAACCCCACCCAAATTTCACATCACTACAAGTCCAAAAACAGATCTTGATTTCTTCTACTGCCATGATTTTAATTCCTACACTTCTTGCTCTATAATTTAAAACATCCCCTTCCACTTGCTAATCAGACATCAGAATATTTTTCCCTTGCAGACTCTGTAAGGATGTATTCAGCTGTCTTCCTCTACACAGTCCTCAGTGACTATCATCTTAAGGATTGTGTCTTCGTTCTGTTTTCAGAGTCATTCAGTTTTAGTCTCCTTTCCCTTAACAAAACAAAACCAACAAAAGCCCAATATATTATGGAAACTTTTAGTCACTAATTTTCAGTACTAGGCCTTACATTCAAGGGAATACTCAATTGAGTAGTTAGCTAGTCTAATTAAATTCACTTTGGTCTGATTAACTGCAATTATATTTCACAGTTGCTTTGTGCTCTCTATTAATCTCCATTTTCAGTCCTGTATCTCTGCTCAGTGTGGTGAGAACTTCACTGCACTGTCGTCCATTAGGAGCAGCTCTCTTACCCTCTAGGCTTAATAGTACTCATTGCCCTTTTAAATCTGAGTAGTTCAACTGCAAATACATTCCTTTCTTATCCTTAAGTAATATTAACCTCTTATCTTGTCAAGTTTGCCCATCCCAGCATTTTCAACAGCAGCACTTGTAATGTGACTGGATACTTAAAGTTTCCCTTGTTTGACAACTGATTATCACACTAAGAGGAAAGCAAACAAATGAAGAGAGGCAGGAATTTACCCTCACACTTCAGCTGCCAGTCCCTGGTCACAGAAGCTGCTTAATGATCTCTCTCTTCAGAGGGAACCAAGCACAAGAATCAGCACAGCACACCAAACAGCACACTTAGAGTTTTTCTGGTTGAAATAACCTCATGACATTTTCATTTATGACTGCTAAGTACCCACCCGGGAGCCCTGTTGAAGACTGATTTTGGCAGCTGGTATCAAGAACAATTAAGTGCCTACAGTGTCATAATGCAGCAACCCTACTCTTGATAAAATTCATGCACTCTTGCACAAACCTACTGTCCTCCATTGACACAAAACCAGATTTTCATTTTTTACCACCACAGAGACTTTGCTAATTTAAATGGAAATTATTCTGTCCCTTTGTCCACTGGAAAACCAACAAATCCAACTGAAAGTAGGTCAATTATGGGCTGCAAAAAAGACCAAATCAGCTGTGGATGGTCAGCACAAGTCCCATGGGCCACAGGCACAAAAGGCTTCTCAGCTAACTTCTGGGAACATTGACCAGAAAGCTTGCTGCTTAGTCGTCTACACACATAAGAGAGGAGCAGAGGAAAAGTCAGGCCAACTACAGAAAATTAGCTGCATGAAGTCTCCTGACCATATGATCAGTTCCACTCTTGACTAGCAGGGAAATGGTACTGAAGCACGGAGAATTTTTCCAGCTCTTCACTTCAGATACATATGATCCCAAAGAAATTGCTAGCAAGTTCTCAGATATTTTCCAAATCCAGCATCGTATCAGCTGAGAGGTTTGTGATTAGTTTCTTGCTTTGGGTAGGCATGTCTTGTTAATTAACGTTGTGTCCACTATTCACAGCCATATCATTCTTTAAAGCTCCAAGATTTATGGAGAAGTCTGAAGTCTCTGTGGCAGAAAGAAGACAACACAGATTCGTCATTCCATTCCTATTTGTGTTCTTCCTTATTTATTCAAGTGTCTCATTTTTTCATCTGGTAAATAAGAAAGATTCTAATACTTATTACCCAAATAGCTTCCCTTTTTTCCTACAGGGAATAACAGATGCATAAGACTACAGAAAGAACAAATATTATGATGGTAAGAAAAATGAGTTTATCTGGATATGTAAATTTATTTCCTTAGCCAACTCAGAGTTGTTATCCTCCCATCAGATGTTCAAAGGAAAAATGATGCATTTAAACTATTTATCTGGTTGTACTATAAGAGCTCTGAGGTAAGAGACACTTGAGTTGTGAAAGATATTTACACAGCTATCTATTTTTAATATACACACATGCACAAATGACTATGCTTGATCTGAGCATAGATTTGGGAGCCAGAGTATTACACTTGGGTTTTCCCAGTGACTTCTGCTGTAATCTCATGCTAATCTGGACCTTAGTTTTCACACCTAACCTGTGGTCACTGTACACCCACTGATGCTGAGGGTGCAGCTGGAGTTCTAGGCAAGCACCATCCATCCCTCTCCTGTCAGGAGCCAGAGCCAAGAGAAAGTATCTGTGTTTGTGGGAAAGAATTAAACTCACTTTATTTTGGTTTTACTGTACCGGGGTGATGATTTCTTGCTTCCAGCACTAGAATATTTTCTGTATTCTACACTGAAGTTATTATTAAGGTAAAAATAATAGTAGCAATCCTAGAAACATTTCCCCTTTATCAAAGTGACTGGTGTAGAACTAGATTGGTGGAACTAGAATGCATGGTCATGTTCTGTCTGCTTTGTTACAAGAATCTTGTAATTGAAAATTATCTTAAATTGTTCTTACTTTTGACTGCTGATGTGTTTGGCTGCTATATAGCTGAACTGTCCGCATTTAGTTTTTCTTCCTGGGTAGTGACTCCTTCCAGACCCCACATCTATCTTCCAGGACCCCCTATTCTGTATTCAGAGATCCAAGTAAAATGTCCTAGACTTACTGTAAGATACGGTGCAGAGAGCCATCATTCCTCTCTGATCTGACATACTGTCAGATAGTGGGGGCATAAATCAAATGAAAACTCATATGAAGAAGAGGCATTGTAGATATCAGTTGCATGCAAGGACAATTAACTATAGCAACAGATTATCACCTTTCCCTTTTAATTTTCATTTCATTTCTGTTCACGATGACTGGCTCAGACGACCCAAATTCTAAGGCCTGCATCTTTGTCCAGCATGCCCTTTCACTATCCCCATTCCTATGTAGTCTCAAAAGATAAGCCAGTTGCTCATAAACAGACTGCAAGACAAGTAAAAGTAATAAGAACTGCAGTTCTAATGCCATATATACTAATGGATGATTCTATACTCCCGTTTCATTTATTACCTCTCACAAGTTTCCAGGAGTCAAGATCTTACTTTTCCAAAGCGTAATCAAAGATGGTTTGGCTTGGAAATGAGGAAGTTTCTTTGAAACAGTGGTTGGAAGGGAAGAGACACATCTATATTATCTAATCAGAGCTGAAATGAAAGTAAATTATGCCACTTCCCAGCTTTGATTTCAGAAGGCAGGAAGTGCATTCAGCAACCATGCTCTCCCAGCTCCTACCCAGCATGGGCCAGCCTAGGCTTTTTGAGTAAAATCTTGTACCCCAGGAAGAGAAAGAGGCCCCTCCTTTTGGTCTCCAGAAGTTCATAATTTCATCTACTTCTTTTGCTGAGGTACAGTTGATTAGCCCTGTGGGACAAGACCCTTACTTGAAAAACTAAAACATGTTTCTACAAAGCCTGAAACTTCAGTACTAACAGTAGAAAACAGGAAAAGGGCATTTCTGTCTTTGCTAAAAAACCTAAATCTTTGAGATTTTTATGGAAACTTCAGGTTCTGCTACCCCAGCTTGCAGCATCTAGCCTGAAGCTTGTGCAGCATAGGAATGAGAAACAGGCTACACTACTAAACAGCTTTAGGCTGATGGAAGTCACTTAGACCAAACAATTTGCTCATTCCCTAGGTTTACTTCTCCCAGATGCACCTGAGCAATATTAAGATGGCATTAGAGATCTGGTTTATATGCTCTGTCTCAGCCATTTCATCACTACCGTTGCATTTCCTATGAAGCAATAGAAAATCAAGGAATCCTAGCTTGGCTTTTATTCATTTAAACTGGCTTGATACTGGTGGGTGCTTGGGAAGGAGGGAGTAGAAGTAGAGTTGGGGTTTTTCAGGGATGAGTTGAGGGGGGTTGGGATGTTTGTTGGTTTTGGTTTGCTTTTTTTCCACATTTGCTCTGCTTTTCTCAACAATGAACATTTTATGCTCCAGGCAGCTTTAAGAACAGAGAGAAAACTAATGAAGAGAAGAAGCCTAAATAAGGAAACGCATGTGGTTTGCCAATATGACCTCCAGCTTGTGGAGAAAAAAAAATACTAAAAGTCAGTCGGGATGGCTTATGCACCATAAACTGAAGCAGGGGCTTCAACATTCCCCCTCCCTCTAAGGACTCCAAGTCATCTTGAGCAACTTACTATGAAGTGGGTTGACATTTTGTATTATTTTAGGTTATTTGTTTTTCCCTCCAAAGCTGTCTCTGCTGGTTTGCATGACTATAAGGTTTACTTTATCGTTCCTTAGCATGCTGAGTTCTTCCTGCACTGCTTTCCTGATCCTCAAAGCAGCCCTGGTACTTACTTCACTGCTGCACTGTATCTGTAATACTGAAGTACTAAGTCACTGACTTGGAACTTATTAGCATGATCTGCTTAAGGTAGCATGTTCCAACTGCTGCTGAAGGCAGTGAGAAGAAGGAAGACATCCAAAATGGAGGCAGAGTTTAACTCAAGAACACTATAAAATGTTCACGTGTATGATCTATCCTGCTCCCTATGGTACAGGGTCCATATGTCTGTAATGGCATATCCTCACACAAAAATGGTGCCACCAAACTCAAGTGTCACGCACCTGGCTTACAATAAATAGCTGCATCTTTTCTGTTTTTCTCCAGTTATTTTACTTTTGAAGTTAAAATCGTAAATTATGGCCTAGGTAGGATCTTCCTCCATGGGAGCTAGAAACATTTCTCTCCTTGGGAAATTTAAGGTATGAATTTCCAGGACCTGCAGCTTTCAGCAAAACACCAGTAATCATGAAACTAGGGAAAGAACGGTCAACTCTACAACAATTATTACTGTTTCATAATTCTCCCTCTCTTCCCAGCACGATCCCACCCATATGCCATCTTGGACAACTGCTCTAGTTCTTTCCACTCTTAAATTTGCAGGAAAATAAAAACGCTAATTCACCTTACACTGAACTGTTTAGTGATTTACCATTCTTTGTGTTCAAATCTGTTCTTGTGTATATGTATGTATAAGCAATAGGACATTCATGAAACTGAAAAAATAAATGCCTTACTTTCTTTGAGCTAGAAACACCCAGTGTACCAGGTGCTGTGGCATTTATCACGCCCTCAGGAGCAAGACATTGACATGGATACATTACAAGGATAACTGCAAAGTGGCTGAAGTTGTTTGTTTCCATCTCAAGGATGGCAGTGGAAAAAAATGCTAGTAGGCAGACAGCACTACCAGCTCCCAAACTGAACTGAGTCTCCTTTCAGCTGGAAAGAGACCCCAGAATGCATGTCTTATTTCTGAAGTAATGATAAAATCTTGTCAAGGAAACCTTGATAACTAGGATGACAGCTACCCAAGACCAAAAATAAAAAAATCTAGGTTACATACCACCTTTAGTAAAAGATCTTTTAAAATACACTATGATGTAGCCTTATAAATTAATAGGGTTTTTAATTGATAAACTTTTAGCCTATGTAAGACACCTTCCTCCAGATGCAACTGGAAAATAGAATTAATTGGGAAGTGTCACCAAAAATGTTGCTTTAGTCCCCTTATATTTCTCAGGAAGTTTAAAGCAGGTTTATTTTTCTTTACTCTGGATGAAACAGAACTTGTGGAAGGTAACATGTGTCTGCTACAAGAACAAGTTCTAAAATACAATTACACATTTATATAAAATAATTATTTTTCCATGTTTCATTATTACTTTTTGATATAGATCTCTCTTAGCTGTTTTCCCCTTCCTTCCCTCAACAACTAGACCAGACTAAAGAGGAACCTCAGCACCTGATTTATTTGCCAGCCACACAGTTCCACCTCCCCTAATGACAACCCCTGTAGTGAAGATATGCCCAATGACAGTGGAAGCAGTACTGAAGAGAAGTGAAACAAGAAGACCCATGTGGGGCAAGGTAAAACAAGCAAACAAACAAATATTAGTTGTATTAGTTTAAAAGGAGGTGGTACTAAGACTCACAGTCTTTTCTGCGCAACCATATACAAGAGAGTTAAAAGCTGCCTGCTATTCAAAGTACTAAAAACTAACTATAAGGAGGGGAAAAAACTGAAGCGACTAAAACTGTGGCAACACAGTACTTAGGAATTTAAATGCAGTTCTCACTTCTCCCCTTCTTGGCTTACTACAATTTCCTCAACAATACCCCCAACATCTACCAGCTGGAGGATAAAGCCATAAAAGCAAGGCAAACATTCACACACATCACCTTGTGGCGGCACTGGCATTGCCTTTGCACTGCCTCAGCACAGTCACAACTGTCCCAAGATGACAATCACAATTTAACTACTATTTTGATTTATTGAATGAGAAGGTAGCTACTACTGCATCTTTTTAGCTTCACAATCTTTTAATTCAAGTTAGGTAATTTCCTCTTTTACCTATAGCAGTTATCTGACACTTCAGATATCCATGTTGAGCTTCAAACCATGTTACAGATGTCTTTTATAGTCTTGGAGACTTTCTAATTGGAGTTTTGTTCCCCTTGTCTGTAAAATGTCAACAGTAAGCCTTTCCTACCAATTCTTTGTTACCTTGTTTATGTAGGTTATAAACTCTTCTGGACATGGGTCATAAAAAAAATGCACATGCTTCATAATAAAGTCCTTTAAAGTCGGTTGTCCCTGAATGCCACCAGTGTGAAATAGGAATGTCACCACAGGTCTCATTTCTGATGATCATTAGCATAAGTGAAATGGTGTCTTAAACTCATTTTTTTTCCATAGCAAGTGCTATTCCATACCTGTGGGCTAGTACAGTTCATTACTATCTATTGCCAGTGTGTCTCTGAAGACAGGAATTTATACATTAGTACGTTTAGTGACGTCCAGGTGCATGACCAAATATGCACTTCCATCTGTGACTTAGCATTAAACATGCAAATAACGTTGCAGTCATGAAGGAGCTAATTATATCCCCTTATAAAATCTACCTTATGTTTATCTTTTAATATACAAGCAACAATTTCTGAGATAAATATTTTGGTATGAGTGCCTCAGAGTTTTGGCCTGAGAAACAACAGCTGTGGAATTTATTGCTTTGGCTTGTTATATTTTGTAACTCCTCACATGGAGGTCGGATGGAAAAAGCCAAGCAGTGAAAACTGAGCCCCAACATGTTTGAAGAGCACAGAACACAAGCATCCTTACAGCTGTTACTTTGGTGGCTAGCAATTAACATGGACATTATTGCAGATTTAATTTGGAATTAGGTTTTAAGAACACATTATGGATTACATTCCAGCCTGCATTACCTATGCCTACATTGAATATATCTCAATCTACAGAGAGAAGATCATCCTTTGGCTTCTCTTAACCCCTGGCATTTTTTTAAAAGCAACATTTTCATATCACCTCAGTTTTTTTCCCCACATGAGAAACTGTAATCTATATCTCACTCCTTAACCAAAGTATATGTTGTAAATTTTAAGCAACGTCCAGGGGTTAAACACACGTTGTCAAAAAGGTGATGCAATTATTTAATTGACTTCCTATATTCACGTTTTATTCTTTGGGACCCTAAGCTGCTTTAGGGAGAGATGCAAGAGACTCTATAAAAGACCCTTTTCCTAATGATATTTTTCACACCTTTTGTGGGCATAATAATTACTTCAGCAGAGCTCTCTCAGCAGAGCCATCACTGGTTTGCTAACACCCAGTTCCTCAACCGAAACTGAGGAAAAGCATGGTACTTTTGCCAGGAACATACAAGAGAAGCTGAGCTAAAATTGTCCTAAGTGTCCATCCATCACATGGAGGCTGCTTATTCCACTCAATACATGGAAGATGGTCCTATTAGAATGAATGTTATTACAACTGCCACATCGAACGTTTGATACCCTGCCAAAAGTAGAATTGTTTAAGACTTCAGTCTTGTCCTTTTGGTATGCTCATCAATAGGTGATAGATTATTGTTTTTATCTGCCTCCATTTTTAAAACTGGAGGAACAAAAATTAAATTAATACCTTACCATAGTGAATTACCTCTCAGTAGACTATACATTATTAATCCAAATTTTTAACTGTGAGCTTTAAGAGTGGTTGCCAAAAACTAATAGACCTTTTTTCTTTCTAGTTACTGATGCAGAGTTTAAAGAGGGAGAGAATTACAGAAAATTGTGTCACCTGTGTATTATTATCGATGCATCCTTAAAATTACACCTGCAGAGAGAACATGTAAGACCACCACATTGACTGTCCTGCAAAATTTAAATTAGAAAGTCAGAGAGCAGACATGAAAATTATCATCTGACCCATCCCATATTTCTACAATATATTCTCCAGCCCACAATGCCATCTTTCTACAAGGAAGACAGATGTGTAACAGAATAACTTTAATTAGCAGAAGAACATAGAACTAATTCCTTATGATAACTGATTATACTTATTTATTTTTTGCAGGTTAATTTTCATATGCTTAAACAGATTTCTGTCCTCCTTTCTTGGACACAGATCACAGCAGCTGGAGCTACCGTCCAACTTTACCATTATAATTCACTCAGCTGGGGGAAGTCTTAGAAGTAATTAGTTTATATGTAATGATACCCTGTGCATGTAATAATTTCAGAACTTTTTTAATTTTGCAACTGTTTATTTTTTTAATAAATTATTTTTTCCATCTAGTTGGTCTGTGAGTATTTATTATTAGTAACATAAATTAGAAAAGCAACAGAAAAATCAAGCAGCTACTGTACTGTAAACAGACCCGCCAATGAGCACTATATAGCTGCCCCATCTGCACCACTTAAAGTGGCTAAGGATGAATCTTAGATACATTGAAATTCAGCCTTTATTTTAATGTTAATTTATGGCACCATATAAATCCATTTTCATTCCTGAAAATCAAGACCAAAAAAAATCATAGAATCATATTAAAATCAGGTTGGAAGAGACCCACCGGATCATCGAATCCAAAATCCAAATTGCATTGCTGAAATAAAGGATGAAAATACTTTCTGAATTACTGACATGACCTGACCTAGGCTTAAAATGGCCAGAATGTCAAAGGATCATTAGTTTAGCATTTTGCCATTCTAAATTCAAAGAATACACATCACTTATTCTGAAACAGAGTAAGCAATTATTTTGCCACTATTTTGCAGTTATTTGGAAATATTTTTGGAAACAATTATTTTGCAAATATTTGGAAATATATCCAAAATACTAAATTAAAACTGAACTTAATAATAAGTGTTGAGATGAAATATTCTACTCAATGTTTTCCACAGTAGTTTTGACGGAGTCAAAGGAAATTTGAGCTGTCTCAGAAGCTCATTTAAATGACAAATTCAAGTCACTTTGGATATGCCCACTCTGCCATTTCTCCAATATTAGTGTTTCATTGATTCGTACCCACTGTTACCTCTTCCCAAAAATATTTTTCAGTAGCAGTTCATGTTACTGAACTTTTCCTTATGTAGAATACGCGCACAACTGCTTTGTATGCTTCTAATAGGGAAGAATGATTTGGGAAAATTAACAAGGATATCATGTCACACACATGACCTGCTCAGTCATAAACCACTCAGACTTTATAGCCATATGTTCTCATACAAAGCCATCACTGATTTTATTTTGCTTCACCTCTGAAGCTGTGAATTACAGCAGTTCCATCTGTGATTGACAAGTAGCTCAGATATCCCTGAAGGATGGTTAGGACAGAGTTGATGCACAACACCATCTTCCAAACTCAAACTAATCCACCTCTTCTCAAACAGACTTAAAATGAAAAATGTGAGGTTTTTCTTTTCCTTAACCTCATCTTTGGTAGAGAAGAGGTATTTTTTTTATTCATTGTTGAATTTGTTCTCTTTGTCCACTGTCTAATTTTCAAGTAGAAGTGAGAAAGGACAATTCTCTAGTTGTCAATACAAAGAATGAAAATATTTTCTCAGCTGGAGCAGACCCCATTAATTAAAAATAATAAAAATAATAGAATAGTGATAACAATCTAATAACACTTTTTTTTTTCTCTTTGAAACTTGCAAACTCACTCAGAGGAAAGTTTGAGGAACTGCTTCTGCCAAGGGGAAACTCTAACTGCAATTCACTATCTGCAAGAAACAAAAATGGTTGTGGTTATTTGCTCACAATTTCTCCAGTTGTTTCAACTATCTTACATGGCAGAAGCTATCAGCAACATATTGTGAATCATAGAATAATTAAGGTCAGAAAAGTCCAACTTTCAGCTCAACACCACCTTGCCTATTAGACTATGTCCCGAAGTGCTACTTCTACACAGGTTTTTTTGACATCTCCAGGGAAGGAGACCCTATCACATCCTTGGGCAGCATGTTTCAATGCTTGACTGCTCTTTTGGTAAATAAATTATTTCTGATATCCAATCTAAACTTTCCTTGATGCAACTTAAGGCCAGTTCCTCTCATCTTATCACTTGCTACTTGGGGCAAGAGAACTAGCACCAACCCCACTACAACCTCCTTTCAGGTAGTTGTTGAGAGGCATGAGGTCTCTCCTCAACCTCCTCTTCTCCAGACTAAACAATCCTTGTTCCCTCAGCCACTCGTCTTAAGACTTGTTCTCTAGAACCTTCACCAACTTCATTGCCCTCCTCTGGGCATGCTCCAGCAACTCAATATCTTTCCTTTACTAAGGGGCCCAAAACTGAAGACAGAACTCAAGATGCAGCATCACTAGGGTTAAGTACAGGGAGACGATCACTTCCTTTACTCCTGCTGGTCATACCATCTGTGATAAAAGCTAGGATGTTGTTGGACTTCATTAAATTCCGCATTAAAATATAGGTGTATGACAATGACTGTTGTGAGTGAAAAATGACAAAATCTCAGATACCATAGCAGTGGGTGCAACCTAAAAGAACCCTACTATCCCCAATGATAAAACTGATTTTCTTTAACACTGCAAGATCAGATCTGCAGCACTGGTCTTCCAGTAGCAACTTCTCTCAAAGATTAATTTTACTTTATTTGGTAGTTTATTCCTCTGCAGAGGAATCCTCAGAAAAGATGAATGATTGTCAGAAAAAAAGGGTAGATCTCCAGTTTTAGTAAAAAGAATTCCTTATTTCTTACATAAGTGACAAAAACATATCCAGACAAGTGACATCAGTGTTCCAGGAAAGAATAGCTACACTTTAAATCATTACTTCTAAAGGTTTCCCTTAACCCCACTAAAATTCTGACAGCCTGGTTAACAGAGATCACTCATATTCACATCCTTTTCATAGCTTACAGAAAGACTTCCAGATAACCACTCACATATTCTTTGATCTAAATGTTTGTTTCTCTTAACAGCTGGCACAACAGGCTACATTTTATTTTTGCCTTATAGAGAAATCATTGTGCAAGATGACAACATTTGTTTAATTAGAGGAGAGTTTCATATTTTAATGATACTGAAAGATGTTTCAAAAAGAGTGCACTGGAGCCCTAGCAATTGTCACACCACATCTCTCAGTCATAGCTCCAACTCTGCTAGATCAGACAGCAGCTAAAGTGGGAAATACAGTATCTCAGAATAACTTATTTTCTACTCGAAAGAAGATGCTGAAGAATTCACTTACAGTGCCTTTTCCTCTGCATATTATAACATTTTTTTTTCCTTTGAGCAAGGATTGAAATTCAGCTAGTGGATTCTCCACATGTTCCTCCTGGCATCTCAAACAATGAGCCTCATACTTGATTACCTCTGCTCTTAACTCCAGCTATATAAGCTAATAGAGGCAAAGTACTCTAGGATCATCTCAAAGTGTTTAAAGGATGGTATTGATTTTAGATCAAGTAGCCTTGATAATCTTTGTTGTTATAAAGCTGAAAAAAATCAAATGTCTTCAAAGAGTCATGTCCACAGGACTAAAAGGGACTTCAAGATATCACTTAGGCAATTCTCTTTCCTCATAACCAGTCAGACGTAACTGTTCCTAAAATAATAAAGGCTTCCTATAAAAAACATGTCAATGCTTCATTCTCTCTAATATTAGAAAGACTTTTCGGCATGGAAGTTCCTTACCACTATTTACATCCCTGATCTATTTATAGCCTAAAAACTGGGAGAACCTCCCATATCTTTTTTTGCAACACCTTTTACTTACTTGAGAGCACAGACACCTCTTTCTAAAGCTGAAGAACTGAAATTCCTTCAATTTTTCCAAATAGGACTTTTTTTTTGAGATCAGATTGTTGTCACTACTTTTCTTTTAATGATTATTCATCTGATCCACATTTTTCTTGAAATGGAATGCCAAGAAGTTAACACTAATCTGCTTCAAGCTTTACCTTCACCTGAATGATGAAATAATTCTTTTGTATGTCTTTCTAGATACGTTTTTCTTAAACTACCCCAGGATATTGACATCTACTCATGCAATGTGGTTGTTTAACACTTTTCTCATAAGCTACTACAATACCTGCTTTTTATTTCATGTGCAACTGCTGGCTAGATAGGAAAAATTGGTTGACCAGCTGTAGCTCCCTATTCTTGTCTTTGCTGAAGTAAAAAGGTGGGCTGTAATACAGTTTTTATAAGATGCCCTTTTTCCAATCTATTGAGGGGTCCTTGTCTCTTCTGACCTTTTCTTTTTCTCCTCCTTTTTTGTACGTGTGAACCTATATATGGTCCCTTCCAACACCAATTCTAACACAAGGTACTGATCAAAACTAAGTGTAGAGCAGAGACCTGAAGAACTCTACTCAGTTCATCCTACCGTTTTGAAAGCGTTCTTTTGATAACTCTTCAAAGTATATTGAAGGAACTTTACTCAGCCAGATCATGTTTTGCTTGCTTGCTTATGAATAAGGAGGTTTTGCCTGATACCTTAAAGTCAAAATACAGGACTGCATGCTGCTGCTTCTTTATTATAGGGGAAAATTAAATTAGTTCAAGACAGTTTGCTCTTGATAAACCCACAATGACTATTTTCTTCAGTAGGTAATTAAAAAAGCAGTCCTGGTCCTGTTAAGCAAACCACATGGCAATTCAGAGGCAAAGGGGATCTCTCTGTATTCCAGAGGGTCTTTAGTTCCTGAGCCAGTTCTCCTTGGCCCTAACAAAGAATGATACCTCTCAACCAATAAAACTATGTGAATGCTGAAACAGAGACACAATAAACAGATGGGAGCAGGACTTATTCAAGAATTGCATGGAAATCACTAGAGAAACTAAGCACTCAGAGCAAAGGCTGAACTATAGATGCCATTGTGCAGGGCTGGAGACAACTCAGACTTTAGAGGGAAACTTAGAGAAGAACTACAACTCTGGCAAGAACTGAGGCAATGCCAGAGAAATAGGCAGAGAACTGCGATATTTTAAGGCATGAAAAGTTAAGGAATATGCTGTCTGCCTACATTTTATAACAAAAGCATAAGTTAAACATCACAGACGTTCCCCCACAGATTATTAAAGTCTCTGTATTTGGACAGAGAAGATCAGAATTATTTCCCTTGATCTTTTTATAGATTTGTTGAACAGGTCATTAAAACCTCCAGTTATTGTAGAATTGGAGTAATATTGATGCTTTTGTCTATGAAGGACTTGAAATTCAAAGCGTAGAAATAAAAATCTCATCCTCCCTAGAGGTACCATATAGCATTGCACTCATAGTAGCGGTTAGATATAATATTCATATCTCCACTTGCAACACATTCTTTCAGAACTGAAGTTCCCTTACTATCAGAGGAAAAAGAATAGTCCCCTGCCCTACTCTCATTCAGACATAAGGCAAAGCAGGGAAGTTGTATACGTATTAGCATGTAGCAGAACCAACCAAAGAGCAACCAGCATAGTTATTCCTTCTAAGGGTACATCTCATACCACAGTTAATAGTCTTCAACTTTTGAACTCTGTAGAATTCCAAGAACAAGTGATATTATAACAGCTTGAGCAGCATTTCTTCCAATAAAACTTCTACAAGGAAAATATAAAGAGGTAAACTCATCTTCCCATCCTTATCCTATAAACTACTAGTAAAAATAATTTTGCAGTCATCAGGTTTTTCTACAGTTTGGTCGTAATTTTCTTGTGTGTATTAAAGTTTACACATATTTTTCTCCTTGCAACTGATTACCAAGGTAATAAATTTTTATTTCACTAAACAAGGGAGTAGTGATCAGAAAGTAAGTTGCAGAAGTGCTGAAAACTTGATAATCCACTTTCAAAAAAGGAGAAAATAGTGAGCTTGATTATTTACATTGCCCAGTTTTCCACTCAGTCGCTCACATGGATTAAATCATGAAATGAGAGCTTTAACACAAATACATCTTCCAGATGTATTGAGCACAATGGTCATGTTGTTTCTAACTAATCAGTATGCTGGAAGACTTCATTGTTAAAAGGACACATTGCTGACTCACACTCAACCTACTACTCGCTAGGACTCCCCAGATCTTTTCCTGTAGGGCTGTTACACTCTTTGTCCATCTGCTGCCTATACAGATGCATGAGACTGTTCCAACCCAGATGCAGGACTTGCCACTTGTTTTTATTGAATTGAACAAGGTTTCCACCAGCTAGCAACCCTACCCTTTAGCTATCAATGACCCACTTCTCCTCCAGCTTGGTGTAATCCTGAAGAGTGGAAGGCACTTTTTTCCATAATTCAAGTTGCTGATGAAGACATTAAACAGTGTGGAACATCATTCAAAACTGATTGCCAGCTAGATGTTGAACTGTTACCCACTACCTGCTAAGCCCTGTGGCTCATCCAGTTTTGCAGCTCTCAAGAGCATACTGTAATCTGTGTCTCCACAGTTCAGTTATAAAAATTAGGAGATTGTATCAAATGCTTTGCTAAAGTCAATACAAATTATATCCACTACTCTCCCATGTCCACTCAGCCTGTTGCTGCTGCTATAGTAAACCTAGCTTGTCTATCCAATAAGCCCTAAAAAAAAATGTTGCAACAATAAACAATTTTTGTCTGTTCTTGTGGCCTGGAATAAGACTTAGGTGGATAAGGACAAATACTATCCTTCATTTTCCGGGTTCTGGTCACAATTGGTACCTGTCAAAAGGTGAATACACAAGACATGATGCATTGTTTGTCTTTGGGCAATTTTGATCTTGGCTGGTGTGAAATCCAGATCATGGTTAGTCTGGGGAAGAACAGTAAAATGGTACAAAGATGCATTTGTTGTTTTACTCTTGTTCCTACAGTTCCTTTAATCTCATTACTTCACTGTTTCTTCCAGACTTCTTTGCTGTCCCCTCTACTACTAGTACTACTACTAGTATCTAACACTTGGTGGGAAAAACTATTTGGTTTGTGTTTACAATTAATTCCTCCAAATAAATAAATTAACCTCACAGTATTACTAGTAAAGAGACAAATCTTCCTCAAATGTTTGCAAAGAATATTTGAGAGCAGTTGCAGTACAGACCTCCAGGGTAGAGGACTATATTATGTTATTTCAATAAAACATGAAGGATTTGGTTTTAATGTCCTAGTCCATTGGTTCAGTCTTATTCTTCAGTCAGCCTAGCTCTGAAGAGATTTGTAACAGCAATATTAAGGCTGGAATGAAAGAATGCAACATAAAGGCAAAGGCATGTTTGTAAAAAAGGCAGGGAAAAAAACTGAGCAAGGATTAAGAGTGGCATGTACCAGTAGGCAGGGCAAAATTTAGAGTAATAAAACTGGTAAGCACTAAAGAATGCACTGCTCATACCAAGATCATGGCAGGGATGACTCACTAGCAGAAAGCCTGAGTTCTGGTGCCAGCTCTCTTCCTGTTATTCAAACAAAAGCGCAGTACATAGCCAGCAGATGCCCAAAACAAGAAAACAAAACAGGCAGAGACCTCACCTAAGATTTCTGAACAGTAAACAAACTCACTCCTAGATGAAAGGTTGTACCGCAATAATTGTTGACTGTCATGGGTATTAAAAAAATATATATATGTTCAAAAACCAGGTTATCATTGTCAGAAGGAACATGGATGATGCAGCTGCAGCTCAGTAGCCAGCATTTGTCATCCTCCATGTCACATACAAGTAATCTCAATCAGGCTTCTTTGACTCAGGTATCTAGGAATTCATGAACACAATAGGAAAGAGTCACTTGAATTAGGAATAAAAACAACCTTTTCCTTCTCTGGTCTTGCATATAATTTTGTTACAACTCAATAGGCTTCTGCCCCTCTCTCCACCTTCACCCAGAAGTCAATAGATGCTTCAAATGAAGAAAGTTATCTGTTGAAGGGACTATTACCACATAGTCAAAAACCAGTGCTATTCAGAAAATGTAGAAAAGGATTTACATCTATGCAACAGTTGTTGCAGAAATCAGTCACTGCCAGTTGTTTGTCACTACAAAAAGGCACAAAATTTACCGAATCTTCACGTTTGAACTCCACAATTAAATCTACTAGTATCAGGCTCAGTTACTATGATCATCAAATCTTTGCCTTCTATGTCCTTAGAATAAGATAGCTTGGATTTTGCTAAGAGATGGTGGGCACACCTGTTTAATTTTCACTGCATTATCAACATATTGACCTAGAAAAGATCTAAACCATTCATTCTCCTGCTCCCTGCATACAGTGCCCAGGTCAGTTTATAGTATAATCCCTCAAGCCTCTCTACTCACTACTCTGCTGTCAAAAGCAAACTTCCGTTTCACCTTTCTGGCTCAAGAAAATGTCCAGTTGAATTTTCCATTCACCACATTTGATTTCAGCACAAATCAGTAATTTACTTGCATGAAAGCAGTCTTCTTTCCACTTTAAAATCCTCTACTAAGCAAACTGCATTGGAAGAGTTATAAAGATAAAATCCATCCCTTTCTCTGTAATTAATCATTTGTATTAGCACTTGGTAAATGTGTGGATAAACAAAACACAAACAACACACATCAGCTTGCAAAGAATTACACAAAGGAGAATCCCATAGTACATTTTGGTGTGCAATTTCTTTCCATACAGAAAAGAGTCTCTTGTTTTCCAGAAGTAGTCAACATGGTCATGAGTTACTCTTTTCCCAATAAGGGGTTACTATGCTTCTTACAGAAAACTAAAATACACATAGTTCATGCTCATAAATGCTCAAAGAAACACATTCAGAGGCTAATGCTAACAGCACCTGCATTTAGTCACTTTGTGCAGAACTGTAGCATTTTTCAAGTAAAAGGTTTTGACAGTGTCACTTAAATGAAACTCATAAGAAAGAGACAGCAAGAAGAGTTGTGTTCTTTCATCACCTGATGGATCAGTACATGGCAATACAGGGATGTTCAGTAGCTTGCATGGATCAGGAGTCAGAGTTAAGTTGTCCACCTGTCAGTGCTCAGCATGATTTTTTGGCTTCACAAAAGAATCATAGAATAGTTTGGGTTGGAAGGGACTTTAAAGATCATCTAGTTCCAACCCCCCTGCCATGGGCAGGGACATTTCCCACCAGACCTGGCTGCTCAAGGCCTCATCCAACCTGGTCTTGAACACCTCCAGGGATGGAGCAGCCACAGCTTCCCTGGGCAACCTGTGCCAGTGCCTCACCACTCTCATGGTGAAGAAATTCTTCCTAATGTCTAGCCTAAATCTTCCCCTCTCCAATTTACACCCATTCCCCCTTGTCCTATCATCACAAACCTTTGTGAACAGTCCCTCTTCAGCTTTCTTGTAGGCTCCTTTCAGGCACTGGAATGTCACTATAAGATCTCCTCGGAGCCTTCTCTTCTCTAGGCTGAACAAGCCCAACTCTCTCAGCCTGTCCTCATATGAGAGGTGCTCCAGCCCTCTGATCATCTTTGTAGCCCTCCTCTGGATTTGTTACAACAGTTCCATGTCATTATTATGTTGAAGTTTCCAGACCCGGACACAGTACTCCAGATGTAGTCTCACAAGGGAGGAACAGAGGGGCAGAATCGCACAGTGTTTCCTCTGCCTCCCAGTAACCGTTTATAATTTCATTTTGTAGGAGTCCCAATGCTATTTCATTTGATGTAGTTGCAACAACTGGTATTGAGGGGAAACTAGCTATCAGGAATCTGGCAAAATTATGCTAAGAGACAACAACAGTACTTGCACACTGACAAGAAAAGAAACCAAACCATCAGAATACATGTACATGTGGAACGTTTTACAGAAATATATTGCCAGCTGTTTCGCGGTGTATACTACAAACACTCCAATGGCCTTCAAAGTACAGATAAACTAATGCTACAATATTTGTATCTAAAACTTTATTTCCTTTAAGTTCAGCGGGTATGGACCTGAACATCCATAAAGACTGCCTTGGGCATCTGTGTTATTTTACTAGACTGTAGCTCACCAAATATGCAAAGTCAGTAGGGTTTTCATGAAAAAGGTACAAGACAGATGTAAACAGAAGATATTGTTCCCTGAGGCATACAGCTCCTTTTGACTGAAAGTCCATTAGCTTTTTAAGATAAAAATAATAAATAAAATATAAGCAGTTCAATCATCACAGCAGTCTTTATTTTGGCAAAGTTTTACAGAACACATGTGGATTTGAGTTCAGGCATGACTTGCTCTACATTGCCATTTAAGTGTATGAGAAAAAGATTCTCTCATCCACCCATCACCACCCGCAGTTAAAGCAAATCCACAGTTTCAGTACAGGATGGGGGATGATGGGACTGAGAGTAGCCCTGTAGAGAATGGTTTGAGGGTGCCGATTGATGAAGAGCTTGACACAAGCCAGCAATGTGCACTCACAGCCCAGAAGGCCCACAGTATCATGGGCTGCATCAAAAGAATCACGGCCAGCAGGTCAAGGGAGGTGATTCTGCCCCTCTATTCTGCTCTTACGGGACCCCCACCTGGAGTACTGTGTCCAGTTCTAGAATCTTCAGTGTAAGCATATCCTTATTATGGATATGGAACTGTTGGAATGGGTTCAGACAAGGGCTACAAAGATGATCAGAGGGTGGGAACACCTCCCGTATGAGGACAGGCTGAAAGACTGGGACAGTTTAGCCTGGAGAAGAGAGGACTCTAAGGAGACCTTATAACAACCTTCTAGTACCTGAAGTGGGCCTACAGGAAAGCTCAAGGATGGGCTTTTTACAAAGACATGTAGTGATAGGACCATGGGGAATGACTATAAATTGGAGAGGGGAAGATTTAGACTAGACATTAGGAAGAATTTCTTCACCATGAGAGTGGTGAGACACTGGCACAGGTTGCCAAGGGAAACTGTGGCTGCCCCATCCCTGGAGGTATTCAAGGCCAGGTCAGACGGGTCCTTGAGCAGCCAGGTCTGGTGGGAGGTGTCCCTGCCCACAGCAGGGGTGGTGAAATTAGATGATCTTTAAAGCCCCTTCCAAGTCCAGCCATTCTATGATTCTATGACATGGGACAACTCTCCTCTCAAACGTCCCTGCCAAACTGCCAAATTCCATTCCCTTCTGTGTCACATTGCTTCAGTGATACCTCCTTCTCCTAGCAAAGGGCAGATCATAGTTACTGTGATGTTTGGGACACTAATGACCAGTGTTATTATCACAGCCATTCTTACAGATGCACTTCTTATCAACTATATTAAATTGCTATTGCTGCACCCCATACAAGTGCGCCAAACAGACCGTGGTTCCTGTGTATGCATTGCATCAACATTAGTGCATTATGTCAATATTAGTAGTACCTAATGGACTAGGACAATTAAGCCAATAAATTAAAGACATGGAAAAAAATTGCCTCAGGTGCTCAGGAAGAGAACAGTGTGTTCTGGCGATTTTCAAAAATGGCTGGTGCAACCGAGGAGGTGCATGGAAATTTAAAGTCTCCTTATTTTTCAAGCTGAAAGTGGAGCAGTGTTCAGCTACAGTAGTTAATTTAAGGATGTTCAAGACAAACATCCTTTTTCTAGTATCTTTTATTTAGCTAGTACAACATATATCTTAGCTTGCGCATTTGCAATGTTGGATACAGACAGCAGCATGAGCCCTTTGCAAAGCTGTCTCAGGATATGGAGGAACCCATAAATCTTAGCACTACCAATAAGAGTGAAAAAGAACCAGATTTTAATGAGAAGAAGCAACAAGTTTCCTTCCTGTATGGAGGGGCTTAATTTGAGGCACTTTTATAGTACTGTTTACAGGAAAATTTCAGTAATTGTCAGGATAGGTGCACTATCCAGTATTTTAATTTGTTTGGGTACTGGGTTTTATTGGCTGGGTTATTTGGGTGTGGGGGGAAGTGTTATTTTGGTTTTAAATCTCTTTCCTGGTGCTACGTGACTACAGTCAACCACACCTAATGTCTACAAAGGTAAGGGGGAAAAACATTTAACAGAAAACAGCAGAAGAACCATAAAAAAATCAACAACATCCTGCAGCACTGTATGCAAGAAATCACATCCAGAAGCATGCAGAGGCACCCTCATGAGATACTTGGTCAGGTACAGCTGTTTGGGATACAGGAAAGATGTGCAATTTTAATACTGTTAGTCTGTAAATTAGACTAAAACCTACAGTTACCACTCAGTAGCAGGCACATGCATGGTATTACTGTGGGTATATATCTCCATAACATTAGACTGCCAGCTCATTGTGAAGGTAATAATCCCTTCCTTAGACATGTGGCCAGATTGTGATTAACGATAGAGAACAAGCAGGGGCAAGAGCTGCAAACACAGCAATGCTCCCTCCAATACTTTTGGATGAACAGATGAAAATCACTGTTTCCATATCTTACAGATGCACTCATCCCAATAGTATTGCCTGCTATAGCATGAGCAGACCTATCAAAGGTACAGAAAAGCAGGGTCCCTTGCCTCCTCTGTTCATTTCAGTGTTATTTTCTTAGTCTTATCTAATGCAGATTCAACTTTTGGCTACTCAGTTGAAGATAGCTTTACTGATAAAAACCCACCATGGCATTCTTAGCTCTCTGTGCTCTACTGTATATACTTGCAAAGAGATAGCTTGAGATCCACTCCACTACTTCCAAGAATGCATGCTGCCTCTTTCACTAAACCAAAGTTTGTTTCTGTGTACCTGTATGATACCATGGATAGAGGACCCAGTTTTCAAACAAGAGGGTTTTTCCTTTTGTCCTAGTTTAGCTCCTCCCTGCCCTTGCTATGTCCATGGCTAAAGCAGAGTGGTTTTTAGTGCCCCTCTCCACCCCCTAACCTAGGAAAGGGAAATGAGAGAAAGACTTGTGGGTTTGAAACTAACACTAAAACACCTTTAATGAAATAGCAATAACAAAAGAAAGAAAAGAATATTAAATATATAAGTATATAAAAACCAGTTTCAACTCCTCTGATAATCATATGCCACCACTGATGCTACAGGGCAGGAGTGGGAAAGGTCCCAGACTGGACTTGGTGACAGATGGGAACTGGACTCAGGCACATGTGAACAGTTTCAGGGGCAGACAAGATCCTCCTGAAAGTCAACCATCGAAGAAGAGGAGTGTGACCTTCATGATACCTACGCTTTTATTCTGAGTAAGATGTGTATGGCATAGAATACTTCATTTGCCTAGGTCACCTGTCCTGTCCACTCCTTCCAGCAGGCATGACCCCTTTTCAGCACCAGCTCTGGGATGGCCTTAATTTACATAGGAATAAGTGTGAGCACTGGCCTCTCTACACATCAATGGCCCATGACTTTGATAATAGCTAGCAGGCTTAGCTCAAAAGTTAGAGAAAAAAACTGTTCTAATCTAACCCAAATCAGCACACCACTAGACAGTAAACTGCAAGTATTTCCAATAGCATTATCTTTGCTCCTCTGTTGAGATTCTGTGCCCCTGTGTTCAATATTTTTCTCCTTAGACTTTCGAGACTAAACTCATTGTCCAGTACTTCAGTAGATCACACACCTCCTAAATCTTGATTAATTCAGCCTCCATTACAATAAGAAAAAGACAGTACTAGAATTCTTTATAAAATGACTTTATGACTAAGGAAATAAGGTTTTATTAATTAATGCATTTTGATTTGATTATCTAGAAACAAGAAAACAAGTAAACTGATGTCGTTCTAGAAAAATGTAACAAGCAAATTCATGATTGCTTAAACTAGAACACA
The DNA here is from genome assembly GCA_013389865.1 of Piaya cayana. NCBI lineage: Eukaryota > Metazoa > Chordata > Aves > Cuculiformes > Coccyzidae > Piaya > Piaya cayana. The sequence goes on from WAAB01019615.1 coordinate 248,489, forward strand.
TGCCAAGCTGCTGAGGCTCAGTGAAGATACTAAACCCACACAGCTGACAAAACTGTCCAGATAAAATTTATTTAGGACTATCAGACTCAATCCAGGGAAAGGAAAAGGAAATTAATCAGCATCCTACACACTCAAATCTCTTGTTGCTGATTTTAATCAGTGAGTCTTTAAGAAACACCGAGTATGTAGGGGAAGCAGATACACAGACCTAGCTGTGAGAAAAGCTTCTCCTAGGATCATGACCAACATGCACATACACAAAGACTTAAGATCTGCATGTTATCTAAGCATGTTATCATATTCTCTCACTTGCATGATCAACAGCATAAGCCAATCAATCACACAGGGACTCCTGCTCAAACACTAACACTCAAAGTTGTAAGCCCTCATCAGAAAGCCAAGGACTACTGCCCTCTTCCAAACTCAGAAATGCAAAGGCAGGCATGGCTATTTCAGCAGGCTATGGAAGAGCAAATCATGCTTAGAAATGGTCAGCAGTTAATCAGTAGGATCATGAGGTAAGATTTTTTTTCTCCGTAAAGTATTGGCAACAGTCCTGAACAACCACCAAGGCATGAAATCCTTCCATTATATTTACTCCTTACTCACTGTTTGTTATCTTGAATTAAGAGAGTCCACTGTTCACGTAACTTCTCCTTCGGTCTCTCAGAGAAATGCTAACTCAGCAGGAAAGCTCCCATGTAACCCAATTCAAAATAATTAAAGTTTTCACAATTACAGGTTATGACTCTCATCTGTGGCATCTTGCAGCCATTCAGACAATGGTTTTCTCCAAAACCAGAAAATGATGGGGGAAGGAAAGGGGAAATTTCTCTCACACACTTGAGTATGAACCATTCCAGCTTTGTGCAAAGATACATTTTTTTCTCCTTCATACTTAAATTTGAAGAGAATATTGACTGAAGTATTACAAATGGCCAGGTAACTGAGCTACACATGAAGTTGCTCAAGTGTTTGTTACCTCCTCCTCATTCCTGAACAACTGATGGTTCCTCCTTTGCAGAGATTTGCCACTCTGAAGCTTTTGAAATTATTGCATTCATGTGTTTCTTCTTTCAGCAAATCTCCATAGTGGACTAGCTGCTGGCAGCACCTGCCTCAGCCTCTGGAAAAGTCTGTAGAGCACCTCTCAACCTGCTCTTCCAGAAGCTGTTCACATTCCTCAATATAACTGTAGTTCTGGCTAGAGTTGATTTTTATTTCACTACAGCAAATTAGCCAGCGGAGTCCATTCTGTGAATACATAAAGACATCTTAAAATCAAAGTAGAATTTTGTTGCACTGCATTTGCAGAATTATTTTAATGTTTATACTAAATCCATGTCCAACTAAAAAAAACCAATCTAGAGATATTTCTAACATTTTTATTCATGTACAGAAGGACTTACAAAAAGAACTGATAGAAAAGTTTAAAATGAAGACCTTTAATATTTCAGTCCTGAGATTACACAATCAAACTAGAAATGGTGCAGGGAAAGCAGGGATAGGCCAGGGGAAGATATTACCGATAAGAGAGTATGATTCAACTAGTGGCAATAAAAAAAGAAAATGTTCTGAGCAGCTATTATGACAGATTCACAGAAAGTAAAGGAAAATGACTGGAAGGCAAAGCAGTTATTCCTGCTGGGAGAAATGAAAGTGAGAGTATTGTCCTAACGCTATAAATGAAGAAGCAACGGAGAGCAGGGTCCAAGCATTTTCCCTAGTAGATACCATTGATCTCAGTCTAAGAGAATACGAATAGGTCCAAGTACGTTCTTGAATCTTTTACTTTCAGAATTGGTGTTTTGTGGTAAAGTAAGAGGCAGGGCTGTTATTTCCTCTGCTCACTTCTTTTTTAAATGAAGAAGTATCCTTTGTGTGGTATTCTGCAACTGTGGTTGCTGTATCAGATTTTAGTTTAATCATGTAAGTATTAGAGGAAAAACACCTATACCTCTTACAAAGTGGAAAATTAGTTCTGTGTATTATCTCAAATGCAGACTAAAGTCAGTATGTGTAGGAAAAAAACTCTGATCTGCTCTGATCTTAGTGTATCATTCTGTTTCATATTGATATCTCATCCATAAGCTTGAAGAAACTTTCATCCAATTAAAATCTTTAAGTGATACTTGGATTTTGTATTGGGTCTCAGCAGACTGAGTAACTAGAGACTTCTGCTGAGGAAAAGTAGTGCTGTCCAGAAACATAAACAGTGCATTTCTTCCCATGAGAGAGAAATATGTAAGATTTTAAGTGGGTTGTTTGATATTTTCTGTTTTAAAGATCCAAGTCTTAAAAAAAAAAAAACTGATGTGTTTAACACTTGATTATGTCTAATACCAGTATAAAAAAGAAATACATTCACCATCCCCAAAATATGTGTGTGTCTCTGTGCGCACACACTCATGCAAAGTTCTGGAAACTGTTGTGCAAACACAGAACTGTTTTATACACAGTGGCATAGAATATTCTGTGGCACAGAATATTTCAGCTGGATTTGTGTTGTTTATCACCTATATTCAAATATGAGCAGTCTCATAGTGGATACAGTAGACAAACGTTGCTTTTGAAATATAGTATGCGAGAAAATCCAGGAATATGATGTCATCAACAGAGGGATGAGTCTGTTCTCTTCAGGGAGGGGCAGAAAACCAGAAGTTAGTCTCATTCATACAGCAGAAGGAGGTTGGCTGTTCACAGAGACGTGTTGCGCTCTACTCATTCGTACCTGCTCAGTGCTGAATTTGCAGTCAAGGTACTTGTTTCTGCTTCTCTTTAATATGAAATGTTCTCATTATTTAAATTAATTAGTTTGTTGCTTCTTGGAAACCACTTATTGAATTCCTAATACACCTCTGTTTTGGTAGCAAAAGAACTGATATTTATTAGTGTTCCAGGAACACAGAGGGGAGAAATAATTATTGTTAATGTGATTTTGTAACTTGGCAAGGTTTGCCAAGCTGTGGCATTTATGGAAAAGTGCTTTATTTCAACATATCCTACATATCAAAGACATAGGGATTTTCACCTGCCACAGATAAAATCCAGTGTATGGGCAATTGGAGGGTAAGGACTATAATCACACTATGGACACAAAACTTTTCAACTCACAAAAAAAATCAGAGTGTGAAAGCAGCTTTGTTTTCAGTTGAGAAGTTATCTACAAAATGTTAGGAAGAAATGAGAGGCAATTCTTTTCTGTACATACTGATCATTTTCTCTCTGTTTATTATTATGATTGTAAACTTTGTGAGGTAGGAAATGTGTATCTGTGCATACCTTACACTGAAATCCTGTCTTGTCTGCACTGATTGAATGGCAAAGACTAAAACTTTAAAGCTTTTTCTGTTCAGAGAAGAAAAGTTTTTAATGACCTTTAGGCAGCTTTATCAGCTTCTTTCTAAGATCCATATCCAAATTAAAAATGCAGTAGGATCATTACTAATAGGATGCTGATAAAGACAAAGAAACATTTAGAATTAGGATTGTGATTAGGATCATATAAGAAAAAGTACAAAGCTTGAAATATATGCTATACTCTAAGCCATTCATTTTCCATCACTCAGTAACCTAAGCAGCTCTCTTAGCATAATAATAAAATAGCCATAAATGAAAGAGTTTAAATATTTTGACATTCGAATCCTTGCTTTAATACATTATATGTAAACTTACAGATTCTGTCTCCTAAGACTAGAGTATATTTTTACCTTGAACATATTTTCTTTAAGAAGCTAGAAGACAGTTGTCTAGGGAAAAAATATTTTTACAGCAAAGTCTCTAAGACTGAAATATCAGGATAGTGAGTAATATCAGTCATATGAATTTTATCTTGCTTGCGATTGTCTGACAATGTGCAATCATGATGGAAATAAATTAAAAGAAACATCTTTGGACTTCAGGATCATTCACAGACTTCCAAATATAGTTGTCTTGTTTTTAGTGTGAATACTAAAACACAAAGAGAAGGGATAAATATAAGTTAATAAAGACTTTAGAACAGCCAGAATAGAAACACTTCCAGAAAATCTGTGTCATGTTTTCCACTGGGCCCCATACATGCTAGAACAAGATTAACTGAGTTACTCAGAGTTACCTGAACATTTTGTACTGACAATCCAACTGCCTTTCCTACCCAGTTAGAGATTTCTGAGGTAAGAATCTCACCATTTCACTGGAACACAGCCTTAAAAAATTGTCATAGCTACGTATATTTGAAGTCTTTTCTCAGAAAACAAGGAGTTTGGGAGGATTTTAGCACATTCATTATAAAGACACTAAAAATCACTGCTTAAGAATAATTAGTTCTTGATAGTCTATTTTTCATGGAAAGAAGGGGAAAGTAAGCTCTTAGAACCCCAAATCCTACTGTTTCCAAAGTCACAGTAGGAAAAATCATATTGCAAGACCAGGAAAACTTGTCGGATTAATACTAGAGCTTTGCTTTCAAGAGAAATTCCCGCCTAGTAACCAAGTACAAAAGTACACCAGAACTCATTAGCAATGCTAATCACTATAAAGTTAAAAAAACCCTGAGAATAAATGCCATTTAGCTAAAAACTCCATTTTTCTGTAGAAGTTACACATAAACCAGCCTTATTCTATTGTCATACATGTTTTTTTTAAACTCTTAGTACTCCATGTATGTGAGTTTCCCCTACCTTATCTAAAAGTGTATCTTCCTTCCTTCCTCCCTTTAGCATACTTCAAATTTTCCACATCTCAAGCTGAAAAGTTGTTCCTCTGTCTAGCTAATACACAACTGTAAACACATTGCTTTAAAGTGGAGACAAAAGCTTTCCTTAGGCAATGTTCTATAACTGGAGTAACACTTGGTGGATGGGCAGCTACCAAAGAATGACACCCTACAGTACCATCTTTGGGTCACAAATCCAGCAGTTGGCAGGCAGATGGCTGAACCAGCTTCTCCCCTCTCAGCATGAACACACGACCAGGGACAGAGGGAAGAGTGCATCCCTGTACCATGACAGCCCTGAGGTATGTAGCCACAACTGCAATGAGAAAGCACAGAGGACAAGAGCATCCCAGCAACACTTTAAATCGGGACTGTGCAGGCTTCTGTCTTCACATAGATACATCATTTGCTTAGAAGTAATACCAGTTCACTGGGGCTAAGCAACCCTGGTCACAGTCCAACACCACCCTAAGAAGTTAAATTCTGAAGAACAGGCATAAATGGGATACAGACCAGAAAAAAACCCAAGAAGCAAAGTTGCCTGCTGAAAGCATGCTACCTTCAGTCTCATGATAAGTAATCCAAAGCATTCAGACATTGTGGCAAAGCTGGTACATCAAACTTAAACAAAATGCTTCAGGACTGTTCATGTTCCCTGGAATGAGGTGTTCAACTAACTTTTACTGCTTTGCTGTCCTTACCTCCCCTACACATTAACTCCAGAACTCAGTTCAGCAAGGTTGGGCTGGGTTTTGTGATCCCTATAAATAAATCTATTTCAAGTTTGCAGACCGACTAGTGCTGAGCTTTGCACACTACAGCATGCAAGCGTGATTATAGTGATGTAAAACATGGCAGACTTCAGGTGACTTGCAGAGTACAGAGCTTACAAAATGCAGAAATCCATTTCTCCCACTCATGTTATCTGAGATTTTATATGAACTCCACGAAAAAGAGAATGAACTCTGCTTAGAGGTCCAGATCTTTTTTCATATTGATGGGATTTATACATGCATGCTGAGAGGCAGAAGTGATCATAGCTAGTTTTCCTCCTGTGATATTCCTAAACTGGCAGAAGGCACTACCCTGAAAACATACTCTTTGGGACATGCATGCCTGTGTTTCTGGAGGTACTCTGTCGTTTTGCCATTGTTATGTGGTTTCCTATCAGCTGTCTGTCTAGCTACCCTCTACAACTACCTGAAAGGAAGTTGTGGAGAAGAGGGTGTTGGCCTCTTCTCCCAAGTGACAGGGGACAGGATGAGAGGGAATGGCCTCAAGCTCCAACAGGGGAGGTTTAGGCTGGACATTAAGAAAAACTGTTTCATGGAAAGGGTCATTGGGCACTGGTAGAGGCTACCCAGGGAGATGGTTGAGTCACTTTCGCTGGAGGTGTTTAAGGTGCAGGTGGATGAGGTCCTGAGGGGCATGTTTTAGTGTTTGATAGGAATGGTTGGGCTTGATGATCCTGTGGATGTTTTCCAACCTGGTGATTCTATGTTTCTATGATACTGCTCTGAAGTGTTATAGAACACTAAAGAAGAGCAGCAGGCTCCCCTTGAGAAGGGTGATGTGAGGATTCTGCCCACAAACAGAGAGAAAAAATAACCCAAGCCATTCTCCTGATGCCATTCTCCTGCCTGTAGACAGTGGGCAGGCCAGTAAAGTGGAGCTGTTTAATCAGGTCCCCGATAAATTTACAAAATGCAGCTGTGAATTCTTCTTAATTCTAAGGTGGGACTTGATCCTTAAATAAATAGAAAGACAGAAATATTGCAGCATATGTTAGTAGGTTTTAGCTCAGATCTGCTTACACTTCATCTCTTTCTCCAGAAGTCTTTCCCTATAAGGAGCTATATTCCACACTTCCTGTCTTATATTCTGCTTAGATTATACCCTTCTTGAGGCAAAGCCTGTCTCTATGTTTGCAAGGCTTTTGCACATCAATTAGCACCAAAGCCTCTGGTTCATTAGAATAACACAGAATAACATAAGTATGGCTGTATCTGCAGAGCCACACTCTGAGTCCAGCTGCTAGATCAGGGCAAACAGCACACCAAGCAAACAACCAGATGAAGGAAGATAAAAAGTGATACAATTAACCACACAGTCTAGACCCTCAGCTGGACTGAGTGTTCAAAACACCATCCACGACAGTAGAGTAATGACCATTTATAGCAGATGAAGCCTTACAGATCTATTAGCAAAGATGACTTATTTGCTCACCAGTAACCTACTTAAAAATCATGATAGCATAGCCACATCCTTTTGCTGGTTTCTTTTTCTGGTTTCTTTTTCCAGAGGGAAAGGTCCATGAAAGGCTAATTTCCCTAGCTGTGAAATCAAGAAATAAGAAAGAAATCTATGTGGTAGATGTTCCTTTAACTATCAAAACAGGTAAACTTTCCTGTGGGACACAAAATACTCTGTAAATCAAATTTTTGCCCCTGGAACTGTACAACCCAAGCTCAACGCTGAACTTAAGCCAGGGAATCTTACAACCAGTTTAGTGTCATCAGGTTATATATTCTAACAGTCTTATCTCAGTCTGTGATATCTCATGGATAAATCTATAAAGATGGATTTCTTATTTCTTTATTTCTTTGAACTGAGTCATCTAAATCAAACTCTCCAGACATTGTGTTTGTACTCTGGAGAGTCCTCCCATATGTTCCTCATGCAGAATCCTGCTTTATGTGCTCAAGATCAGATCACATATTGTTGTTCACCTTGACATCTCCCAGAAAGGTTTGCTGTGCCTCGCCCTTCCAGCACTGAACATTGAAAACAAATTACTTTATCGCAGAGTAAACAGAAAACAGGCATAGTTTATGGCACTAAAGGTGACTAGGAAGATGACTACTTTATGGCACTAAAGATGACTAGTTTTGTGTAAATTCTCTCTCCTCTCTCTCTCTATACGTGCATAGACATATATAGAGACAGACACACATATATACCTATACAGATTAGCATAGACAGAGATTTATTAGCATCTTGTCAGGGAAGTGAGATATGTATTCTTTTGCATAATCATGTTATCCATGTTGTCCGACCCATAGCTATGGGACAGTCCTACAAGGAACCTCCACCACTTTTTTTCTTCTTTCCATATTTTCACTAGATACAAAAAGATCAACAAATATTTCAATCAGGCTTTGATGATCTGTCCATCTATTATGATCAAGACCATTGTGTTTGTTTACTTCTTCTTTGTAAGGGTCTCTTCTTCTAGTTAATGCCAAAATTTTCAATTCATGAGAATCTAGGACTCTCTCTCATGGGCAGATATACAAGCAAAAGCATTCATCTTCTCACAAACCTTTATTTTGTATAGAGATATACAGTAATTAACAAAGTCAAGTAAGAAAGAAGATGGACTAGTGTTTTATAAGAACAAGGGCAATGGTTTAAAACTTCACAACTTTCTAAATAGTTTCCCTTTGTGAGCTGCAAGATCATTTTCAAAGTTTTACTATTTCTACATGGTTAAAGTAGTCATAAAGAATCAGTTATTAATGCAATTCATGAACAGCTGTAATACTGTTCACAGATGTATTAATTTATAACATACACATATTTTTACAAGCAGCATGTACAGGCATGTTGCCCAAGACAACTGTATGTCTTCACATTTTACTTGTGTCATTCCTTAAAAAAACTTTTTTTTTCCCATTGAAAGAGTCCCTTATAGCCAAGAAATTCCAGCAAGCTGTATAGCCAAAAAGTACGTTTCCCAGAAGCTGAAGGAACTAGAAGTAACAAAGTGGATTCAGTTTTGTGTAGGTGTTTCCTGTGATGTTTTGGAGACATGACTCTGACAACATAAGAGGACAGCAATTCATTTTCTTCCACAATAGGCAGAGTCTACAAAGTGGCATTTGAATCAGATTATAGCTGAAAACTGTACTGTATGACACATCTGGAATTTCATTCTGCTACACTTCGCACCGTGTATCATTACTGACAAATTTACTGTATAAGTAGTTTCCACTGCAGATTTGTGTCTGTTTTTTTAAAAGGGTTAAATGGAACATATTCATAAGGTTGAATTTAGGATACATGGATTCTAGTCAAATAACTTAAAAAACCCCCAAACAAATGTTTGACTTTAAATACAAGAATCAAACCATTTCAAGTCCTGAACTATTTTGAAGTTAGGTGAAATAAGGATACAAACTATGTAAACTCTCTAGGTTTTATAACATTTTAAGTGAAAATCCCGCATAAAACTCTCATAACTTTGGTGTATATATGACTTGGGCAGCAATTCTTATTCATTATTTGCTTTGGAACCCTTCTCACTCTTGGGAAATTAAAGCCTTTTTTTCCCTTCTTTTCTTCTTTCCATCATTCCTTCCTAGCTAGCAGCACCATTTCTCCTCTGTTTGCTTTCCTTAGCAGCATTATTTTCTCTTCCCAAATTCACATCCACTCATTTCCTCTTCACTTGTTCATGCCCTGACATCCTGCCGCAAGCCTTTGCTGCCTGCTGCATGGAACTGTCTCATGCGATACAGCAGAGTGCTTTAAGTTCTACAGAGGATGCAAAAGTGATGGTACACAAGTTCAAACGTGACGTGATTAAATTAAATTAGAATAGTTTTCAAAATTAACACAGCTGGTCAAAAGACAATATTTCTGTTTCACAAATTGGGGAGGGCAGAAGGAAGAAGTGAAATTCACACCTGGAATTAAAGATTCTGGACATTTTTAATGAAAGCAAGAAACTCAAACACAGAAGGCATGCGCACACACACGGGGGAAATCTGCCTGGGAAATGTTAGCACAGGTAAGGGATTTCTCCTACTTAAGCAAGTGCCTGGGAGCTGTAGTGAGTGTGGTTCTTCCATTTTCTCTTTTCTGGACCTGCTCCAGTTTGTAAAGATAATAAACTGCTTAGTTGGCCAGTGAGAGAAAGGTGGAATCAGGGTCTCCTGCTAAGCAGTTAGCAGTCAATACGTCTCCTCCTCTGTTCAAGATGAGAGGTGGCATCTTTAAAATCTTTCCCTGTAAATTCCTCAAATCATTTGTGAAAAATCTTTCTATAAAAATAAGTTCCTCCAGAAACTTTCTGTTTTGGTATTCATTTTACTAGGAAATTTCCCTTCTCCAACATTCCATAAAATATATCCTGCACAGCTCTAGTAATACAGGAGTGTGAGGAACTAGAAATTGTCATCCATTAATTGTTACCACTGTGCAGGCAGGAAATGACTGTGGCCCTTATTCTTGTAAACCACTAATCCATCTTCTTCATTACTTGACTTTGTTAATTACTTTAAATCTCAGCACCGAATGAAGGCTTGGGAGAAGATAACTGGTTTTGCCTGCATATCTGCCCATGAAGGATAGTCATGTGAGAGAGCCACCTCATGAAAACCCAAAGCCATGTGACTACTCAATCTTTGAAGGATCTTTGGTTTTCATTAGCTTTGGGTTCAATAATTCTTTGAAGGACCTGTGCCATACACTAAGGGAGTCTGTCTCACTGACTAAATTCTTACCTTGGATTTGAATTTGCCAGCTCTGACATTATGGAAAGAGCAGATAGACGTATCTTCTTGGTGAACACCGGTGCTCAAAACCCATGTATACAGGTTGAAAAACATATGGTCTGCACCAGATTCCAGCAAGGCCCTGACATCTCATGTAGCTAACAAAGGCATGACAATAAATTAACACATAATTTAATTTCAGAATACTGGCAAAGCATGAAAAAGCACAAACAAAATTGTGATCCAGACATTGACTGTCATACATTGGTTCTGTAAATCACACCACATCTTAGCCTGCAAAGTGTCCTGAAGCTTCCAGACCTCTCAGGGTTGAAAGTCACTTGGGTGGCTCTACAACTTAGTTAATCATTGAATCTCCATTAGCACCTATTTGAATACTTACTTCTTCCAATAGAAATACGGTGTATTCCTACATAAGAATTGTTGTCACTAGAGTTCCTGTGGGTTTTCAGCAGAAAAACACATTGCATTTGAATGTACATACAATTTTATCTGCTGTGACTGTTGAGGTAATTGCAGTGTAGTTTAAATTTCACTATACTTACTCATGCACACACATCCCAGTTCCAATACGTACACCTGATTTTGAGCTTTCCTCTGCAATGTACATGCTGGTGATTTTTAACCACTATGTCTGAAAGCTGACCTCTTTTCAATTGCAAATGCTTTGTGTACTGGCTAAGTCAGGAGCAGAAATGTAAAAATAATATGAAATGACTGTCCCAGCTGCTCAAGCAAGAGCGAGGCAGGACACGTTTGGCCTAGGAAAGGCAAGGCAAAATGGCTTTCTGTAGGTTATGTTTTAAGAAGTGAAGCTTGTTCCAGACTAGACTCCTCCTTGAGAAGGGAACTCACCAGTGCTTGCACTGCCACCCTCTGCTTTTAGGAGTTCTTAAGAGAGTATGAAAACTTAAGAAAACAATGAAAACAAAAGAAACCTTCATCAATTCTTGTAGTGAAGACAACTTGCTCTTCAGACAATGAATAGCATGTCATGTTTGTATTGCCTTCCACAACAAAAATCAATGATGCTGGGGATCATCCAGTGGGACAGCCAATGAGAAAAGACAGGCTTTCAGGAGGATGACATGTGAGTTTATGGTTTAATGTAGCTTTTGAGATATGTCTATAGCTGTTGCCAGGGTTTCTAAATTAAACCGTGAGCATCTTAAGAAGCCCATGTGACAGAGGTGCTGACTTGAACAACATAGATGAATATCATCTCCTCTGAGTTCTGCCTGTTTGAAATTAAAGCTCTAATTTCAACTGACCATTATACAATTAATCATTGTTTCAAGCCTATTCTGTTGTCAGAGCCCAATGTGATGTTTGAAAACTGCACCATTACCCAGTGAAGCGTTCCATACATCCCTTTGCTAGAAGGCATTAAGTGAGCACAAGGCATTATTACTAATTTATACAGAGGACAGATTCTGCCTGCAATGTCCTCTGCACTAAGGACTCCTCTGCTTGCACAGAGACATGAGCGTGTGTCTCAACAATTGAAAAAGTAATAGTAACTGAACATTTCTGGCCACTGGTGGGGATGTCTATTTGTAGTTGCAAATACACTTTGAAGGCATAATGTAACAGTTTAGAACATGTTTTTATGTTTCTGGAAAATGTAATAGAGCCCTTATCAACTCCAGAGTAAAATAATCAGTTACCCATATGGTAAGAAATGATAAAAAAAGGAGCTGTAAAAAACAGCTTTGGAATAGTAAGCAGTCAGCCACACATTGTGAGCTTCCAACTAATGCTATTGGAGACAGTCAGGCTTAGCTCTAAAGCCATACTTATGAAAGCTGGTGGTGAAAATGCTGCATTATTGCAAATACCCATGACAGCAGTGGAAACATGGTAGGGATTGGAAGCACTGGAGATGGAAATTACTGCCTTTTTTCTAAGCGGCTGTTAGAATGTTCTCAAGGCACTGTAAGTGAAGTGCTCTCAGGGCACAGAGCCAGTTCATTTGAAAATTGTATTTCTCCATTAAGTATTTAATGTGCAAAGGGGAGAAATATTGGCAAATATTATTTGGAGGTTAGACCTTCACATTCTGTGTAGTCATGAGAACATAGCACTGCTACTCAGGAAAAGGAGCAGTATTTCTGTTGCTGAGAGAAAGGAGTGGCTAGACTGAGCTGACAACTTCCACTGGAGGACATCCATGTGCATATTAGTGAGGGATGTTTAAATGGAGATTTGTGCACTGCTGAACATCTCTTCTGTGCCTCCAGTAGCTCAACATGAATAAAAAAGCATCAGTTGCCATATCTGCTTTGTGAACAGAAGTTCTTCAGGACTTACAATTGCTTACTCTTATTATTCCACCTCTGTTGCTCTATTAATAGTGTCCAATACATTCTGTGAGATATTCCCATTGTTCTCTGTAATGAAGAGTTAAAGTAATTTATGTCTCATGCTTCACCAGTGCTCTACTATCTTTCATACTGTGGATAACCCTGTAACTATTTCATTAGCTAAACTCCAAAACCAGTCCTGAGAACCAGCCCACCTCATAAAAGTGTCCCCTGTCAGACGAAAATGCACTTATTTCTTTTCCAATTTAGCTGTTTTCAGCATGCTAGTTGCAGTAGTGCCAATATATCTGTGATTCAGGAAAGGTTATTTTCTAAAGCAGGAAATTCTTACTTTAGCAAATATAATCTAGCACAAGCTACTCTTGATAAAATCAATAGTATTTTTTTTTTCATTGGTGGGTACAGGTACCTTAGCTACTGGCTGGACTCAGGGTATTGTCTTCCATTTGATAAACACATTGCGCTGTTTGATACTATCAGACCTGCTATTTCACATGACGTTTGACTCCTGCAGTGGATAGAAATGTGCCTCAAAACACTAGTGTATTAAGGTATTTGACTTTTTCAGTGGTGATGGAGTACAGCAATCCCTTGTACTACAATCCTACAACAGAGAATTCCTGTGGTGCCTACAGAGCCTGGGGGAGGGGATACAACCTCCTCTAACCCTACTCCAACCTGATAAATCTACATGTTGTGCCATAAAATTCAGGAAGTTTATGGTCTTTTATTTTTCCTTCTGCTTCAGTTAAACTGTACGAGGTGTGATCACTCAGCTATGCAGACAGACACAATGAGTGCTGCAGGAGGGTTAAGAAAGTTGCAAGATTTCGTCCCTGGGACAACTTTTAGGCTTTCCTAGGGGTTGCTGCCAACCAAAACATAGGCCTGTGTGGCTTCTGGTGCTAAAGTATGTGACCAGCATACAGTATGTGACAGCAGTACGTGATGGCATGACCAGCAGGTCCAGGGAGGTTATTCTCCCTCTA
>WAAB01019615.1:265608-287422 GCA_013389865.1 Piaya cayana
TTAGTGTTATCTGTAAACTTGCTAAGGGTGCACTCGATGCCTTCATCCAGGTCATTGATGAAGACATTGAACAGGGCTGGACCCAGCACTGAGCCCTGGGGAACCCCACTTGTCACTGGCCTCCAGCTGGATTTAACACCATTTACTACCACTCTCTGGGCCCGACCATCCAACCAGTCTTCTACCCTCTTCCTCTGGAAGAGGAATTTCATTACCCTGTGTTATCACCAATGACTGTGCTTTTCTGCTTTCCAAAATCCAGATCTGTGAAAATTCCATACAAGAGGAATTACAAAGCTTCCAAAGAACAGTTAAGTGAACTAACAAATGCAACGAAACCACAAGTAAATCTTTAGAGCAGTTTCTTTTAAGAAGTGCCCAATGAGTGTGCCCAGGCTCTCCATCTAGCCCTTGTGCTCAACACTGACTGGGTCTAAGTCCTGCAGCCTAATAACAGTTCATCTAATAAATTTGCATGGGCAAAACATTTCTGGGAGTCTGAATCTACTCACATCTCTAAATTACTCTCTGTAAAATTACTGCTAATGAACAGTACAATAACACATAGCATTTATAAATATTGCAATAGGAACAACAGATGATCAGAGCTGTATGGCACTACATTTCTGACTAAATGTGGTTTTTCTTTCTTCCATACTTCAGAGAAGGAAGAGGAAATATTTCTAGAAGGAAAGCTGTTAATTTAAAAAGATATTTTTTGTTGAACATTTCCAACTTCTGTTGCCTTTGAGATAGCTGTGGAAGGCTTAAGTATGGATGCATTTTAAGTCAGCTTTGAAGAATACAGAATTCTCAGGAATAAGGAAGGTGTTTTGAACATGCAGATTTTTTTAAAAGGTCAGAAAGCCAGCAAAAAGGATTATATGGAAGCAGGTTTGGTTTATTCCTGTTATTTTACCCATAGATAATACCTTTTGTCAGAAAAAACACAAAGGAGTAAAACCAAAAAACTTTGCCTCTAGCTTATCTGCTTTAGCTGTTGCCACGGTAGCACAGAGCTTTACACAACTTTCCTGTTTCCCCAAAAGAAGCAGGAATTTTCCTTAAAAACAGAAATAAGCCAAAGTTCATTTCAAAGATGGACCTAAGCCTCCTTCATCCTATTTTTCAAATACTTCAAAATCAGAATATTATATTTTAAATTATTTTTCTGGAGGAAATCAACAGCTTCTCTTTTTAAGCTCTTAAGACCTGGGCAGTTTTAACAAACTAATTCCCAGGAGAATCTTTGCGTTTTCTTCCTTTGTTATAATTCTGCATTTCATTTTATATCTATAATGCTCTATTTTATAGTTCCTTTAATGTTCTATTAGGCCTAAAGATTGTCTAGTTTCACAGCACAATTATGCCCTCCACCATCTAATCTTAGTGCTAACATCAAGGGTCAAAGGAGCCCCTGCAGTGTCTGAGGATGCTTCAGAAGCTCCAAGGTATCTTGCTTGTCTCCAGAAGACCCTATTTAAATTCCTGTATCATACACCATCCCCATGCAGACATCCCACATGCCCTGTGATTTCCAAAACACTCATATTCAAGCACAAGTTACAAGTTATGTCCCAAACACCTGGATGCTGCTGTCCCTTAAAATCATAGATATTTTCTTGTCTCCTCTGTACACACTGAATACTGTCCATAAGGATTTGTCTTGAAAAGACAAATCTCCCTATTGCTATGCCTGACCAACCTGTTGATGAATGCAGATTTCTACTTTAAATTGTTATTCTTCCTTCATGATTTGCTGATTTCATGTCTCAGCTCAAGTCTTCCAAGTGTCCCTCTTTCTAGGCTTTTCTTTCTTTTCTAGCCACCTAAAGAGATAGCTGAAACAACATCAAGATTATAAGGGATAAATGGAACAGTATATATGTGTTGAAACATGATTCCAATAGCCCACTGCATCACGCCATTGTCTAGATGCAGAAGACTAACTCAGCATGTTTCAGTCACCGATGCTGGCCTCTCAACTCCTGGCTGCACAGGCACAGCTCTCCTGACACTCAGGCCGCCTTCTGCTTCCCATTGAAAGCTCTAAATAATACAAACCGAATTTTCTCCAGTTCATTTTGTGATTTGGACAAATCAATTTCATGTCCCAATATTTGAAAATAAAATTACTTTAGTGAAAACAAGTTCCCACAGTGGTTTCACCAGAATATCCATAATTTCCTGAAGAAATTCAGTGAGCCTGGGTATCTCAGTGAGCTAGGAAACTCCAACAAGCTAGGGCTGTTGTTGCTGAAAATCAGCTTTTGTTTCTTACCTTTAATTCAGTTGCAAGTTTCATTTACTAGCAGTCTCAGTAAACATTAAGGAATTTAGGATAATCTAGGTTGGAAGGGACCTTGGAATGTCTCTAGTCCAAACTGCTGCTCAAAGTTGGGTCAGTTGCGAAATCAGGTCTACTCTGGGCTTTATCCAGCTGGGTCTTTAAAACTCCTGAGGCTGACAAGGTTGAATGATTTAGTGTCTGGGGAAACTTGAAGATCCTGCTTATTTGATCCTGGAACAGCATCTAATGTTAAAAAAAATTATTTGTCATTTCAGATGAAATATAATTATTGTACTAAAACTGCCCTTTCAGAATGGCAGCAGCAATATCAACATTGGGTGACATTTTCATCCTTTTTGAGTGCATTGTTCATAGAAAAGTTTCTAAAACATTGATGGCATCAAGTCAGAGGTCAAACATGGACTATGACTCAAACATCATCACCAAATCTGGATTAAATCAAAACAGTTTTCATAATGAGATTGGCCCTTTTCTATATACAAATATCTTGTGATCAGTACTTCTCTCTGATCCAGTTTGTATTTTTCTTCTCCTACCAGCTTTCACAGCAGTCCAGCTGTTCTTTTCTTCTCCAACTCAGTTATAATTATTTTACACATAGATAATACCTTTTGTCAGAATCATCATAGTTATTGAATGGGAGATAATTAAATATAAATACAAATACAAATAAAAATGTAATTGAAAGATAACATCCCAAGCTATCTGGGGATAAAATGTATGGGATTTTTTTAAGTACAGTGTAACACTAGAGAGTCTAATGTGGGCATATTCAAGATTTCCACTTGGAAAAATATATGTTATGAAACTTCATTGCACTTGATTGGGCTTGTGCTTTTTCCACATTTTCCTTAGTTAATTGCAATAGAAAATCTACTGGAATTTAGTAGTTTCGCTTTCTAGCCATGGGAGAGAAAGTAATACCTCTTCTCACCTGAGACTCCTTTTTATTGAAATAACTATTTAATATATTTTTTTCCCATTTTTCCTAACATAATTGATATAAATGTCCTTAATGATAACTGAAGAGCAACGGTTATCCTTCCATGGTGTACTTCAAGTTTAGACACAAAAGGTTCTTTTCTTTGTTGTCTTAATTTCCTGTTTATTGTTTTTCTATTAGTCATACAACGAGGGAAAGGCATAGAAATTGCTAAAATAACCTTTATGAACACTCACTGAATTACTAATGAACAACTTATTAAATATAAGCATACATCCAACCTCAAAGCATGAAATAATGCAATTACTTACAATTCTTTCTGATGGTTCACAGCCCATGACCGGCAGAAGAAACAGCTTCCGCTAATTGCATCGCCCAAGAAAACTTCTCTGCTCTCAGACGACCTTTTGTTGACCATCCATTAGTATTTCACTTCCTATCTGGTTTTACAGCATCCAGTGCCATCATACATAGAAAGGGAGACTTGAAACTGCCATTTGCAATTTGTTAGTGGCATCTCTCACAGCCACAAAAATTGAGCTTTGAGGTATATATGAATACCAGCACCTTAATTCCCCAGACTTTGCTATAGAGACATTAATTGCAGAAAATATGGTTGTCTGAGGTCTTATTTAAGAACTCACAACATCAAAGATATAAAAAAATCAGATTAAAAATGACTTGCATTTAATAGGGGACATAGGAGATAGCATTAAAAGTTTCTATAGATATATCAAAAGTAAAAGGATAGTGGAGGAAATTCTAGGCCTGTTATGAAAAGTGAAAAAATAACTCAAAGAATGATGAAAAGCTCAATTATGACTCTACATTAGTCCTCTCAGAAATTAAGATTATGATCTGATATTTAACATTATTTGCCTAAATAACTAGATTTATGTGGATTTGTAAAGAAGACATTAAAGAATATATGGAGGTGCACAAATTGGCAGGATCATATATAACCCATCCTGGAATGATTCAGGAATTAGGAGAGGAAACCTTCGCTGTCAGTTTTTGTGTCTGTGAAATCAAGGAGAATGGGGACTCTTCAGAAGCTCAGAGAGAGCAAAACAAAATACATAACTAAGAGACAACGATACCGGGACCCAGCAATTTACAGACCTGCCATTCACACTTACGTACCTGGAAGACATGACAGAAAAATGTCAAACAGTCAGTATATACACATATGAAGGATAATAAAGAATAACAAAGTGATAAGGAATTGCCAATATAAACTTGTCAAAAATAAAGTTATGTCAGACTAAGACAATCTGGACAAATGGATAAAGCAAAAGCAATGTACCAGGCATATCTGGTTTTCAATGATACTTTTGGTATTGTGCTGAAATAAGAATAAATAAAGTCACAGAAAAATTCATTAGAGTTGCAGGTGCTCTGCTAACCCTGGAATGACTCAAACAAAAGATTCCTAACAAAAACATTTGCTTGCACCTGGAAGATGGAAAGGGGACATAAACCAGAATACTGCCATTGTTGCATAGCACATGTTGCAGACGGCATTTGCTGTGTCATAAAGAAGCTCCACCAACCCATTGCCTAGTTGCTGGTTGAAAACAATCGGAAGTCAAAGCAGTATAAGTATCTCAAGACTGAGATGGTTCTAACAATAAGGCTAATGAAGAAGCACAATAGAGGGTGGAGTTGTGTTCCTGTAGTTAGATATGGGCTTGAAAAGTGGAGGCTTTGAGAGAATAAACTTGCAGAATGAGAATATGTTGTTAACCCATTTTATGAAATCCTGTCCTTTGCTCAACTACTGAAATGTCAGAAAATTACGTTGCTGGCATTTTGTTCTGTACCTTTTGGTCAATTTTTAAGTTACCTTGTCTTTCAAGGTTCTCATTCCTACCTGCCTGCTTTATACAATTGGCCTGTCCTGCCTGACACCTCTGTTATAAATTTTACAGTATTTACTAAACTGTGGTCCTCATTTTTCCTTTTGGTTCTCAAGCAATGTAATGCTTAATTAAATCCAGCAGTCAAAAGTCTATGCATATCGAGCACTGACACTTATCAACCACCAAACCCAGAGTACAAATGAGAACACTACCCTTTCAGGAATTACAAATGTGTCCCCTTTTTACTGCCAAGTTACCAGCTGAATGAAACAAATGTCTGAATTAAAAATACATCTGAAAGTCTTCCAAACAAACCATAATATAAAGAGCAGTATTTTAAGGATGTGGAGAAAGGCAAATGGGATTTCTGTTACCCAGTCCAGAGAAATTAATTATACATATGTGGGAAGTCAGTCGTTTATTTGATTAATATGTCAGCATTTTTTTTTAGTGCAGAGCTCAACAAGAAAAAGCACAATTAACATTTTAACAGTAATAAGTGGATGCCGAACCCTCAAGTTCTGCTTAGTAATATTTAAGCACATATCTGACATTTGTGCCCATAAATAAGTCCCTGTAGGACCCCAAGCTGTTCTAAATGATAGAACATTTAGAGCATAACAGGTGTTATCCCAGTTGTGCCCTTGTACCCAAATTGGCTCACTGCAGCCTAACTGCAGGCTGTTCCTGGCTAACATGACAGCCACAATCTTTGCCGAACTGCCAGCCTTCCCACTGCACACCTACTAAAACCAAGTTCCCCGTCAAAGATCCAAGCATGTATCTTTTCTGTGACTTGCTTGCAGAAAGCATTTGTAGCAGAGACAGAAATACACAGGTGATTCCCATGAGAAGCTGATAGCTTCACTGCTTGCAAACACTGATCCTTGCTCCTGCAGCTTTCTCAGAGCAAACTAGAGCTGCAAACTGAATGTCTGCAGTGGCAGTTATAACATTTAGGGGGAAATAAGGTGTTGTTTGTGGAGGAAGTGCCACTGAATTCCATCCAATTTTTGCTGTACAGGAGAGAATAGAATATGTTGAGGGACATGAAACAGAACTAGCTGCTTAACAACGAATAACATGAAACTCACAAGGCACTTCTGTCCTTTAGAAGACTATAGTTCTCAATACACAAAGATAAGAAGAAGTAACAAGTATCAAAAAAGACTTCCTGCATCTTGATTCTAGTGAATAAAGGCTGGTAAATGTTCTCTTTGTTTAACCTTTTACAATATCTGCTGTTGCCTTATCCCACTTAAAATTGTTTTATGCAGTTGGTAGCAGTTTAGCTACTCTCAGCTAAGCATGCAGGGTGTCTATGAGAGACCAACCCAGAGCCTGTTCAAAGCCATTTTTTTAGGAGAGGAGCAAAAGCGTAGTCAGCTTTTCTTTTTTTATCTTTTGCAGTAATGAGATAAATGCAGCAATTTCACATCGCCTTTTTCTTTTTCTCTGCACAGAAATGGTTTCCATCACAACTGAAAATGTTACACAATCCTACAACATCGTGGCCACCCTTGACTACACAGTAAGCCCAGCAAATTTCCAAAATAATTCAGGAGTGCATCAGCCGAATACATATATATGTATTAATTCAGATATATGGAAGTGGCTACAGGACTTTCAGCCTGCATTCCTCTGGTTTATATTTATTCTAGGAGCAATAGGAAATTCCTTTGTCCTTATTGTCCTCTGTTTCCATAAGAGTCGTTGCACAGTGGCTGAAATTTACCTAGCAAACATGGCACTTGCTGATCTAATGTTGGTCTGTGCATTGCCTTTCTGGGCCATTAATATTTCTAATAACTTTCATTGGCCTTTTGGCCTGTTCCTCTGTAAAGTTGTCAATATAGTGAGTATCATGAACTTTTATTCTAGCATTTATTTCCTGACACTAGTAAGTATCGACCGCTATCTGGCCTTGGTGAAAACCATGTCTCTTGGAAGGATGCGACGAACTGTATGTGCCAAATGGAATAGTTTTATAATCTGGGCATGTGCGTTGCTCATGTGTTCACCGGCAATGGTGTTCCGAAATATAAAGTATTATGAAGAATTCAACATCACAGCCTGTGGTCTTGTTTACCCAGACAGAAATTGGCATCCTATAAGCAACTGCTTGCTAAATGTTGTGGGCTTTGTGATCCCACTCTGTGTAGTTACTTACTGTACTGTGCAAATCATCAAAACCTTACGAAGTAGTGAGCTACAGAAACTGAGGTTAGTCCACACAGAGAGGAGAGCCACCACGCTGGTCCTTGCTGTGCTGTTGCTGTTCATTGTTTGCTGGCTTCCATTCCAAATCAGCACATTCATCGACACAATCTGTTACCTCACACCCACTCTTAAATGCCTGGAAGAAATCAATGACATAGTGACCCAGGTAGCTACGTACTGTTCCTTTAGCAACAGCTGCCTGAACCCAGTGCTGTATGTAATTGTTGGGAAGCATTTTCAGAAGAAGGCCATGGAATTCTACAAGGACTTGTTCCCAAAGACGTGCAGAAAATCACAGTCTCCACAGATGGAATGCTCCCTGGACACTTTGAGAACTTCCATTTCAAGTGAATACTCAAGGAAAAAGTCTGTTTTACCATTACCACAGTAGAACAATCTGTTCATTACAGGAAGAAAAGCCTTCTAACATATTGGTTTACACTACTACCCACCTGCTACTGGTCCACAAAATAAATATGTGATAGTATTTATCATTTGTAGGAAACCAGTGTTTTGATCTTAATGGAGACTCTATACAGAGACCTGCTTCTGATGTTATTGAATATTTTTCATGATTTAATCCTACATTGTAGCACAGTTACATTTTCATGTCTGAATAGTATTTGATGTATGTATCATTTGAAATGTTTGCATTTCTAAGGTGCACATTTATGTACACACATTCTCTGAATAGAGCACCAGTATGGAAACTATTGTCAGGATTGTGCAGCTATTAATGGTATGCATACAGTTTGTTAGACTGGATTTTTGGTAGGAGAGGCTTGTATTTCAATATGTTCTGGTAAATGAATCCTGGAAGACCACAATTCAAATGGATTTTTAGGTGTGGCTACCCACTGAGTTTTTACTTTATCTGTTCAGTCATTCAAATCTATTTTGATATATCAATGGACAAGCTGTGCCTTTTTGCAACTGCTCCACCCCTACTAGTTACAGGTTTACATTAGCTTGTATGTAGCTAAAAAAAGGTAAAGCAGCAATGCAAGGAGGACTACTCCCAGCTGCATGATGTTATCTCAGTTTTCTTTGTAGCAGATTGTTTTCCCCTTGTGCATGGGGGTAAAAGCATTCACTTACTCCTTTTGAGTGCCTACACTTCAGCTCAGAGACAGTTTTTAATATTAACAAAGCATCATTATTATCTGTATTGTTATTTATTAGAAATGTAAAAGCTCAGAATAACTGGTGCAATCTCATAAGCAGAAGAAAGCAGAAGCTGAAAATGTGAAAAAGAACATCACCTAACAGCCTTAGGAGTCTAACTGAAGCTAATGGCAGCCTTGAAAGTTCAGAGTATTCAAGAATGACCTTTTCAGAATCTAGTAATACCTACATTTTATTTGTAGGGTTAATCTAGGTGATTTTAATACAAAATTGCTGGACTGGGTTTATGATCCAAGTTTAGTTTACAGAGAGGATAAACTCAGACTGTACTGAACTGTCAGTGTGCAATTTTAGGAACCTTGATCAAAAACTGAGTTGGAGATGATCTAAAGTCTTCTAAAAACCAGAGGCCTTATTCTTTTCAAATGACTCAAGGTTATAGCCTTAAAACCAGCAAGGGTAATGCAATTTGGTGACATGTAAACTCAAATTACAACTGCATGGTCTTTATTATTTAAAGCTTGAATGGAGCAATAAAGTTCCATTTAAAATGGGAAATTTGTATTAAAACTTCAAATAATTAAACCCAAAAATGGTCATGAAGTGTGTGGATGTGCTATAAAAGCTATGAGATTTAGATCCTTGTAGAGGATTTATAGGCAATTTCCACAGGTTTCCTTTAATAATCTAGTATAATCCTACATCATAAATACTTCTATTGTTCACTCTTTACATTATCCAAAATATCTATGATGAAAGAGCAAGACTTCCTTTTATCTGCCGTGTTATCAATACCATCTTGTTCACGAGTATGTTGTTCATGCATAATGAGAATAATATAAATATATATATATAAAAGAAACTCCATACAGAGATTTTGAGGCAATGGAAGATATTTTTGAGTATTTGGTACTGAGAAGTAAAATATGAAAACGTTATTATATTAATATGACATTAATTTAAATCATGAAAATATATAGACACAGTGTTTTGCTATGCAGTAAGGATGTACAACAGAAAATAAACTTCTTGGTGATCACTACCAATCATTTGTCACATTTTGTTTTCTTGCTATACAATGGCTTCTAGTTCCTCCTATTTGTTACCCATGCCGTGTGCATTGATCCCATCATGTTCTTAAGGAGAATAGTCTTAATTCATAAATTGCTGTTCACTGTAGTTTCTAACCCATCTTTTACATCTTTGCTGGCACATGCAGTGTTACCTCTCACTTTCCCAGAGGTGGCAGACTAAACGGCCTTGCTATCATTCCATACCTCAGAAACTGGAGTGCCACTCACAGGCTTTTTTCTATCAAGCCTCATTTTGTCCCCCTGCCCTTTCATATCTAGTTTAAAATTATATTGATGATCCCTGCTAAATTATTAATAAGCATCCTTTTGACCCCTGAGGACAGGTGCACTCCATACTTTGTCAGCAAGCACCATGTCATGTAGGCAACCCATGGTCAAAAACCCTGAAGTTTTGCTCCTCTCACCAGGTTTGGAGCTAGGTATTCATTTCCAGTCTTGTCCTATTCCTTCCCTAAAGAGCTGGAACTCAAAAGACCTTTTGGGTTTCTGCCATTTGTATATTATGTAAAGTGTGTAATAATTGAGCAAAAAGTCTTACCTCTGCCTTCATCAACATATTTGTTTAATCTTCCTGATCAGAGAATCCCAGGTAGTATTTGTATATTCCTGTGCAGCTCTAGAGAATGTGTACTTTTTGCAGGAAATTCAATGCAGGCAGGGTGGCTAAAGATCACATAAGCTTAAAAGATAAACTCGTGCTATGAGCATCCTGAGTTGAAGGCACGAATACAAAAATATATTTTAATGAAGTGTACACTGCAAAAGCCTTTTAACTGTTAACTCTGATGCAGATGTTTTAAAATTAATCCTTCATATCTCTGTAATTTTTGTCCATAACATCTGTGAAACTGTTAAATCTCACTATAAGCTTTCTAAAATTTGAAATCAAGACCCAAACTGAGAAGAAATTATGAATTAAATCCATTTTTGTATGAAGATACAGCTTCTTACATTGATTTGTTCTAAGTTGTTTAACAACTGAAGATACAGCACTGTCTATTCATTTAATTATTACTGCCAAATGTATAGAATCCCAATTTTAAACCTCTGTCCACTACTGAAAAACATCCAAAGATGGCAACGAAAAACAACAAAAAGTAAGAAATCAGATTTACAATTAGGAGTCGGATTTGCAAACAGTAATGAGTTTTCTAAGACTATGTTTTTTATCATTTAAATTTTATGCACAACTGCAGTTTTCTGTTCAGAGTCTGTGAGTAAATGTGGATGTTGGTAGCTCCCAGAGATTCATGTCTAAGCAAAGATGAATACCAGACTTCTTGTTATTGCCTAACTGTTATTCTTTATGGAAAAAATAACCTCAACATTGAAATTCACTGACATAAGAAAAGGGGAAATTTTGGAAAGTCTGTGATGAAGATCTGTTGTATTACGCTTACCTGAACGAGTCAGCATGGGATGTGTTGTTTAGAGATTGTTCTCCTGCAAATTATCAGGATTCCTTAGGTAGCATGTAATTAATAAAAAGTCACATTACATGTCTTCAGCAAAATTAATGTTTTGATATAAATATTTTTTAAAAAATCATTCTGATAGAAGTGCAGAAGTGTTTTAAAAGCATTTTTACACTGTTTAATTTATGTAATAAAATAAGGAAATGCTTAAGTAAGAAGTTGTTTAAATAAAAGAAGTATTTATACATTTTACATCTTCAAACTGTGTCGAGTTCTTTAGTGTTTTCTCCAGTGTGACTGTGTAACCAGAACAATTTTTTAAATTTATCAATTTTACCAGTGTTCATATAACTCTAAGTTAGTATCTTCTTAATTAATAAAAAGTTGGAATAAAATTATTTATTGTGGTGACAGGGAAGTTCCTAATAAGATACCACTGTGCAGCCTTGCATGGCTTTTCATTTTAACTCACTTATAAAACAAGAATGAACACAGTTGAATAAGAATTGAGAGAGAGGATATATGTATTGGGTAGGTAGCCAATGGGAAGAATATTTTCATATAAGTAAATAATATTCCACTCTTTTGACAATTTCTCACTGTTTTTTAAAAAGAGGTTGAAGAAAACATTGTTTACACAGATATACTTAGGAGATATTTTTATATATAATCTGAGATGCTTCAGATATGATTTTTTTTAAAAATATTGTTCTAGTCAGGGGACAATCAGAACGACAAAGATAAAAATAACTGATAAACAACCGGTCTCAGACTACAAGATCTCTGCAGGTAAACACATAAAATCAAGCTTATTTATCGATGCAAGCCTGAGGAAATACATCAGTCATCATAGTATTGTTGAATGCCAGGCTGGAAGGGACCTGAAGTATCATCTGGTCCAACCTTTGTAAGTGATATATCATGCACTACTGAGAAGTAATATTCACAGATTCTCATGCCCACTCCTTTGGCACAGTGCAAAAGACATCTCTTTTCAAAAACAGTGTATAGGTTGACATGGGATTTAATGGATCCAAGTTTCAGCAGCGACTCTCATACATCTAATGTACTTTAACCCCAGCTCCTTGGCATGATCCTCCTCCAGGCTGGCAGAGGAATGAACTTCCAAACCAACAAAAACCTGATTCAAAAGCTGTCTTTCTGTGCATTGGCACTAAGAGCTGTTGTTAAAATTGTCATCATTAAGGACATAGTTAATCATACAAAGAAACTTTCGTTTTCCAAGGACCTGTACTTGAGACCTTTAGTTAGTCATCACAGGAGGAAAAAGCAGTGGCATATGGCTTATATGATTTCACAATGGGAATGAAATAATGCAATATTTCACATGCCTTGAAAATTACTGTAGCTGACATTTAGAGAAGTGAAAAAAAAATCCTGGGGCTTTCTTCCAAACTGTAACATCACACACGTCATACATGGCCAACAAACCATTCAGACAGCACTCAGACAATCAGTTGTGCCTCAGGATTTATCTCTGAGTTCTTTCAGTAACCACTGTATTGCTTTTTACCAACTGTTGCTGAATTTGAAACTTTGCCTCAGCTGGCAGGAAGAAGAAGAAGTAGGTATGTCTATCTGGTTTAATGTCTTACCTTTATAAATATTGTTACAAATATTTCCTATATAAAAAACCAAATCTTTTGTGCTCTCAGTTCTGATCTGTACAGTCTAGTCAGAATTCCCCTTTCATTTTCACCATGAAACTAAATCTAAATGTCAGGACTAGTACTCTCTAATTGTGTAAAGATATTATTAATTTGATGAAACTTCTTTATAGCTGAACATACTTGGCTGACTATAGAACTTTCTCTTTCAAAGTCATCTTTACATTTAAGACTATTCCCAAATCTCAGGCTGTATTTATTTAGTGTTTCCAGAACACTAGATCCTACCTGAGTAATATGTATTAACAGTAATTATGGTAATACATAGAAATTAATCATACAAAAGGTTAAAAGTCATTATTTGCATAAAAGACGATAAATTTTTTAAGTACATCAGTTGAAAAACATTCACGTGGTTAATTGCCATTAGCACTAAATACTTAAAAATACATACAGAAGAAAATTGCCTTGGAAAAAGAAAATGAATCGCATTTTCTGTCAAGAAGACACCTGGACTTCTAAGTTTATAAAACAGTTGTGGTTTGTGGTAGTGCTTGGGCACTGGCTAGCAGACTGTGAAGAAATTTTCCCAATTACAAACTCTACTTTATGTATGATTGCTAGGTGAACAAAAAGTCCGATTTAGCTGTGGCTAAAATCTAGTTGCTATACATATGTACAGATCTTTTTCCATTATTTTCACACCTTACCCATCTGCTACACAAAGATTAGATTCCTGCTGTCCCACAAATAGCTTCCTTGATGCTAATGAGCCATTTATTTCCACTACATATCTTTTCTGCACTTAAGATCCTTTTAAGTTACCTTAGTTCATATGAGATAACTGTCGCTGAACTAGACAACATTGAGATTGTTTTGAGGGAAGATGTTCAAAGCCAAAGAGCTGTGTTAACTTGAATTGTAGCCCAGTTCCCTGGCAAGACTGACAGCTTGAATGCATTTATGAACTCACATAAAACTTTGCTGCTCACTTAATGCCAAAAATGTTCTGTGCATTGAGTACCGAACTGTGTGATGTGAAATATTAGCACTTAAGTAATTCCTAGAGACATCACAGAGGTAAGTATTTGTCATGATTTATCTCAGATCTGGCTAAATGTAAGCAGCTATGTTCTGAAATCCATTCCCCTCACTTGCCAGGGAAAGGGAAATGAAATAAAACCTCCATCCTTAGCTATCTCCTTGCTGTAAAAATATAGACTCTGAAAGAGCAGAATTAAGTAACTGTAGAAGAAAGTCAATGTTCAGGATGACTAATTACAAAATACTGATTTTTTTAAATGCATAATTGTTTATGTTTCACGCGTTGCATTTTGATATGAAATACTGAAATGTTAGGTGTCACCACAGGCTTGGTAATGCCTTACCTACCATAATGATTCCCAGACTGAATGTCTATAAAAAACATGACAACATCAAAATAAAGTTACTGCAGGAGGGAGCTCTAGCAACTCAGTGGATTTTCACAGGAGGATAATGTTTTACCCCTCTCTCATTTCTGCACAATGTAACAGGAAGTTACTAGAGAGAAATAAAGATACAGCAAATGCTATCAAAGCCTAAATGCTTTGGAGGCTGGTGCTGCCTCACTCCAGCTGAGCTAAAATGAAATTTTTGAACTGAAGAAGAGTGATGTGAAATTGGAGCTGCAGAGGCCTTCCCACAAGGCAAGATTCTGAGCATAAGATTTTGGAGGTGTAAATGTTTTGTTATGACAACTGTTGATATTTAAGGGTAATAAGCTGTCTCGTCTAAAAGTAATTTTGAACCTCATGCTTGGGATGGGAGGAACTGAGAGGGAAAAAAAGAACGCAAAGTTAATCAAACCAGCGGTGCACACAGAGAGTGAGTAGAATTCCTAGTTTTGGGAAAACGGGTAACATCCTGTTAAATTATACATAACATGGAAAATAAGAGTAAGAGAAAGGGCAGGGAAGGGTGCAAAGCTAGTTTTGTGTCACCAGTGTGACTCCTCCTACTCTCAGGGAGTTGGAATTTGACTATATCTGTTTCTGTCATCAGTCTGTAGGAGCTATACAGAACTACTTAGACTAAATTGGCACTTTCCTTCCTCTGTGCCACTTTAAACAATGAATGCAAACAGAGGAAATTTCATAGGATGTTGCATTCTTGCCAATACCGGGAATATTGTATGCACAAAGCACAGATTGGTCTAGTCTACAATAATCAGTGAGCACTAATAAAGAATTCCCAGCAGTTATATGTTTGTTCCATCACTGATAGGAGACAAATTTTACTATTCTATGCCTCCTTTTTTTCAGTCCCTTTCTCTCATTTCAAAGAGGTCTCCGGTTCACTTCAGAATTAAGAAAAAAAAATGATTGAAACTCCTCTACTTAATGATCCTTCCTCAAACCAGAGTGAAAACAAGAGCAACTCAACTATTTGCGCAGACTTGAATGAATGGTGGGAAATTGTGTACTATATAGTGCCCAAGTATATCAACATCATCTGCGTTATTGGAATACTGGGAAATGTATTTGTTCTCTTGACTTATTTACTGCACAAGGGGCCCCTGAAGATAGCTGAAATCTACCTTACAAACCTAGCTGCTGCTGATCTTATCTTCCTCACATGCCTCCCTTTCTGGGCAGAGAACATCAGGAATGAATTTAACTGGCCATTTGGCAATTTCCTTTGTCGCAGCACCAGTGCATCCATCAGGCTAAACATGTACACCAGCATCTACTTGCTAGTGGCAGTCAGCGTGGATCGCTATTTCAGTTTCGTTTGTACCTTGAACCACAGAGAGATACGGAGCAAAACTATGGCCAAAGGGATCTGCATGCTCACTTGGTTCTTTGGTATCCTTCTCAGTGTCCCAACCTTTATGTTTCGGACTGTGAAATATTTTCCTCTGTGGAATATTTCAGCATGCGCTTTAGATTTCCCTACCCCATCATGGGTATCAGGTGAAAGGTTGGTCTACAATATAGTGGGGTTTGTGTTCCCATCTACAGCAATTATCTTCCTTAATTTCTCTACAATTCGCTCCCTACAAAAAAATGCAAGAGAACAAAGAGCACTCAGAACAAAGAGTAACAAGCAGCAGAAAGACACAAAGGCGACTGGGCTGATCTTCACAGTGGTACTGATATTTCTTTTATGCTGGACTCCATACCATTTTTTTGTATTTCTTGATGTATTATACCAGACAGAAGTGATCAAAGGCTGCTTCTGGGAGGAACTGATCAACTTCGGTGAGCAGTTTGGTTATACTCTCGCTACCACCAACAGTTGCATCAACCCTGTGATTTATGTCTTTGTTGGAAAATACTTCAGGCAAAAGGCTTTAGAAGTTTTTTCACAGCTTATTCCCCGTGGATTTCCTCAGAGCTGGGTATCATTCAAAGAGAAGTCTTCATATTTCAACATATTTCCCATCAGGAGTGGTTTAACATAATGGTTCCCTCTTCATTTTGATGAAGATTACATCTTATTTCAAATGGCATTAAAAATGAATATGAATTGCACTCATATGGTATTCACAGACTAAGCTAATTATTTATTAAAGTACATCACTTGACTGCTTATTTGTCCTCAGGTTTGCTTTTTTTTCTGTGTTATCTATCCAAATGGATAACGTGATACCAGAGTTTTATACCAAATGATCTAAACTGCCCTATCAGTTATCAGTGGCTTGAGAGAAAAACTCATGGACAATATATCAGAAGCCTGGTTTCTTTACAGAAAGCCACAAGCTGGTTGAACATTTTATTGCATTGTATCTGTAATGACTACTACAACACCACCAGTAACACTATTAGTAAAATCATAACATGCATTATAGGGTAAATAAGAGTTTACTCTTCAGTTGATAGATGCATTTAAGCCATTATAAAATAGTTCCAGTTATTTTTACCAACATCTTAAATATTTTACCCTTTCATAGCAGTATATGGAAAATTTGAATAATTGTTTGTGCATGTCAAATATATTCAGTATATAAATATTGTATGAGCCAGTGTATCATAATGTGCAGGAGTTATAAAAAAAGCAAAGCAACTTGGTACCATCCTCAGAATCCGACTCCTTTTTTTGATCCAGTAAAATTTTACACAGTTACTCATCAAGTAAAGATATTTTTTTTTTTTACATGTGAAATAAACAGTGATGGGCATTGATATTTTATTATTTTGGAATACCTCTTATTTGAAGCAAATCCTTAAACACATATTTATATTTTTATGAATCCAAATAAACTCTGTAACATACCATTTTACAACATAGTATTGTTCGTTCTTAGAACTATTTTGTATTTTACGTCTTTCCTTGTTCCTTTAGGGAAGGGCGATTATAGAATTCTGTGATTAAATATTCTTGTTGCTACCAGAATATAAACTCTGGTGATAGCAGTGGCCATCATAGTAATTATAACAACATAACAATAAGACACCAGGTGGAAGATAAGAAAAATACTTCTTTTCCATCACAGTTTTCAGCTGCAGAATAGACTTAAGACAGCTGAGATATCTGTTTCCATAATGATAAAGGCATCTCTATATACAGACAATGGAAAAAAAAGACAGAAGATACAGTGCAGCCTTTATAAACAGAAAGACATTGAGTGCAGTAAGGAGCGTACAATCACTTTGATTGTATAACAGTGTATATAATTAATTTTTATAAAGCCTCTTCAGTCTTTGACTCTCTTTAACAATGTTACATTTTCAGCAATTCTTTTTAGTGTAGTCATTTTAAATATGAAATTCATCTCTTATTTAATTACAGAAAATCACCCATTCAACTTCATCAGAATAAGATGAATGTTCATTTTTAATAATTCCCCCAAACTTTTTGAATAAGAACAGCAGAAGCCTTTTTAAGAGTTAAAATCCTGTCTTCCTGCAATAATGGTTTAAGAATTAAGGGAGGGGATTAAGGGATTAGGGAGGAAGAATCACTCACAGCTTTATTAGCTTCATTCCTTGACAGGCTTTTTTTTAAATAAATGTCAGGGTAAGACATTAGCAGTCACAACCTCAAGAAAAATCCACTGAGTCATCTCATATCAAAATGTTAATTCCAGTCTGTTGTAAAGTGTTGCACACTGCATTTATTTAATACATCCCCAGATGAACTCTTAATTCAAAAAGCTTCCAAGCAGAGATATTTTCTAGGGGGAAGAAAAAGCACCTGAAATCATTAAAAAGTCTATAAACAGAACCACCATTTTCCCACTATGCACAGGGACCTTAAAAGGGAAAAGTATCTTGTCTTGTCTGACTAATGCTTTACTTCAACGGGCACATGACAAGGGCTTTCATGAAAGTGCAGTTTCTATTTCACAAGTGCATGACTGTAAGGGAAAGCATCTGTGGTTTAAACGCTGCTTAACACAGTCTTGTAAATCAATAGATTTACTTTCCAATACAAATGTGTACAAATGGAAATATTTTTTATCATGAAGAAATAATTGATTGGCTTCTCTCATTACTGATTGTGAGCTGTAGTAATACAGAGAAATATGAACAGTAAATGCAGTTTACTCCACAGCAAATGCAAAATTCTATATTTCATCAGAAATAATCCCCTGTGTATGTTGTGTGGAGTGAGAGAATCATGGGAGTTCAGCAGAAAAGGATTCATAGATTAGAAGTTGAATATGACCCAGGAGTGCCATGCTGTTTCCACCTTGAAGGTGTATACGACAGCAGGGAATGAATTTAAATTGTAACAAGGGAGGCTCAGGATAAGCATTAATAAAACCTTCTCTTGACAATGCTAGTGATGGGATTCCTCAGAGAGAACCCAGCACCTCAGCAATGGAAGTCTCTGAGACCACTTTAGACAGATGTTGTAAGGGATGATAGAAGAGCAGTCAGTTCTGCAACAGCATAGGGTTGTGCATCCTTTAAGGATGTGCATCCTTTCGTGAACTCCTTCTCTCAGGGGCAATAGATAGTTTCCTTGTTTGCACTTTCAGGGTTCTTCACCTATCACCTTTCAATCGATACTGAAATGTCAGCACTGATAGGCAGACAGCCAACACCCCTGATCTTCACTGTCCATGGATTGTTCTTATGAATAAGCACCCTTTTTAACTTTCCCTCATGTTACTTCTCATACATTCGATAAATTTTGTCAAATGTTATTCATTAAAAAACTTCTGAGTTGCAATACCAATTTTTTATAGTCAATGTTCCAGCACTCTGAGAGCTTGCAAGTATAATTTATCTTGTTGTCCTCATCCGTCTACATTGAATTAATATATTTTAATCATGATTTCTCTAGGGACTATCTTTTTCTCGCCTGTTCAGGTCATGATGTTATCCACCTTAGTCTTAGCTTACAATATTGTCCTCCTAGTATAATGATGTGGTGTTCAGGGTTCACTGAAACCAATCTCAAGGAATGATACAGTCTGAACTTGCACTTGTTGTATCAAAACATTTTGACAAGATATTTCAGTTTTACAAACTCTACTTGTACAGGTAGACATATCAAACTCTGCCTGTAACAGTAAAAATATCCCTAAATCAAAAAAAAAACACCACACTAAGCCAAAACCAGCTGATTAACTTCTAAAATGGAATCTAAAAGAAAATACATTGATCACTAAAAATAAGGACAGAAGTATTTTCAGAAATCTATAGCCACATAAACTTCTGGCCTGCCAGGAGTCATCTTCCTGGGAAGGGAGTTGTGAAAAAATCTTGCTAAAACAAGTGAAAATATTGACCCTTAGATGAAAGGAGTTCACACACAGTATAGACATGCTAGAGCTTTTAGCAGCCAGATCCTATTCTCATAGCATGTTTAAACTCTCTGCAGTTGCCCGTGACAGGATTTCACAAAAGACCTGATCATAGAGCAACGTGACTCACTTCATGGCCTGTGGGGCACTATGGACCAAGGGAGGTGGATGTCAAGGAAGCTGCTTGCTTTGCTTGTGGTCCCAGTGAGCTTGTTGGGGTACTTCCAGCAGCAGGACAGGAACAAGCAACACAAGCTGTGCCAAACCACAAGATCAGAACCAGACTGAGGAAAAGGGGCTGTGGCTGGAAGCTGATTGTGAACACATAAATATCAGACTGGAAACTGGGAGACAAGAAATGAAGGAAAAGATGGAAGGGAGAGAAGAAAGCAACTACTAGCATCTCTATCAGCCACTTTCCCAAGCAGGAGTGAATGGAGGAGCAGGGAGGTCACACTGACCAATAGGAAGTATTGAGAGATGTGAGGAGAGGAGACAGGCACCAGCTGTACCAAGAGACACAGCAAGAACCAGTGCGTCTGTGAAGGGGGAATGTCCAAGGAATTTGGAAAGAGCTGGTACCTGCTGGGCAATCAGGACAGAGCAAGGTATAAAAAAGGTAAGAAGATATATATGGCTCAGAATGGGAGAATGGGACTTAGGATATTTTGTTCTCTTAAAAAAAAAAAAGAAAAAGAAAAAAATTTAAAATCATTAAAAAATATGAGTTTACAGAAATCAAGCATTCAAGGGCCAGGAAATACCTAACCTAAAACTGTCCCTGGAATCAGAAGGTGGCCTCCATCAGTGTATGAGTTATAATATAATCTTGTATGACTAATCTTTGAATTTCCAACATTGCAAGTTAACCACTTCTGATTTAGCTTTGTGTCACTATGTGGGAGAGAAACACACTTAAATAAACCAAACAGTGCCTGCAAGAAACCAAATCATCCATTCTGTATATTTAATAAAAACAACAGTATTGATAATACACACCTTGTCTTGAATTTTACAGAAAGAGATCTTTGAAACAAAACATCATTAAAGCAACTCTCTGCCAAGCCACTCTCCATGATATGGCCAAGCCACTCTCACGGCAATCAGAAGTCCTTGGTGACTGGAAGAAGGGTAGCCTTGTACTCATTTTCAAAATGGGTAGAAAAGACAACCCTGGGAACTACTGACCTGTCAACCTCAATGCTGTGCCTGGGAAGATTGTGGAACACACTCTCCTAGAAGTTTTGCTAGAGTACATGGAGGACAAGTATGTGATTAATGGCAGCCAGCACAGCTTCACCGGGGGCAAATCCTGTATGATCAACTTAGTAGCTTTCTATGATGGGGTGACTGCACCAGTGGACACAGGTAAACTGATGGATGTGATCTATCTAGACTTCTGTAAAGCCTTTGACACGGTCCCCCCCAACATCATTCTCTCTAAACTGGAGAGATATGGATTTGATGGGTGGACAGTACGGTGGATAAGAAACTGGTTGGATGGTTGTATTCAAAAAGTAGTGGTCAATGGCTTGAAGTCCAGGTGGAGATCTGTGACAAGTGGTGTCCCTCAGGTGTCCATACAGGGACTGGTGCTGCTTAATATCTTCATCAAAGATAGTGACAGCAAGATTGAGTGCACCCTCAGCAAGTTTATTGATAACACCAAGCTGAGTGGTGTAGTTGCCACACTGAAAGGATGGGATGTCGTCCAGAGGGACCGGGACAGGCTGGAGAAATGGGGCTGTGAGAACCTCATAAGGTTCAACAAGGCCAAGTACAAGGTCCTACATCTGGGTCAGGGCAATCCCCAGTTTCAATACACAATGGGGGATGGTGTGATTGAAAGCTGCCCTGCAAAGAAGGACTTGAGGATGCTGGTCAATGAGAAGCATGACATGAGCCAGCAAAGTGCACTTGCAGCCTAGAAGGCCAACCGTGTCCTGGGCTGCACCAGAAGCAGCATGGCCAGCAGGGCGAGGGAAGTGATTATGCCCATCTATTCCTCTCTTATGAGAGCTAATATGGAGTGCTGCATCCAGTTCTGGAATCCTCAACATAAGAAGGATATGGAACTGTTGGAACAGGTCCAGTAGAGGTCTACAAAAATGATCTGAGGATTGGAGCACCTCTGCTGTGAGAAGAGTCTGAGAGAGTTGGGCTTGTTCAGCTTGGAGAAGAGAAGGCTCCAAGATCTAACAGTAACCTCCCAGTATCTGAAAGGGGCCTACAAAAAAGCTGGTGAGGGATTATTCATCAAGACTTGTGGTGACAGGACTAGAGGCAATGACTATTAATGGGAGAGTGTCAGATTTAGACTAGACGTAAGGAAGAATTTCTTCACCATAAGAGTGGTAAGACACTGGCACAGGTGGCCCAGGAAGGTTGTGGCTACCCCATCCCTGGAGGTGTTCAAGGCCAGGTCAGATGGGGACTTTGGTAACCTGTTCTGGTGAGACGTCACAGAATCACAGAAT
>WAAB01019617.1:0-10785 GCA_013389865.1 Piaya cayana
TGTGGTATTAAAAAAGCCTGTCTCAGTGGAGAGGTCTGGGTGGATATCAGGAAAAAGAGGATAGTATATGAGCTTTGGAAGAAGGGGCAGACATCTCGGGAGAGTTACAGAGATGAAGTGAGATCATGCAGAGAGAAAATCACAAGGGCTAAAGACAAACTAGAACTTAAATTGGCCA
Source organism: Piaya cayana (assembly GCA_013389865.1). NCBI lineage: Eukaryota > Metazoa > Chordata > Aves > Cuculiformes > Coccyzidae > Piaya > Piaya cayana. Next base: position 179 of record WAAB01019617.1, read on the forward strand.
GTTCCATGAAAGATAATAAAAAAATCTTCCTACAAATATATCTGCAACAAAAGGAGGGTCAAGGAGAATCTTCATCATTTACTGGACATTAGGCAGACGTTCATGACAAAGGATTAGGATAAATCTGAGGTACTTAATGACTTCTTTTCCTCAGTCTTTAACAGAAAGGTAATATATTCTCTGGGTACTCAGCCTCATGAGCCAGAAGACAGGGATAGAGAGCAGAACAAAGCTCCCACAATCNTAGAATCTTCATCCTCTACTGGACATCAGGCAAACATTCATGACAAAGGATTAGGATAAATCTGAGGTACTTAATGACTTCTTTTCCTCAGTCTTTAACAGAAAGGTAATATATTCTCTGGGTACTCAGCCTCATGAGCCAGAAGAAAGGGATAGAGAGAACAAAGCTCCCACAATCAGTGAGGAAACGGTTAGATACCTGCCTGGCCAACCAGACATTCACAAATCTATGTGGCCAGATGAGATGCACCCAGCGGTATTAAGAGAGTTGATGGAGGTGCTCACCAAACCCCTTTCCACCATCTACCAGGAGTCCTGGGGGACTGAAGAAGATCCACATGTCTGGAGATTGACAAATATCATGCCAAGAAAGGTCAGAGGGAGGACCTGGGGAGACTGTCAGTCTGACTGTGGTGCCAGAGAAGGTCGCAGAGCATCATCTTGAGTGCTATCATACAGCACACACAAGACAACTGGGGGATCAGGCCTAATGAACATGGATTTATGAAAGGCAGGTCCTGCTAAACTAATCTGATCACCTTCTATTACAGGTTTACTCGCTTAATGGATGAGGTTGAGGCTGAGGATGTGGTGTACTTGGACTTCAGAAAAGCCATTTATAACTTTTCTCACAGTATTCTGCTTGAGAAACTGGCTGCTACTAGCCTGAACAGACACACTTTCTCCTGGGTAAAAATCTGATTGGATGGTTGGGCCAAATATCTTTATCAACATTCTGGATGAGGGGATTGAATGTACCCTTAGGAAGTTTGAGGATGACCCTGAGCTGAGAGGAAGTGTCAATCTGCTTGAGGGTAGGGAGGTTCTACAGAGGGATCTGAACACGCTGGATCGATGGGCTGAGAAGAGCAAAATGAAGCTTAACAAGGTCAGGTGCCGAGTCTAGCATTTTGGACAAAACAACTCTATCCAGTGCTACAGGCTTGGGGAAGAGTGGCTAGAAAGTTGCCTGGCAGACAAGGACCTGGGGGTGTTAGCTAACAGCCAGCTGAATATGAGCCAGCAGTATGCCCAGGTGGCCAAGAAGGCCAATGGCATCTTGGTCATTATCAGAAACAGTGTGACCAGCAGGTCCAGATTGTGCACCTATACTCCACATTGGTGAGGCTGCAGCTTAAATACTGTGTTCCGTTTTGGGCCCCTCACCACAAGAAATACATTGAGGTCCTGGGGAGTTTCCAGAGAAGAGTGAAGGTGCTCTTATGAGGAGCAGTTGAGGGAACTAGGATTGTTTAACCTCAAGAAAAGGAGGCTAAGGGGAGACCTTATCACTGTCTACAACTACCTGAAAGGAATTTGTGGAGAGGTGAGTGTTGGTGTCTTCTCCCAAGTGATAGGTCAGCGGACTAGAGGGAATGGCCTCAAGTTGCACCAGGGGAGGTTAAGATTGGACATCTGGAAAAAATTCTTCATTGAAAGATTTATCAGGCAGTGGCAGAGGCTGTCTAGGATGGTGGTTGAATCACCATATCTGGAGGTATTTAAAAGCACAAAAGCAGACATGATTATAGGCAGCTGACTTACTACAGATCACCTCATAACACTACTGTCATGGAGACTTTCAAAAATAAGCAATTCTGGATTTACATTATGATTATTAATACTATTGGTGGTGATTACATGAAATGCAAGAAAGATTTTTCATTAGACTCTCAGAAACTGTCATTAATATGACTAATTTGTAGGCTTTAAAGAAGTTGATATATATTTTAAAGTGTTCTTACTTTTCAGCTAAGATTTGTTAAATGTGGCTTTTTAAAACTAGCTTAGAATTTAACATATTTTCAGGAACATTGTACACTAGTCATTATTTAATATCATGCCTATTTAAGCCTTGGAATATATTATCTTATGTCATTATAGCACTCTCAGCATCACTGAACTGTGGCAATAGAACAGGAACAATTCACAAGTTGGCATTTTACCAAGTTCATGCTTTGATTTTTAATACTCCACCTAATTTTAATGATGTATGTTTAGGATTATCATGGAAAAAATAACACAATTCAAATCACTCATAGTTTTCCTTCTAAAAATGTTAAGGTTAGAATTAAAATGTAGTTGCTTCTTTAGCACCAGTACACAAGCGATTGATGAGAAGTCGTCCTTCCACAGGAGCAAACTAATTTGAGATTTCTTCCAGTTCCACTAATTCTGAACAACAGCAAAAAAAAAAAAAGTGGAGTCCTGTTTCAGTTTGCTGCCTAAGTTCAGCTTGCTTTAAGCAACACAAGTATCAGCTTTTAAACAGCAGGCAGCAGAGAACTTAGAGTGTAGATTTGTTACTAGAGGAAGTAAGGGGGAGGGGATGAGGCAAGACAGGACAGTGGTACATTTTTGTCTGTGGTCAGAAGTGAGTGATCAGAGATTTGATTTGAATTGAAGGGCTGTATAATGATATCCCTATTAACCTGAGCACATGTAAACAACTTCTAGATTGTATGGGCAACTGAGAGCCTAAGTGTTTCATTCATCCCTGGGACACATGGTTTTTACTGTCACTACAGTTATGAGTGCCTCATTAAGAGATTACCAGATTGAGTTCATATTTCTTTACTCAATCAGACAATTTCCACATGCATTCTTTTTCCAATCAGAGAGTCTCCAATCTTATCCTTCTCTAATTTCTTGCATGCACACACTTGCATAAACTGACTTCCCTGTGTATCAGAACAAAAAAGAATGGACAGTGGTTCCTGAACATGTTCCAGGGTAGACTTTGATCATCCAACAATATTGAACAATGCTTACGAACTAGTGCAGTCAGAGCTCAGCCTCTTCCAAAAATTACCAGATTAGCGCAAGCTCTTCTTGCAGTGAAAAGAAATCAGTTATCTTTACCTGCTTAATAACAAGCAATAGACTTGCAGCTCCACTTTTGCCATATACCCACAAGTGTTTTTAAATATTGCCCTTCACAAGTACAAGCAACACAGAGACCCACTCCTTTGTTGTGATTCCTTAATGTTATAGCAAATCACTGATGCAAAATGATACAGCACAACTACTCTCCATAGAGAGACTAGACAGAAAGGCAGATGATGCAACAGAAGACTAGAAAGCTTGAAAATATAGTTTTGGAATCTTTGTAAGTTCAAACTCAAAGTAATATCATCTTATAATAACATTTTTGCAATAGACTTCTCAAAATCTAATGACAAGCTGTAAGTTTCATTTTCTTGCTATCCCTGTCTTAAGTATCATAATTCTAGATCTTTGTGCAAAGTTCATAGCAAGCTAACACATATCTTTTAAAAATGCATTGAATACAATGTTTAAAGTGACCTTGCAAATAATGCAGTTACTTGTCTGTAAACAGAAAGCAGCCTACAGCCCATCTCAACTTGAGAAAGTATAATGATTCAAAAACTGTTTAAGAAGCTACAGAAAATTGTCAGAGCAGACAAACAGAGTAAGTGGCAATCACTCACATTGTACAATATACAATATTGCAGACAATAGCGCTGGAACTGTTAAAAATGCAAGTTACTTTCAAAGAGCAAAACAAGTCCTTGATAAAGAGTCAGTTTTTCTCCTGTCAGCATTTTCCAGGTCAATACTCTACAGAAACAGAAGGTTCCTTCTATCTCTTCTTCACCAGTTACATGTTGTCATTTGCCAAATGAAATCATTGTGCCACTAGCAAGTTTCACAGGTGAAAACCTGTCAACCTTTGGGTGAAGGTGTTTCATTCACAATTGGAATAAGCAAAAAACTCTTTATAATAGATACAATTATAACAGAAAAAACTGTGTGTGCCCTGACATAAACTAGGGTAGCAAAATTACCTTATGCAATGTGTTCACACTGCAATGCTTTATCATTACAGCAGATGGCTCTGCCTCAGTCAAAAATGTATGCAGTCTTTGTCATGTAACAGCAACTTTGTAACAGCACTCAGTTTCCAATTTCTGTACAGTGAGGATATGTGAGACTTCTTGATGCATCACTATCTTTTTATAGCACAAAACAACTAGAATACACATTTCCTGATGATCCATTAGCACAACAACAAAAGATAAATCCCACAACTCTTTCTTTAGAGGAGATAGAAGCTGAGAATTGCAGATTGCAGATCATGGGAAAAGGAGGAACAGAGAGCTTTAAATTTGCAGTTCAACTTCAATTTTAACTTTTGGTAAGGAGGATAACTCAACATGTAGTCTGTAAAGAAATTAAATGAGGATTGGAATAAACGAAGAGTAGGCAGGATAGTCAAGATTCTGCTACAGTGAATAATGAATTTCTCTGATTTAGATTGAATAGATGAGACTGACAATCAAGGGGAAAACAAAAGGAGCTCAAACAGGTTGACCACACATTAGTCTTGCCAGCACATTGAAAACACTCAATTCTTACAAGCCATAATAGCTTAAGATGTACGCAAGGACAATTTCTGGACAAAGTCTAGCTCTGTAAAAGAACAGCACCTCTGTTTTACTGTAGTTTCTTACGATTATCTATATTGACAGTATATTACAAATACTAGAATCACACCTAATATCTGCTTGGACAAATACTCCATTGTTGATGTGATCATGGTTTATCTTCAGATTAGGATATTAACCCTGCAGACATGTTCAAAAGTTGTGTCATTTATATTTTCTGTCTTTAAAAGATATATTAATCTGTCTTGTTTTTTTCCCCTGAAACACTTGAAAAGCCTTTCTGTAAAATGCAAAGATTATCATGAGTGCATTTTTCCCAGTGCTTATCAAAATTTGATTTGTTTCTGCTTAAGCTTCTATGGTTACCACAACTGCCTAGATTTTCTCCATTGCAGTTTGAGAGCTGTGTATGTTAAATCTTCAAAGTATACAGGACTACATCAGTCGTCTTGGCTCATTCTAGGAATATTTCCAGATTCTCTTGTATTAGTAACATGGATTTGCAGATAGTTCCTTCTTTTGCTTGTAGCAAAAACATTAACTGTTGAAACGTCTTTTTAACCAGGATGCATCTCATTCCAGTAACTAGCTTTAGGTGTTTCTGAAAGCTGGTGAATGGAAGGAGACTTAATTAGTAAGCTTTGAGGCATATGGGGAACCAAAATATTCACTTTCTATATATTGCTTATAGCTCAGTATAGGCATTTAACCAAATACAATTCATAAAGTAAAACATAATCTTTGAACAAAACCAGCTCCATTTTCTGGGTTGTAGATGCATGTATGCTGAGCATGATAATATGGGTCTAATGATAAATTCTTGCAGTAAAACAGAGAAATATTCTAATGCTGCTGAGATGTCTTAAACTTGTTCAAAGCAATATGTCATCCCAAAAATAGTTGAAGGCAAGCTATCTATATTACCCTTCCTGAATATGGAAGACAAAAACTTGGTTTAGAATCACGTTTATTAGGAAAAAGAACAATCACTTTTAAAAAAAAATATATAGGCAAGAGCTAAAAAAAATAACAAACTGAAAAACAGGAGAATCTATAGAAGGAAAACATAAGACAAGAAAAGGTAATTTTAGTTTATGAGGGGTTTTTGCTGCATTAAGTTCTGTGCCTTATGTAGCCTGGAAGACTGACATTGAGATTTTCCACATCTGCCCAGGATTGACATCAAAGAACATTTAAAACTATTTTTTACATATTATTAAAAGATGGATTCACATTCAGGGGAAAGGTGCAGTGATGAGAACATTACCTCTTTGAACCTTCTTGCCATACAAATTTCCATTTTTTTTAATTGGCTCATTGTTAGTAAAATCTATCAGCTTTCACAACTGCTGGCAATGCTTCACATAATAATATTGTTATTTAAAGTAATATGCTTTTTTCCCTAGTCCTCTAAGATAAGCATTTGTGATAAGTGAGCAAATTTGAGTATTCATCTTCTTGAAGCCCACAATAATAAAAATGTCTATTCTTTGATGTTCTTACAGTTTTATAATCACCTGTCTGGAATAATTTCATTATTTTTGCTATTAGGACATGCAAAGATAAAAAAAAATGAAGAAACAAATTGTGAAATTGAGAATGAGGTCCTTAGACTGATTTTCCTCTGCATCTGTTTTAAGGAAACTCAGCACAATTCTCCTTCTGAAAACATCAGCCATTCCAGTTGTTCCAATTTGAAATGACTGACTTTTCTTGACCTCGATATCTGACAATAAGCAAGCATCATATCAAGAAAACTAAACTGCTGAGACAAGGTAAAATTGTCCTAGTACTGTAACAGAGAAATATAAATTCACTCAAAAGAATTTTATTTGAAATGCTGATTTCACAAATATAAAACCTCACAAAAAAATAAAATAGTATTTCCTTGCTAAAAGAATAGTTTTATTTTAGATACACTAAGTAGTTTTAATGAATTAAATTATTATTTGAATACATTAAAATGAGGACTTTACTGAAATAATCAAAAATTGACTTTCAGTCTTCTGGCTTTAAGAGAAGCGCTACTCGTACAGAATAGCAAGAGAGTAGTTAGATGTGGTGGCTTATAAGGATTTCTGCACAGAATGAAGAAAAGCGAGACTGGATCTTTATGGACGTATTTATTTAACTGAGAAGATACTAAGCATTAGTTTTGAATTCAGGTGGAAGAGTGAAAAGAGCTAGCATATTCATAAAATTTAAACCTTCCCACTGCTGAGAAAATGCAGCATCTTCTCTTTGAACCATTCACTTGCTGAACTGTTAATTGAGAGCATCAGTGCTTGTTAGCTCTCTCAAACTGACATTAAAAAAAGCAATTGCAAACAGCTCTTGAGGGAACATTGTAGAATTTGCTGGAAGCTCACTCCTACCTCGCTCACTTTGCTGGTATATGATTCGATTTTCTTTCATGCAATCTCCCTATTTTAAGAACACAAAACCTTTTATGAAGGAGACTAGTAGCTACAAGATTAAGGCCCAGGAAACTCTGTACGCAATCTGATAAATAAGAACAGCTGCTGAGTATCCTTCCTCTGCATCTGAATTAAAACATTTGATACTGCCTTCATGGTTTATTTAATCACACAGCTTCTCATCACCTGACTGAACAAAAGTGTTCTGGTAACATGAACAGCTTCATGTTTAGGGACAAAGAAGCTGCAGCAACAAACATTCACTGTCAGGTATTCATTCTCAAGAGAAACATCACAGCTTCTTTATTCTTGACTTTGCTATAACTATTGAATATTGAAAGAAATGTTCTTTGTTTTACCACTACAGAACTATAAAGGTAAGTAGTCATGTGTGACTCCTTTACTGTCAAACAACCAAAGCAGCAAAATCAATACTAAGATTGAAAAAATTTATGTACATACTTTCTCTAAAAGGGAACAAGATTAGGTGGCATAACCAGTTTTCTGCATACCTGAACAATCACAGAAAGAAGACACAAAAATAGAGGAAAAGCCTTTTCCACTTCCCATCTAGCTATTTTTCACTGTCTTGACAAACAGTCTACCATGTCAGTACAGTGTCATACTCTTCTTCAGTCCAGAAGAGAGATGAATGCCCAAGAAATGTAAAGAGGACACATACAGGGAATGAAAGAAGTAAGGGAATAATGGAGACATTTTTTAAAAGAAGAGGAAATAAGTGGAAGATAGAGATGGCACTCGGAAGTAAAACAAGAAACCATGTCACGCTAGTAGCTAAGGAAACTTGCAGGAGTAGAACAACACTGAGCTTAGACATCAGTGTTGGATATGGACACTGAGGCACCCATCTGCCTACCTGACAGAAAATCATGAGAGTTATACTGCCTTCTGGAAGATAAGATTCCAGACAGTGCTGTGCTGAGAGGGTGCCTCAACTTGTTAAAAACATTGACATGAATGATACCTCAAGCCAGAACCTGGGAATCAAGATCAAGAAAGAGTACAAAGCCCTAGGAATGCAAGTGAAAAATATCAGTGCTCAAGTTATCTTTTTCTCCATTTTACCAATAAGAAGAAAGGGAGCAGCTAGAAACAGACATATAATGCATATCAGCTTTTGGGTGCATAGTTAGTGATGACTAACATAACGATGTAGATCAGAGAAATACAGGCCAGGTGCAGTAATGGGAGTCCCAAAAAGTTGAGATACAGTGTGCAGGGGATAGGAGTATAGGCATTGGATCTTAAGATATGAGCTATCAGCTTGTGCACACAATTATAAACCATTTGCTGAAGACTGAGAGGGCTTAGTTTGGGAAGTGGACAAAAACAGTTCTCAAGGGAAATTAAAAAAATATATTTTGACATGCATAAAAGGCACTGTACATAGTAAATGTTAATATAGGTTGGAACTATAGAACAATGAAGGAATGGAAAGGTGTAAAAACATGTTACAAATCATAGAAGTGATCCCAAGCAGAAGCTAGAGGGATAAAGAAAATAATGACAACACTTATCATACTCCAGACTACAAAGTACTTCAGAGACTGCTGATCCACAGTATTTTCCTTTCCAGCAGTCTGAAATTCCAAAAAACTGAAGCTATCAACAATGAGCTAATGAAACATGCTAACTTTAAATGATTGCTATTATGTTTAATATTTATTTGTGTGGTTGTCGCCATTCCCATTTCAATGTAAATAATACAGCTATCCTATTAAAAATGTCAACTCCCAGTTTAGTTAATTCTACTTAATCCTACTCAGCACAAGTCAAGGCTTAGCAGTCAGTTGAGGCTATATATGAACATCTTGATAAGGTGGGGGTAAAATCACTTCTTGGAACATTTCAGGCCCCTAAAGGGGATTTCATGTTGTATAACACTATTTTCTTTCCATTTAGTGTAAAATTTCATTCATTCACAAAAAAAAATTAATTAGAAAATATCTTTAATTGGGATTTTAAAGATAATTTATTCATTCTAATTTTGAATAATGACAAACACCAATCCCTAGCTGACATTAACTGAAATGCATCCTGACTTCCAACACATGTATAAATTTAAATAAAAATTTCACAATACATGGCCTAGAGAGACAGGAGAAATATAGCATTCTTTTTAAATCTACATGTGCACAGGCTTTTGTCACAGAAATTTGTCTGCATTTAGAGGTAAGGTTTCTTATGACTTACCACAGCAAACATCTTGGAGTTCATACCCTACTCAAATAGACATCGCCATCTTTCTACGTAGAAGGTTTTATTTCATATTATCCACAGTTTTGTAAAACATAGCATTGCCTGATTTGTACTAAATTAATAGTCTTTTTTTTGGGGGGGGGGTGTCTTTTGGGTTTTTTTTGTTGGGTTTGTTTTTTTTTTAAAGAGTATGGCATCATCTTCATTTTGATTAAACTTAGATTTACAATGCATGAATTTGGTATTGTAACAGGCAAAATTTGTCTTTGCAAATAGAACAAACAGCCAAGTACTTGCAGCAGAGTAGCTGAATGTACAAGATAAAGTTTAGAAAGCTACAGTAAGTAGCCCGTGTACCTCTGAGACAAATGGCACTTTTGAGTTCTGCTAATACTACTACAAATAGCCTTCTTGAAAAGTCAGATGAGAGACCTCTCATACATGTTTTCACTTTATGAAAAATAAAGCCATCTAATTTCATTCTCTCCAAAAGACAAAGAGGGTGTATTTGTTTTACTTTCTCACTTAGAAATGCCAGATCTATCTAGACATATTCTAGTGTCACAAGAAATAAATAGAAGAAAAATAACTCAATAAAAGTAAAAATAAAAATAGCTACTCAAAATTCTTCTTCTGTGTTTTATTTTTTCTTCTGTCTGTTTAATGTCAGTACATAGTATGATGTGTCACAGTGTTATAAAATGTGACTCTGTTTTTTAAGTCTTTTACATCAGCAACACCTCAAGTATCATGGAATGTTTGTAAAAGTAGCTATTATAAATAAGAAAATATTTGAGAAATAATTAAAAAAAACATTTAACAAGCTGCATGTCAAACATTCAAAACTCAGAGATTATAAAAAAAATGTGGTCTGAGTATACCTGGTTTAGAATCATCACAGAATGAATCATAAAATGGTTTGGGTTGAAAGGGTCCTTCAAGATCAGGTAGTTCCAATCCCCCAGCCCTGGTCAGGGACACCACCCACTAGACCAGGTGTCTCAAGGCTCCATCCAACCTGGCCTTGATCACTTCCATGTTAGAGTCATCCAGCACATACCCATTTTGTAAGTGATTTTTAATTATAGCATCATAGATATTTTTTCCCTTACAAATGTATTTGTATTATTTATTTCCCTCTTGTCCTGTCACGTGGGAGAAGAGGCCAGCTCCCTCCTCTCTATAACCTCCTTTCAGGTAGTTGTAGAGAGCAATGAGGTCATAAAAAATCAGTCAGGTACATGTGTGACTTCCATGCATAAACAAGTAAGACTTGTTAAGACATCTTTAAACTGATGTGGAGAGGGAGGGGATTGAG
>WAAB01019622.1:4886-22042 GCA_013389865.1 Piaya cayana
CTCCAGGATAAACACCCCCAGCTCTCTCAGCCGTTCCTCACAAGGCCTGTTCTCCAGCCCCTTCACCAGCTTCGTTGCTCTTCTCTGGACTTGCCCCAGAGCCTCAACATCCTTCTTGAGGTGAGGATGAAGTTTAGAAAGTCTCAGAGCATGCATGCTGGAATGAAATAGATCTAAACTAAAATATTTAGAGCTTTAAAAAACTCCAACATTTAAAGCATTGCTCTCATGTAATTTTTCCTCCGATTCTTATTCTTTAAACAGCCTGCTCTCTTTCCCCTCTTTGAAGTTCATTCACTATTATGGGAACAGTGACATCAACAATGAGGGTGAAGCTGAGAAGCAGTTCTCTTGCTGTCCTTTGGCTTATTTCACATAGTAAAATAAAAAAATTCTCAGGAACCTGAAAAGGGGTAGTCTCTTTCTTTTTTTAACTGGCATCCCAGCAGTTGTTTTGAGGGCTGGGATGGGAGGGGGCTGTGTTCAGCGAGGCCCCAGAATGTCATCATCCTCCCTGCAGAGGGTTTTCTCTAAGCTTTCATTATGCAGCCACAGAAATGATTCCATATAATTAAAGTTGTGGCATATGGTAATTTTCATTATACGCTTGCTTTTAACCTCTCTTAACTTTGGGGGGGGGAAGGGAGTAGGCTGCATTATTTTTCAAGACAATAAAGAGCTTAAAGAATGCACTAATTTCTGGAAGTTACCGTACCAAATACCGGGCAGATATAACTTTAATATTAAAGGGGCAAAGCATTTATGGCTTTCTCGAAAACAGAGCTTTCGTGCAAGTTTAACGAGGCAGCAGATAAATGGCTACTTGTTGAACTGCAGCCAAAACAAAAGCCCGTGTCCAAGTCATAGACCCACCAAATGTAAAACATCAGGAGAGGGGAAGGAAAACCCCAGACCAAAGAACTCGTGCTGAGCCCACAGCCCTGAGAACAAACCCAGCAGGAGCTTCTGGACCAGCTGCTGAGTGGGGAAGGTCTTGGGAGCTTGAAGAGACACAACCCAGTTTGAATCCATCTTTAAAAGCAACAGATCTCTATCCATTTTTTGTCAACAAGAGGAAAAGACAGACTGCCAGTGCGACAGGAGCTGCTTCGCCTAAAAATAACCACCTGTGAACCACATGAGTCCAAACACAGTTGCAAAGCCAGAACACATGAAACATGCAAGTGCCGGCCTACAAGCTGTCCAAGACAAAGAAGCTATAAATAAACATGGGAAAAGAAAGGTAGCAAGTCATTCCTTCTCTGTCTCCTCCAGGCACAGGAAAGAAAGAGCAAGCAATCTGCAGCAGCCGTGCGCTCTGACAGACCTGCCTTCTACCAAGTGATAAATTCTTCGGAGCTTGCCCACAGACAAAGTAAAGGGCAAAGCAATCTACTGGGAAATAAAGCGCACGGCGATTATCACACTTAGAATCATAGAATCATAGAATCACCAGGTTGGAAGAGACCCATCAGATCATCGAGTCCAACCATTCCTATCAAACACTAACCCATGTCCCTCAGCACCTCGTCCACCCGTCCCTTAAACCCCTCCAGGGAAGGTGAATCAACCCCCTCCCTGGGCAGCCTCTGACACTGCCCAACGACCCTTTCTGCGAAAAACTTCCTCTTCTCCAGGATAAACACCCCCAGCTCTCTCAGCCGTTCCTCATCAGGCCTGTTCTCCAGCCCCTTCCCCAGCTTCGTTGCTCTTCTCTGGACTCGCTCCAGAGCCTCAACATCTGTGAGAAATCTAAGAAATACTTAAAGNGTACTTGGGCACTTGCTGCAGTTTGGCCCTAAAAGAATTAAACCACGTGCTTGAGCAGCTTATCTTTCTGAGGTTCTCCACACACAGATCAGCCCCGTGTGATTAAATATAACGATGCTACATGTTTGATTTACTTTTGCCGTAAATCACCTTGGCTGGAGAAGGCAAAAGGATATCACCCTGCTGCAAGAAATAAATCGTAACAAATGGCATTTCAATTTGACTCTGTGCGATGGCTCCTTTGACTTCTCTCCTTTCTCCCAGCTGTGTCTCACGATGAATTGACAGTCGAGTAAGCAGGGAGGTGCAAGAGGCAAACTAGTTACTACTGACTCATCAGTAAAACTGAAAGGGAACAGAAGAAGATAAGGAATGACCTCAAAATTCCCTGTGCACGCATGCTACACCCACTGCAGAAGCTGCTGGATGAGCCAATGATGAAAAAACCCCATCTTTTGGGGCCTCTGAAAGCGTAAACACTGTTTGCTGAAGCTCCATCTCTGCAATTAAGTCTCAGTTCTCTTGATTCCAAGTTAGATGGTATTTCAACTAATGAAACACATTTTATTTCTCAGAGTTTATGAACTAAGGTGGTAGAATCAAAATTTCAAAAACCTAAACTCAGGAAGAGTGATGAGGCACAGGTCACTGAAAACTCCCAGCAAATAATGCCGGGAAGAGTTTTAGTTTACCGGCTTCATAGGGGATGTCGTTTCATTCTCTGTAATGAGCTCAGACACCACATTCCAACACAGATTTAACCTCAGCTATGCAGGCTCCAGTGGAATTTTCTGTTGTCTTACAGTGTCTTTTTTAAGAGGAAGCGTTTCTTTCTGGAGTTAACTGTTTGCAAGGCTTTCCCATGGGCCAGCTCCTCAGACTACTTGTATATTTTTCCACTTTATAAGAAATCTGTGGTTTCCATCTGCACAAAATGATGAACCATAACTGTGTTACAGCAAGCTCCTAGAGGGCTTTGATGTAGCAAACAATGTGTGGGCCGTGCCTTTGGTAAGAGGATGTGTTGGGGGAAGCAATCTGAGAAATAGCACAGTTCTTCGTTTCCTTTGTCAAGTGTTCTGCCCACATCCTATAAGGTATCAGCTGCCCTTTGAAATTATTGTAGAAGGGAGAACCGATCAATTTCCATTTTTCTTTATATCAGAGATGCTTCTGCCAGACTTTTCAGCCTGAAGCATAAGTACGAAGGGGATTGTGACATTGTTAACATCAAATGATGTCACATAAAAAAATTCACACTGTCCTAAAAATGTGAAGTTCCATGTTCAAAGTTTCATAGAATCATAGACTCATAGAATCATAGAATCACTAGGCTGGAAGAGACCCATCAGATCATCGAGTCCAACTGTTGCTATCAAATGGTTTTCAAGCTTTTCTCCATATCCATCAAAGTTCCAGGTTTTGCAGCTCCAAGCTGCCCCACCACAGCTTCATCAGCCACCGCTCTGGGGGCCACCGGCCCTTCATCAAGCTCCTGCGCAGGGGGATTGCTGCAGGGAAGACCAAAGGAAACACACAGAAGAGCCAGAAGATCCTCGCCAAAGCAGCTCTCCCACAATGAATCACCCGTCTGAGGTCACGATCAAGCGTGCAGCAATCATAGAATCATAGAACTTCTGGCTGGCAGAACGTCACTGCCCTGCAGCGCGAAAGTGAAACCCGCAGCGTGGGCACGGCCAGGCCAACAAAAGCACTTGCTTCACAGCAGCTTCTCCAAAGCTCTCCGACATTATTATCAATCCTATGGACCAACCCTGAGGACCTGAGTTCTACCCTGCAGACCAGCTGGGAGAAGCTTTGGGCTGCATTCACCCTGTGCTTCTCGGTGATGCGGCTGTCTCCTTTGCGGCCAAAGCAGCAAGGGAGGGAGAGGGGAATAAGCCTCACAGATTTCTCCTAAAGGTGCTTCCTAGACTCATTGCACTACTCTGAGAGGAGTGTAACACACAGAAAAAGCTTCTCCTATGAGCATGTTCTCTGTCTGTGAGGAGAAGCCCTTCAGGCACAGCTCACAGCAGAGGTTTTCCCAGTGGAAGTCAGAGATTATGATGGTGCAAGTCTCAAAGAGGAGTGAAGAAACATACCTTTGCCCACTCCAGCACATCCCTAACTAGAAAACAGGGATTCCCAACCAGAGCGCCTGAATGTGGAGACTTTCTCATCGCTCACGTGTGATTCCTCCAATAATTTCACACAATAAGGACTAAAGGCACCTCTCTCTAATGCCTCCAGTATAGAACACAGCATCTATTTGGGGATAACTCCTTTCCTAGTTGCTTCAAATGGTGTTCAGGAACTCTTGACTCAGTGCAAGCACCTTGCAGTTTCTTTCTGTTCACCATTAGAGAGCAGAGCCAGCCAGGGCCCGAGGAAGTGGGAGGAGAACACTGATGCTCAAGGCATCCTGCAGTTTTGGCATCTGATCCCAAGCCTCGACGTGCCTGGGTTCCTTACGCCGCTTTAAAGTTCTCACACTTCCATTTGCTAACCTGACTCTGCAGCTACATTCCTCTCAGATACGCACCGAACATAAAGGTCACATCACAGACACCGTGGCCGATGCCACATCAAGATCATGGGGACTTTAAATCACGAGTGGTTTTATCGTCTCTTAACTTTGTTTAAAAGTATCTTGCATTTTAAGATGCTCAAGTGTCTTGGGTGTTTTCTGTCACAGGTTCTTGTTTGCTAGGTTGGAATCTGGCTGGGATAGAATCTAAAAGCTTCATTCAGGACATTTTGTGCAGCAGTCGTGAGATTTAACTGCGTGCAGGGCTTCCTCAGGCCCTGTGCTTGGAGCTGTGATTCCATAGATGAAAGACAAAAAGGGAATATGACCCATTTCTACATTTTCCCTGTTATTTCATGCCTTGAGGCCAACATATGTGTCCACATGCACACACACATATACACACACAAAGCGGCTCCCATGCTGGAGGCCTGTCGACTCCAAAGGTGGAAGCAGATCAGCATAAGCCTCGCCACGCTAAGATTTCACATCGATCTGTTAATGAAGAAAGGCAAAACCCCAGGCGTAACTGACCTGCTGTGTTCTCCTCAGGTTTAGGGTGCATGAGACGGAACGGCAGCTCTGTGCCAATTTCACTTTGGGGAGAAGAGAGAACATGTTAGATCCGCAGCTCCGTTCGTGCTGGGTTCAATGCCCTCCCCACCTCAGCCTAAGCCCTGAACCCCAGCTTCACCCATTCTTGCATCTTTTTCTAAACGTGTTCCCCTCAAAAAGAGTTAAACTCTGATTTACCCACAGATATCCCAGGCATATTCACTTTAATAAACTGGATTTATTATGTGCTGAATGCATTCACCTGTACACCAAATCAGAGATATTTGCATAATTGCTTTTTTTTCACAGCTGAATGCACAGACTTCTTATTTCCCACAGGTTAGGGGACAGTTATGCTTTTTTTTCTAGGGCAGTGGGAAAGGGAATAAATAGGAAAGAGACTAAAAAGATGAATTAACTACAACCACATGGTCTGAAAAAGAATATGACATTTACCTGGAAGTGAGGTCTCCCAGCATGCTGCAGAAGAAAATGGAGAGAAAAACACAAACATCTTTAGTGCCTTTCCATGCTGGAACTCTACCAAATGCTGTTTTATTGCTGGACTATTGAAATCACCTTTCCTATCTATCCTTCTCTACTTGCCACAAAGCACAGCACCCAAATAAACTTGTTATAAAAAAGGTAATTTTCATGTTCCACATCCTTCCCGTGGAGAGAGCCTAAGTTTTCAGACTCCTAACCAAGTGTCGGGCACGGCTCATTTTCTGAGAGCTGAAGGACAAGGGCAATTAGAGGATCACAGAAGGCAGCAATCATTTCATGATGCTTTAGGCAAATTGTTGACTCATTTTGATACCAGAAAGAAGGACAGATGAATAAAATACAAATGTGAACACAGTGACTATCATCAGAGTTCTCTCTGCCCTGTTTTGCACTGTATGCTCGGTACTGACTCACGTTGATAACACGAGCTTCTCCTAAGAAGCTGGCTCAGAAAAGAACTTGGGCTACAGCATTTCTGACTCTCAGGCAGCTGTCTCTACCTTCTGCTCTGGAAGAATAAGTGTGCCAATAGGAAGGCTCATACAGAATTTCACTTTGCTTCTCACAAAAGAAGTTACGGCTTTGAAACACAAAATTGCAATGCAAACCAGAGGTTCATACTTGAGCCATAAATTCAATCTGTAGCTAAGGAAGGTAACCCAATCCCTCTGGCCCAGGACAAGCTCTTTGGCTAGACCAAGACTGATTTCCAGGCAGTTTATGCTTTAGAGTGAGCCCAATACCTGATGACATGTGCCCTTTCTCTTAGGATGGTCTGTCCTGCCCTCTCCCCGCTCACCGATGCAGCACACACACGTTCCCCTCTCTTAAATCTATGTAGGCAGAGCAAAAAGTCTGTTATTCTTACCCTGGAACGGTCAGCTTCACTTTGACCTTGTAGGACACCAGAATCCCCATCACCGTCTTGTCTATTCCATCCTTAATACTACCAGAGAAAACAGACAGCAGTGTAATGCAGCGCAGTGACAGAAAAACAATCAGAGAATCGCAGAATCCCTAGATTGGGAAAAGACCTTTGAGATCATCGAGTCCAACCATACCTGTCCACTAACAAACCAGAACCCTAAGCAACAGTGTATGGTGGGAGCAAGATCAAGATTAGGTGGCCAAGAAGGCCAATGGCATCTCGGCTTGGATCAGAAACGGTGTGACCAGCAGGGCCAGGGAGGTTCTTCTCCCTCTGNTGGGCAGTGTCAGAGGCTGCCCAGGGAGGGGGTTGAGTCCCTTTCCTCAGAGGGGTTTAAAGGACAGGTGGACGAGGTGCTGAGGGACATGATTTAGCGTTTGATAGGAATGGTTGGACTCAGTGATCCGGTGGGTCTCTTCCAACCTGGTGATTCTATGATTCTATGATTCTAAGGTGAGCATCCTCTGCTCCTGAAAGTGATAGAGCAGCCAAGCCTCAAGGGCAGCTAATACCTCTCCAGATCTGTTATTCCTGTTTATCCTGAAGGAATACAACAGGCTGTCATGTAACTTAGATCCATCCATCCCGACACAAATTTACAGGTAAAAACTCCCAATAGAAGCGTCTCCTCCATCCTCCCCTCTTCTTTAGAGCCCTCCACTAGTTCAGACCAATTATAACTCTACTCACATAGTACTAGAAGCCAAATTGGTGTCCTCATCCTTTAGCTTTCCATCCAGAGCTATTTCCCGGGTCTCCCGGTTGTTTGCTAGCAGGGGCAACAGCGTCAGTGTCTTGGTCAGGCTGCTGTTTGGCTGCACCTTTTCCCTGAAAATAAGGAGCAGGTGAGAGAAGAAAAGGGACGCGATCTCTGATTTGTGTCACACACCCAACCAAGAGAATTTCAAAACAGAATTTCAAAACAGATTACAAAGCCATCCTAAAGGAGTGGAATTTATCTGCCCTGCTTCAGTTGTCTACAGTGCAGGTGTCTACGTCTAAGCTAGTCAGAAAAATCCCCTTTAAAATCAGCAAAAGAGGAACAAGCGCTTGCATGAAATTCTTAGTTTCTCATTAAGGCAGACTTCTAAAGTAGGTTAAACTATACTGCAGACCTCTATATTTGGATAAAATAAATCCTAGTTTAGAAGAGCTGCGCTCAATGGAAACATGTCCCTGTGCTACAGAGCAAAAAACCAGAAAAATATCAAACGTGTAGGTGTGTCTGCCCCTCCTCACAAAGCAAAGCTCAGTTCTGCACTGCCAGAAGTGAAAAAGAGCAAGCGGTTCTCTGCACTGTCAACAGCCTTGAGATTTTGATTGGCTTTCCAAGACAGAAGAAACAAAATGAAATGGTATGAAAAAGAGCAGCCTCAAGCTAGGGCATCCGTGGCTTCCACTGAAACAGCAGCACCTGTCAGAAAAATGCTGCATCCGTAAAGATTTCAAGCAACTGAAAGCTTTCCACAGCCCCTCAGTTGGTCTAGTAGATAATTATTCTCCAAAAAAAACCCCTCTTCTGCAGCCTCCCCATCATTCTCTGGAAAAAGGCACAAGGTGCCTGCTGGCTATGGGGAAAGGAGACCAGACAATGTGTAAAAAGGAATACAGGTGACGTAGGGAGTGAACGCGAGAGGAGAGAGGAGGCAAGACTATATCTAGGAGTGCCTCTCATTAATGAGGAGGAGGGTAATTAGAAGAGTGTGAAGGAGTAAGAAGGGACAGGCAGAGCATTCACTCACTGTGCTTCCTCAGCAGCCACCACTTTGGTATAGTAGTCACTGGAGTACAGAACCACGTTGGCAACCTGCTCCACTGAGAGAGGGAGGAGAGAGCAGACGTCAGTTGTGCCTCAGAAAGAGGATACCTGCCACCCCTGAGCCTCAGGGACAGAAGAGATGAGGAGGCCGGCAGGAAAACCCATTCATTTAGGGCCTGAAGGCACCACCAGGTCAGACAGGCTGATCTTGGAATGAGAGCAACAGCACACAAACAGCCAAATCCTCTCTTTTCACAGAAAGGGTCACTGGGCACTGTCAGGGGCTGCCCAGGGAGGGGGTTGAGTCACCTTCCCTGGAGGTATTTAAGGGATGGATGGACAAGGTGCTGAGGGACATGGTTTAGTGTTTGATAGGAATGGTTGGACTCGATGATCCGCTGGGTCTCTTCCAACCTGGTGATTCTGTGATTCCCTGAAAGGCATCCAGCCTTGGTTTGGAGATGCCAAAGCCAATAACCCCCGGTATCCCCTGGTAGCCTGCTCTTTCCATTGTAGAGATCTCTCTCTTTACAAAGTTTGTCCACTTATATCTCTGGCCACCGGTATCTCTTGTACACCTACAGCCAAGGGATTTGCGCTCAGGAGACACTGTTATCCAGCAGACTGGAGGCCAAACTGCAGTCAAGAGCCTGTGATAACAAATGTCTTATATTCTCCAAAACATCCACAGGGTAATTCTGACTGCAACACTGATGAGAGAATCTAGCGATCAACATGGTGTTTTAAGCCTGACAGGGGTGTGTCAGCCTAAAAATATTCGGGAATCACTAAACAGCGCATCCAAGACCAGCATTGAATTGGCTTTCTCTAATCTAGAGTGTCGTAAAAGCCTCAGCAGCTTTGTTCTCTCCTTGCCTTCCCTTCTCTTTCTCATCCTTTGTTTTCCCAGCCTGCCTTCCGCAGGTCCGAGAGCGACGGGGCTGTGGGATGAAAATCTGCAGTGCCACAAATAAAACAGAGGCACGGCACTGAACCTCCTCTGAAACTCAGCCCCTGCCCTCAGCTTCCTCAGGAGGAATTATACCATCGCTGGCAGAGCGGCTCTTCCTCACGTTGCCAGATGGTTCTGAAATCCAAGGCAAAGTTGTCCGTGCCCTAGGCCCACTGACAGCAGGAGCATCACACGGACAGGGCAGCCCTTCCAACCCACCTCCCACAAAAGGGGCTTTTCTCCACAGCACCTGCCTTGCCCTTTTTGTTTACTAGAGGGGACATACTCTTACCTGAAATAAAGCTATAAAAGCAACCATGAGAGTCAGGTAAAATACCGCAGCGTTTCACTCAATGAACAGCAAAGAAACAGCAATGGGCAGGGTGGAGGGACAAATCCCTGACTTGTCCCACGCTGCCTGCTTAATCTGTCGCAAGCATTAGATTCCGGCTGTCTTTCAGCCCTCCTACCATTCAGGCTTCCAGCCCTCAAAGAATCCCGAGGAACAGTGAAAACATACCCTGGACTTTGATCTTCTTCACTGCTTTGTCTGTGCTGTTGTTGATGGTGACGGTGACGGGGATGGGCTCGCCATGGTAGTACATCTGGAAGGAAGGCGATGCTTCGAAATCAAACCAGGAGGCTCCTCCCAAGCCCTAAACCCCTCTAGTCCCTCAAACTAAATCTCCTCACAGAGGCCAGACAAGGCAAGATGGCTCTTTCTTTCTTCAATTATTTATTTAGCCTCATATGTGCCTTGTAACGTGGCCTCAGCCTCCCCTGACAGCAGCGACTGACAGAAACGATGTTGGAGCCCTTAAGTGCTTGGGCCAAGCCAGTCTCAGCTGAGACTTAGCCAAATATACAAACTGGCCAATACGATGACATCCAGAGCTCCTCACCTCTTTACTGAGGGAAGCTTTCAAGTGTAACGGCTTGTTAGACATGAAGAACTGCCAGGTGGTCTCCGCACAGGGCTGGGGGCCTGGCTTTTCTGGAGCGTATTGCACTTTACGGATCAGCAGACGCGTAGAGTTCCTAGGAAGCAGCAGAGGACAACGTGGTGGGAATTTGTGCTTGGTGGAGGAAAGAGTTCTGCATTCACACGGGCTGATGCCCACAAAGCCCAGTGACAAGAGGGTGAAATCCGAACCATCGACCGAGGCGCATCACTGAACAACCCACCCCCTTGAAGAACAGCAAAGCTGAAGACGGACACACATGTTCTGTTACCTCTTATGAATCCTTTCTTCCAAATTCTCTGTCGAGAAAGCTTTCACCTCAAAGTCTACCCCACAGGTCTGCCAGAGAGAGACAAGACGTGTGAAACCAAGGTCAGAAACCAAGAGCACCTGCAGATGTTTAAATATCTTTCTACACACCAGAAATGGGAAGATTCCTGCCAGCTGCAAAGTCTTCTGGTTCCTCCTGTTACAATGACCCCTGCCAACCCCTGTGGCAGCATCCACCTGTTCCATGATCCTTCTGATAAATGAAGCTTGGTCCCCAGCCTTTGGCAGGTGACACTCCTGCTTCTGAAAGTCTTTCTGTGGGAGCAGCGTTGCTACAGGTCACAGCATGGATCAGGTAGTAAGACCTGTTGATAAGCCTCCAAGGCTCTCCAGGCCACCTTTGGCTTCTGAACTGAATTTCTAAAGGGCTTTGTAATGCCTACACCTCACTCAGGGTCAACCTTCTTACTTCCCAATGTCTAAGGGCTGATCAGGCCTAGGTGACCTTTGTTTTCATGGTTTTATACTGCTGTGGGACGTCTGCGTGAGTCCCAGGTAATTCTCTATAGAGCAATGTGAGACCTCATCTGGAGTTTTGTGTCCAGTTCTGGAATCCTCAACATAAGAAGGAGATGGAGCTGTTGGAACAGGCCCAGAGGAAGCTACAAGGGTGATTCGAGGGCTGGAGCCCTCATCAGGGACATCAAGATCCCTTCAAACCCAAACCACTCTATAATTCTGAGGACTCAAATTCCAAGTCCGTGACACACATGAGTAGCTCTTTAAGTCAAATTCCTGCCATTTGTAGCACAGCACAGAAGACCCTGGCATCACCTTATTTTACTCTCAAGCTAGCCAGGTAGATTCCCATGACTGTTTTTTCCATGTGACCTTCCTTAACTGTCATAAGCACCAGCATCCCATTGGTCTCACCTTATCAATATCACGGGGCGCAGGCTGCAGGCAGACTGAACAGGGCAGGTAATCTGGAAACTGTGGGCAGAAGAGGAGAAAACCGCCCCAAAGCAATATTATAAAGATTTCCAACTCCTCCACGTGCTAATTAACACATCGCACACAAAAGGCACGCAGCAATCCTGAGGACAACAGGTCACTCGCTGTAATGTAGTAACACTTTGAAGTCCTGGACCTTAAATTTGCCTGGGATGAACAAGTTTCTCTCTTCCAAAATTACTTTAATAGCCAAGGTAGGGGTGTGGAAGGGGAAAAGAGAAAAATCTAGAACACGTCCAGGCACGGTCTAAAAATCAGAGCCCTAGAGGCACAGCTTAAAGTAGAAGCTGCCCCATCTGGCTCCCCATCCAAGGTAGTCGATGTGGCTCTCAGCACTGGAACCCACTGTTCACCTGGGCCTGAAGCTTCAGCAAAGCATCTCGGTGTCAGAAACACAACTAAGGCCATAAAGACCAGCCAACTGCCAGGCAGCGTCCCCTCGCTCCTGGTCTGAGCAGGGCCTGCAACTCCAGAGATCAGCTGGGAAAGCTGCTAAGTAGCTCCTGGGGTGCTAACACCCCTGAGAGACTCCAGCAGTCTGAAGATCGTTAGATTGTATTTGAGTGGTTAATAACATTACGACAGGTATCAACCCATTTAAAGCCATCGTTCAAAGACTTATTTGTTTCTATATCAGAGCCTGTGGCTTTCAAACCTTTCTAGGGAATGCTAAGGGAGCCACGTCACTGCGTACTGGAAGCATGTCCTGTCACAATCAGAATTTGGCAACGAGCTGTTATTTGTTGACAACATCCGGTAAAGAGCTTCTCATCCACTTGTTTGAGCCTTAAAATTTTTAAGAAGAAAGGACGTGGCACTTCCTCTGTGAAGTATTCCAGCCCCTTGGGAAGGGGGAAAACAAGGATATGTGGGGGCTCTTGCTAGCGTAAAACCATTCCATGTTTCCTTGCTTTTCCAAGGAAAGCACTTTTCACATGCTTTGTGGGGCCTTGTGCATGCAAGTTGGGGTCTTGTGCACTTTACCACTTAGGATGGTAAGAAGAAACAATCGTCTGTTGCTCAAACCTGGAAATTTGCATAACACAAACTCACTGTTAATCCCAGTCCATCACTGGGGCTCAGCGGCTTGGTAATAACAGATAAGGAGAAGAAGGTCAGAGCCTCTTAGGAGATTCTTACCGTAAATAAAAAGGGATAAGCATTTTTCCCCAGCTTCTTTAGCAGAGATTCCTGCAAGTGGGAGAGAGACTCCGGCTTGTCAGCAGGTGGGTACACCTGGACCCTAGAGAAGTACAGGTCCCGTCGGAAGGTGAGGCCAATCACATCAATGTCTTCTTGGCCGTAGCGGAAAGCGCAGGTGAGGGACACGTACACTGGAAAGAAGCACAAGATGGATAAAGCACGCAGCAGGCTAACAGCACGGCAGGGGGGGAGGTAACGTCCTCCTGTGCTACAGAGCCAGGGAAACCCATTTCAACACTCTTGTATAACCCACTTAATATTCATACAATATCTAAGAACATATATTACATTGAGTCAGAAGCCACTTTACTGGGGAAGGGAGTTTCTACCCTTAAAACAAAAATGTTCTATCTCAGTGAGTCAAAAGAGGACCACATCACAGCCCAGAGGGCCAACCATATCCTGGGCTGCATCAAAAGCAGCGTGGCCAGCAGGGTGAGGGAGGGGATTCTGCCCCCTCTATTCCTCTTCTGTGAGACCTCAGCTGGAGTTTTGTGTCCAGTTCTGGAATCATCAACATAAGGAGATGGAGCTGTGGGAACGGGCCCAGAGGAGACTACAGGGATAGTCAGAGGGCTGGAGCACCCACATCTGAGGACAGGCTGAGAGAGTTGGGGCTGTTCAGCCTGGAGAAGAGAAGGCTCCAAGGAGACCTTAGAGAGACCTTGCAGCACCTGAAGGGGCTACAGGAAAGCTGGGGAGGGACTGTTCACAAAGGCTTGTGGTGATAGGATGAGGGACAATGGGGATAAACTGGAGAGGGGCAGAGTTAGACTGGACATAAGGAGGAATTTCTTCATGATGAGGGTGGGGAGGCCCTGGCCCAGGTTGCCCAGGGAAGCTGTGGCTGCCCCATCCCTGGAGGGGTTCAAGGCCAGGTTGGATGGGGCTTGGGCACCTGATCCAGTGGGAGGTGTCCCTGCCCAGGGCAGGAGTGGGACTGGATGGGCTTTAAAGTCCCTTCCAACCCAACCTATTCCATGATTCTCCATCTCTGAAACATACGTTACATAAAACCTCAAACCTTTTTTCCCCTTGAGAATTGCAGGATCCACCAGTACGACACCATCTGAAAGAAATGACATAATAAGAGAGATTAACCAAGGATAATCATGGTTGAGAGGGTGTGAAGAGCAGCACGTATCCTGGTAGTCTTACCTACAGGTTCCACATTTCCTATGTTGTCAATGAAGTCCCGTTTTCCCAGGTAGATGGTCAACTGTGGGGAGAAGATGACCGTGGTTGAACTATAAAATGTTGACAGTTGTGTGCTGGGGGAGCATGGGAAACAGCGGAGAGCTATAAAACTTGTAGAGACCAGAATAACTCCATTTTAAATGGAATTATTTACTTTTCTCCAGCAAACACACAAACCCCACCAGACTCAACAGTTATTCACATGCTGCAGGGCATCAGAACTGAAGATCTCATGCAGATCAGCTCCCCAGAGTACCAGGATTACAACAAAAATACTTGAGCACGGGACAAAAAGCTACAGATTTAGAGATTTTTTGGTGCTCTCAGGTCGGAAAGACAATGAATCTGCTTTGTTTTAAACACATCAGCAATGTTTTGAACATCTATCAGCAGAAGTACAATCCAGGAGGAGTGAGAGATGCCTTCTTGTACCACAGCACATGAGTAGCTTACCCTATAAACTCTGTTTATATCACCTCCTCATACTTAGTGCTAAACACAGTTCCTCATTCGGAAAAAAATGAAGGGGACACAGAAGAACTTTCTAAGTCGTCTCCAATCTGACTACCAGTAAAACTCATACCTACATAAATTCATGATTATGTTACTTACAGCTTTGTCACGGGTGCTTTTCCTGAAGACGACTTGTCTGGGAGGAGAACTAGTGTTCTTCCCACTCGTCTTTGTCTTTTGAGACTCAGGGCAGCTCATGATTCAAAGATGGATCTGTAACTGTTGCTGAATGAAGCTTTTCTGGCCCAAAATATGCTGGGAAAGACATCAGAAAAAAAAAAGGTAGATGAGATGAAAGTGGAATTATACTTGGTGGATAAAATGACTCCTGTGTATAGTTTTCAAAAGATTATTTCAATAGATGTTCAGGCACAGCACAAGGGTTGGGTTTCTTTACAGTTTAGCAGTTCCTCATGAAAAAAAAAATCTTTTTTTTTTTTTAAACAGCTCCTCAGAAACATTACAAAAGACCAAAAACTCTTATTAATATCAGAAAATCAGTAGACCAACAGAAAAATCTAGAGGGGAAGGGACAGCTTGGCTTTTATATTGGCTTTTATATTCCTTCATAAAGAGGAATTTTGTGAATAAACCTGTAGGACTACAGGTAAGGGTAAAGGTAAGCTGGTCAACACAAGGTGCTTCAATTTTTCAAAAGGTACCTCAAGATTTGCCATGAGAGGCTCTAAATTGCCATGAGGTAAGAAAGGGTATTTCACTCAATAATGGGATAACATGTAGGAAATCAAGAATATCAGTACATAGAGGTTTTGGCTGCTTTCAGGGTTTGGATTGGTTTGGGAGGGGTTCTTTGGGGTTTTTTTTTACCATTACAAGAATACTAGAGCACAGGTTCATCTGTCCTGGGACATTTGCTATTGAGCATCTCCTTGAATGAACGGGAAGAAGCTTAGATAAGGAGCAAATGGCCTCCCCACAGACACGAAGATATTGGGGATTCCCAAAAATAAAGCGCTCTGTGTTGAGCTGGAGGAAGGCTTCAGGATGCAGACTGAGAGAGACCTAGAGAGGTGGCATAGAACCACAGAATCATAGAATCACCAGGTTGGAAGAGACCCATGAGATCATCGAGTCCAACCATTCCTATCAAACACTAAATCATGTCCCTCAGGACCTCATCCATCCATCCCTTAAACCCCTCCAGGGAAGGTGAATCAACCCCCTTCCCTGGGCAGCCTCTGACACTGCCCAATCACCCTTTCCTTGAAAAACTTCCTCCTAATGTCCAGCCAGACCCTCTCCTGGCAGAGCTTGAGGCCATTCCCTCTCATCCTGTCCCCTGTCCCTTGGGAGAAGAGCCCAGCTCCCTCCTCTCCACAACCTCCCCTCANAAAACAGAGAGAATAAAATTATTCTGGGGAAGAAAAAGAAGGGAAAAAGAAGGTAAAAGAATCAAAAGAGAGAGACCCAGAGAGAGAGGTCCAGAAAACCAGAGTGATACAAAGCAGAGAGAGTTCAGTTTTTCATTTTGTCCCAAGTCATAAAATAGCAGCATCCAGCCAAGTGATCAGACAGTGAATTTAAGATAAAGTGAAGAACCATCTCCCCACTTAATACAAGATTCCAGAGCACAGCGTGCTACTGCAGAAGGCTCTGGAAATCACCAGTATAAATCAATTCACAGGATTAGACGTGTTCACAGGGAAAAAACACTTTTTGGTAGGTGTTGGACAGCACGATTCAGGAGTAACCTTAATGCTGTAAGACTCTAAAGCTGAGGAGAAGCATCAGGGAAGGATGATGCCACACAGGCCCTGTTCCTACTCTTCTCCCTGCTGGACCTGTGTGAGGGAGTGCACTGCACTGGTCTCAGTGTGACTGTCGTGCAGGTCACATCCATCCAGTTTTGCTGCTCCCTTTCCCATTTTAAAACTGTTCCAAGAGTAGAAACTATTTCTAGGACCTATTTGCACACAACAGACTAAAAAAAATGGAAATACTTCACTTCTTGGAAAACTAGAAAAAAATGATAAGGCAGATATTAGAGACAGCCCTTCTGTGTGTTCAAGCATTTATGGTTTTATAAACTACAGGTAGTTTTCCCAAGCCCAGAATCAGATTTGTGGCTGAGCAGACACCCTCCCCGTGCTGTAGACCCTAATAAACAAACAAGCAAATAACATTAAATACCTTGCTGTGTTCCAAACGCCACCGGTGCTGCCCTGGTACAAAGGTTTGAGCTTCTAAACCACCGAACAAAGATGAATTTTGAACGTAGCCGTGTCCAATGCTTCTTTGCAGCTACCAGAGGGAGTCACTAACCTCCTGGCAAACAAGGAAGACAATTTGTAGGGGATTTGGAAACACGTCTCTGGTTGCGTCCATCCAGGATTTCAAGAATTAATCCCCCTCCAAGAGCAAATATTTTACCTGGGCTAAGATTCAACTGGAATGTTGTTAAGTCAGCAACGTGAAGCATTACTGATGGAAGCTCGGATCGTCAGTGAAAAGGTCTGCAATGTCACACTTGGGTGCTTTGTAAGGACTCCAGACCTACATAGAATGGGACGGGTAGGGAAAGCAGCTTTATTCTAAAGCTCTTTCTCCACCTTCCCCTTCCTAGGCTTGCAACTCACCCAGCCTGATAAGAAGCTGAACAGACAAGAGTCGTTTATGAAAAAGGAAGTTTATAAAGTACCAAACCAAGTCTCTATAAATAGATGCCACTATGAAGGACTACCAAGCATTGAGAACAATGTGTTATTCTCCTAATCACTAAGTAGTTTATCTATTATTGCTCCACCAACATCCCATTGACACACTGATGCAAACCAGCATATCGCTAGCTAGTGAACTTCCCCTCCTTAACTCACTTATGAGGCACAACATCCAAAATGTGAGACACAAAACCAGAAACTTCAACCCATCTAGCTTTCCTATTCACAAATCTCCCAAAACCAGCTTTTTCTTCCCTCCATTAATCTGGTTTGGGTAGTTTGCACAACAAAATGTGCATTATGAAAGTGCCAGTGTTT
>WAAB01019641.1:5480-23990 GCA_013389865.1 Piaya cayana
TGGAGAACGAGTCTTACGAGGAGCGGCTGACAAAGCTGGGGTTGTCTAGCCTGGAGAAGAGGAGGCTGAGGGGAGACCTCATTGCTCTCTACAACTACCTGAAAGGAGGTTGTAGAGAGGAGGGTAATGGCCTCTTCTCCCAAGTAACAGGGGACAGGACAATAGCGAATGGCCTCAAGCTCCGCCGGGGGAGTTTCAGGCTCGACATAAGGAAAAAATTCTTCACAGAAAGGGTTATTAGGCACTGAAATGGTCTGCCCAGGGAGGCGGTTGACTTGCATTCCTTGGAGGTGTTTAAGGTGGGGGTGGATGAGGTACTGAGGGACATGGTTTAGAGATTGATGGTAATGGTTGGACTCGATGATCTGGTGGGTCTCTTCCAACTTGGTGATTCTATGATTCTATGAACCTTATTGTACTAGAAGTCAGGGAGCACCTGGTCTCTGTTTTCTTCTAGCACTCTGAAGAAAACTGCTTCTTTGCCACACCAGAAATTTCTGTCTCTATATTCAGTATATGGTTTGATACTACGTGCTCTCCAGGCATTCTTCATCTTGTTCATACCAAGGATAGCAGTATAGCAAATTGTATATTTCAAATCCCTTTAAGACTTGTTCAAGCTCAGTCAGACACCGTACCTTCTTCAAAGTGAATTAGTCTGTGAAAAAAAAAAAAAAAACCCAAACCCCAAAACATTTCTGTGCTAATGTGAATGTCTGAGTTAAAGATGAGCACTGCTGCACAGACCTGAAGTAATTTTGCCCAGAGTTAATTTGTGAAATGCTTTTGTTAAAGCACTTGGACTCACTCCAAGTTTATTTTGCATAAGCAGCAGACTAATAACTATGTCTCATCCACAGGCACAGAGCTATGCTAAACCTCTTCAGGTTCGAGAACCTCTGCAACCTCCACCCATAGCTATGTTTAATGTATAAGTAAGGGAGGAAGGGCCATGCAATTGCTAGCCTATGAGTTCCTTTCAAAAGGCTGGCAAAGAATATTTCACCTTGCAGGGGGAGAAGTCTAAGTAGGCTGGGTGAATAAAATGCTCTTTGCTCTTGGGTA
The DNA here is from genome assembly GCA_013389865.1 of Piaya cayana. Taxonomy (NCBI): domain Eukaryota; kingdom Metazoa; phylum Chordata; class Aves; order Cuculiformes; family Coccyzidae; genus Piaya; species Piaya cayana. Next base: position 6,546 of record WAAB01019641.1, read on the forward strand.
TGACAGCATGTTAAACATCTGGCAATTCCTCCTTTTCAGGAGCTGAAAAGTGCTTTTTTTACTACATCCTTATTTAAATGAAGTAAGCATCTCGTGTTTACTAGGTGCAAAATGTGACTTAACTATGAAAATTTTGAGAAGTGGTCTTCCATAAAGTGGACTGGTAGAATTATGAGAAGTAACTGTAGATTCTGACATTGCTGCTGTGATGCTCTTGGATAGTTGGCTGTGGAGATGTTACATCCGTGCAGTATTTGCTTGTGTGGGGTGGTCCCTGCTAAATCTGTAGAATAAAGAAAAACACTTAACTCTGACTCTTTTTCAGTGTTTATAAATACAGCAATATTCCACATTATTAACCCTGATGTTTCCTACCTGCCACCTAAAGTCAGGTAGACCTATCACCAAGACAGTTTAGTCTTTCTGTTGGTTTTGTAGGCCCTGAACAGTGCTTGTTAGCTTATCTTTGTATACTAACCTGACTGCCCACATTATTTACAGAGTAGTGCAGTATTTTTACTCTCATATCACATATTTGCAGGCTCATCCTTTTGCGATGGAAGCCGAAGAAACGATGGAATGTATCCAGGAATTCCCTGAACACTATAAAGTAATTTTGGATAGACTGAATGAACAACGTGAGCAGGACCAGTTTACAGATATCACTCTGATTGTCGATGGTATGTACAGGCCTGCGAAACACTTGGTGTTCTGAGAATTCTGAAAGCTGTGCTGGGAAGGTGTTGGGTTTGTTACAGCTTTCAGCTGTCAAACTGCATTGCTGACAAAATCTGGGTTCTGTACCCGGAATTCTGGGTTCTGCTTGCAGAGTTTCATTTAAAATCTTGGGGTGAACAGAGTCTCTAGCAGTAATCAGCAATATTGCTTCTGCTTTTCCAGCAACAGGCTGTGTATTATACATATTATATATGTATTAGATAGAAGCTACTTTGGCTCTGGTGTACTGTATTTAACATATTGTCCAAGGATTTGTAAAACATTGTTAAAATATTTTCCTCTTACTTGGACTGACTGTTTGCATGCAGAGGACTCGTACAAATACTGTCTTAAAAAAAGCCCCTAGAACAGCACCCTGAAATCAGATTTACTTATTACTTCTCCATTACTTGATTACTATTTTAATATATCGTTAAAATAGGGTAGAAGATTACTTTTTACCTATGTTCTAAGGACGCAAATGTTAGTTTCAAATGATGACTGAGATATAAGTGCTTATTATCTCGTTAGGACAGGTGGTGTCTGATAGACTGCCTAAGATTGCTTCTCATCCCAAATGTGTCTTAGAACAGGTAAGAATTTCAGGAAAGATAGGCAACATCTGTTAGGACAGATTTAGCTGAAGGAGTGCTGACTGATCTTTGAAAGGATAGCAAGAACTCACTCCTACAGAGCCTGAATTAGGAAAAAAAGTAAGCAAACGAATAAAAGAATTGCTGTTTAGGAGTTACTCTAGTTTCACGGACAGCGTTTGCCCAAAACTTATCCTGAATGTTTGTTCCTGCTCTGGTATTACCAAATCCATGTGTTGAGCTCAAGGCTGGGCTTATGTACAGTAGCATAGTTCCAATCCATATTTCCTCTCTTATCTCTCTCCTGTGGAGCCTTATGAATGTTCATACCTATGCCAGGGAGAAGGCAACACAGTAATGGGGAATGCACAGTGTGGAAAACAGAAATAATGGAACAGAACCACTTCTGTTCTGCAGCAGTCTTTATGCTAGCAGAAATGGTGATGAAAATTAGTCAGTAAGAGCCACAAAAACCAAAGAGAACCTTGTTTGTGCAAGACTCTTCTTGTAACTTAGATATGTGAAAAGACAAACACTAGCGTGAGTGAGTGAGTGAGTGAGTCCTCCAGCTGATTGAGTTGCAGAGCTTTGGCAAAGTGAGTGAAGTTAGCAAGGGTCTTCATGAGATGGGGCAGGCTGGCTGCAGTGGTATCCCATGTTACAAGAAGACGTACTGTGACAATATGCTGCTGGAATGGATTTATAGACCGGGTTGTGTCTTTTTTGTATCTGCACTTATTCTGCATGATGAGGGAAGAAGGACTTAAGCTAAACCAACACTTTTGTCTCTCTTTGTAGGTCACCATTTCAAAGCTCATAAGGCTGTTCTTGCTGCCTGTAGCCAGTTCTTCTACAAATTCTTCCAAGATTTCACTCAGGAGCCCTTGGTTGAGATTGAAGGTAATCTGAATCGTGCAAATAAAAACCTTCAGAGTTGTGTGTCCAAGATGGAAATGACTGTAGCATCCTTGGTACAGCCTTACATGCTCAATCTTATCAATTAGCTTTCTGGATCTCAGCTCTTGAGTTGTTTTGAGACAGGTACCACCACTGGAAAAAATCTTCCCCTGAAGAAAAGTTAAAAAGAAAAGAACAACCTTGAATTAAATCATTTGGAAGGGAAAGTGTGATGTTCTATGGATGTGTTTTCCCTCTTTTTTTCCCTTTCTCACAATACATGGCTAATGAAGGTCAAGCAGACACTGTGTGGTTTTGATATATGAAAAAGGCTGCTAGTGATGGCCAATCAAGGTCAAGGTTGATACCTTGACTGAGGTGCAAGAAGAGAATAGACATGGAGCAAAATGTGACTGGTAGTAAGGTAGCAAATTCCTGGAGCAATATTTCAGCCATCAGTAACTTGCTGCTCAGGTCTCCTGAGAAAGAGAGATTGTGGGTTTGTGTTTAAACCTGTACTTCTTCAAACAGCTTTTTGTTGCTCTTTTCCTTCTTTTTCTGTAGCTTTTCTGGATTCACATGCTTCAATGATAGACTTTTTATTCCAGCATAAGATTTTAAAGTCTGTCATCTTTATGAAACTGGCAGCTACAGTACTGTGAGCAAAATGGTGAGCAGTCAGGCGTGCAAAATTCATCAGATGGATGAGACTGAGGAACTGCTAAAAGAAACTGTTGTTTTTCTTGCCTGTATACAGGTGTAAGTAACATGGCATTTCGTCACCTGATCGAGTTCACCTATACAGCAAAACTAATGGTCCAAGGTGAGGAAGAAGCAAATGATGTTTGGAAAGCAGCTGAGTATCTACAGATGTTAGAAGCGATCAAAGCTCTTGAAACCAGGTAAGCACACAAGCCTCTTTTTCTTCCTAACATTGAAATGTAGAGTCACAAGAATTCTTTTGCCAAGATCTGACTGCTAGTATTCTGTGGTGCTGTTGCTTATCTTGAAGCTTCCTGTAATTGTGTGGGACCATATACCCTTCTACTCTAAGATATGTGTCAGAATTATGCAGGCTGAATAATGAATGTCACATTTCTTGAGCTGGAATTTGATGACAAGAGACGTGGCTGGTAAACGTAGTGCTGTGACTTTGTAGTATCTAACACCAGGTCTCTGCTATCTCACTGCCCACATAGACGATACGCCTCAGACAATTAGACAGTGTTAACAACCTTGTACTTGTTTTTTGATTTGCCAGCGTTCCGCTATTTCTGAGAGAATAAAATTTCCTGCTGCAAAATTAACCTCTTAAACTCCTTGAATAAATGTAACTGGGATCAATACTTAACCAAATGTTGCTGTGGCAGCTTTTACCCATTACCAGGAACTGTAGTCCATCACCAAACTTCAATCTGAGCAAAAGCAGATGCCAGTTTGTTTATGCTGTTTTTCTCCACTTTCCTTCCCTTTGACTTTCACACAGTGCTGTCACATTCCCATTTCTCCTGCACGCTGCGTTGTTCTGCCTGCTTGAAGCAGAAGGAGAGGCAATAAATGCCTCCCAGCATTATGGGTATTATGGCTTTCTCTTCTCGACCTACTTGAAAGCTCTTTGCATTCAGGCTAAGGGAAGACTGTTGCATTGCCCCATAGACTCATTAGCCAAGGAATGTAGCCTGCTAATATTTTATTTAAATAAGTCCTCCATTATATGATACACTGGTTTTCAACATCAATCTATACTTCCAAATTAATTTATTCTGTGCTTGTTATGGGGATTGGCAGTAGAGCTGCTTACATATGTAATTTTTCTTTTAATACGCAAGGTAGGGGATTGTGTATTTCTAGTTCTACCCCCACACCCCACACACATCTTTTTTTTAGACATTATTAAGATTAAGCATGGTATCACTAAAATAGTATTTTTTTTTCCTAATTCAATAAATAAAACAAACCTCCAATGTCTGCCAGTCTATTTGATCTTTCCCCGCTGTTCATAGATACTGATACGTTTTTTGTGGGAGTTTCTTTGGTTTGGGTAGGTGTAGGGTTTTTTGGTTAGAAAAATGAAATGGAGTACCTCTGTCAGTCTCTGTTTCCTACTCCACAGTAAGAGGGGCAATGCAGTGTCTCAGTTGGAACCTTTGACGGAAAGGGGCAAGTTTCAGAATCTGCTGCCGAAGTAGAAATGATTACAGAACTATTTGGATAATGCATCAAAGAGTTGTGCATAATGTAATCTAGACTGAAAAGCAAGCAACTGTTATTCCTTGAAGTGCAGTAGTGTTGTATGTGTGTATATATCTCCATTCAAAGTTTCACATAACGTGGCCAAAGAAAGTAGTCTCTTTGCTAAGTAGGTTATTCTTTTGGTATGTGAACCTGGAGCTCCTTGCGGTAATATGTCAAGTAACTGGCTTTTAGAGAAAGCCAGGCTAAATTAAGTCAAAAGATTAGGTGCTCTGTCTTCCTGTGTCTGAATAGAGTAAGGTGCAATTTAATAAGCTATATCCTGTATTAAATCATTAGCCACTTCTAACATAGGACTTGGAGATACTAGACAAAGCCTTTTCTCTCCTATTACTAGAAAACATGGAAGTGATAGGGCGTAGATTATGTGAAATGATTCACCAGACCACTTTACTCCTGTCAGTCCGGCTTGCAGGGATAATAGCTACTCTTTTTGAAACTGATAATCAGTAGAACCTCCATCACCTATTACCTCCAGCACCTAAGAGCTGTGGATGATCTTGAGGCTGTGACTTGAAAGTATTGCCCACTCAGCTCTGTCAGTGTTTGAGATGGGAAGCTATCCTTAACCTCTGGAACAATTGGGGTTTGTGTGTATGATGCTTGGGAGAAGCCTGGCTGGAAAGCTGCCAGAAAGAGAAGGACCTGGGGGTGTTGGTTGACAGCCAACTGAACATGAACCAGCAGTGTGCCCAGGTGGCCAAGACCAATGGCATCTTGGCTTGTATTAGAAATGGTGTGACCAGCAGGTCCAGGGAGGTTATTCTCCCTCTGTACTCAGCACTAGTGAGACTGCACCTTGAATCCTGTGTTCAGTTCTGGGCCCCTCACCATAAGAAGGATGTTGAGGCTCTGGAGCGAGTCCAGAGAAGAGCAGTGAAGTTGGTGAAGGGGCTGGAGAACAAGTCTTACAAGGAGTGGCTGACAAAGCTGGGGTTGTTTATCCTGGAGAAGAGGAGGCTGAGGGGAGACCTTACTGCTCACCTCTTCTCCCCAGTGACAGGGGACAGGACAAGAGGGAATGGCCTCAAGCTCCACCAGGGGAGGTTCAGGGTCAATATAAGGAAAAAATTCTTTACTGAAGGGGTCATTAGGCACTGGAATGGTCTGCCCAGGGAGGTGGTTGACTTGCCTTCCCTGGTGGTGTTTAAGGTGCGAGTGGATGAGGTGCTGAGGGGCATGGTTTAGAGATTGGTGGGAATGGTTGGACTTGATGATCCGGTGGGTCTCTTCCAACCTGGTGATTCTGTGATTCTATGATTCTATGCAGGGAGAACCAAAACAGAGCTGGTGGTTGTGTTTAAGCACAAAAAATTGGTCTAGGTACCCTTTGCACGTCCTAGTAATTCCTATTTTTAGCTCATCTGTTTTCCTGAATGTTACAGTAGTTGTTGTGTGAAATAACTGCTGTGGTGTTTTCTAACAACCTATAAGCACTGCAGGCAATTGGACACACTGCAAAGGCTGAGGTGAAGGACTTGAATCTTATTTCTGAGTAGGAAAGACAAACAACTCCTTTTGGGGAAAAATTCTTTCTAAGTAGAGAATTTCACAAGTTTCTTAGATAAACCTATGTCTTTAGGTTAGCTGACCTACTTGATAGGTTCTTCCTATCGTTCAAGCAGAGCTGTTTAAAACACTTTAGTAGCCTTATATCACTTTACAGCTTTAACAGTGCTGTTTTACAGCTCTCAGTAGATCAAGGAGAAATTAGCTTCTGATGAGCACACAGATTATGTGGTCTTTCATCATCCAGTTTATTTGAAAAACAGCTGGAGAGTCTTGGATGCAGAATCTGTGTTAGGCAGGAAGTATTATGTCAGTGCTCGTGGATCTTAACCATGTTTGTGAAAATACTTTACAGGAACAAAGAAAATTCATCATCCTTAGAATCTAATCAAGCAGAAGGTCAAAGTAAACTAAAAAAGAGGAAGATAGCTGAAACCTCTAATGTTATCACAGAAACATTGCCATCTGCAGAATCGGAGCCGGTTGAAATTGAGGTTGAGATTGCTGAAGGGACAATTGAAGTGGAAGATGACAACATGGAAGCACTTGAAGAAGTAGCTTCTGCAGAGCAATCCATAAAGTACATACAGACAACGGGTACATCGGATGAATCTGCTTTGGCACTTTTGGCAGATATCACCAGCAAGTATCGTCAAGGAGAGAGAAAATGCCAAATCCAAGAAGGAGGTGACAGTGCAACTGATCCCACGTGCAAACAGGTAGAAGGTATTGAAATTGTGGAACTTCAGCTGTCACACATGAACAATTTATTCCACTGTGAGAAATGTAACCGTTCGTTTAAATTGTTTTACCATTTTAAGGAACACATGAAAACACACTCTACTGAGAGTTACAAGTGTGACATATGCAATAAAAGGTACCTGCGAGAGAGTGCTCTGAAACAGCACCTCACCTGTTACCACCTTGATGAAGGTGGGGCCAGCAAGAAGCAAAGACCTGGCAAAAAAATACACATATGCCAGTACTGTGATAAGCAGTTTGACCACTTTGGACATTTTAAAGAGCACCTCCGGAAGCACACAGGTAAGAGTACTGCTAGAGTCCTGTCCTTGTGGCCTTGGCTCTAGCTTTGGGGTTTTTGCATGTCTGAGGGGAAATAGAAATTGTACTGAAGAGAACACACAAGTCCTCAGTACTAGAAATACTCAGCTTTTAGTGATAACTAAAATGCTGTTTGTCTTTTTTTTTTCCCCCCCGTTCATTCATTTGTTTTGTTTTTCATTGATGAAAACTTTTTAGAGATTGAGGTGGTTAAAAACAGAACTGGAAAGCACTGATGAAACTGCTTTTGCAAGTCCATTAAATCTCAAAGATTTTTTCACAGAATCAGTAGGTTGGAAGAGACCTCTAGGGTCATCAAGTCCAACCATTCCTATCAACCACTAAATCATGTCCCTGAACACCTCATCCACAGTCTTTTAAATGCCTCCAGGGATGGTGACTCAACCACCTCCTTGGGCAGCCTCTGCCAGTGCCTGATGACCCTTTCTGTGACAAATTTTTTCCTGATATCCAACCTGAACCAATCCTGGCAGAGCTTGTGGCCGTTCCCCTTGTCCTGTCCCCTGTCACTGGGGAGAAGAGGCCAGCACCCTCTCTACAACCTCCTTTCAGGAGTGTAGAGAGCAATGAGGTCTCCCCTCAGCCTCCTCTTCACCAGGCTAAACAACCCCAGCTTTGTCAGCCGCTCCTTGTAAGACTTTTTCTCCAGCCCCTTCACCAGCTTTGTTGCTCTTCTCTGGACTCGCTCCAGAGCCTCAACATCCCTCTTGTGGTGAGGGGCCCAGAACTGAAAACAGTATTCGAGGTGCAGTCTCACTAGTGCCAAGTACAGAGGGAGAATAACCTCCCTGGATCTGTTGGTCACATCATTTCTGATACAGCCAAGATGCCATTGGTTTTAGCCACTTGGGTACACTGCTGGCTCATGTTCAGTCGGCTGTCAATCAACACCTCAAATTTTTTTTCAAGATAATTTCTTAAGGTATGTTTCCCTCTTCAAAAGTACTAAACTTAGGGAGCTACTTTTTCACAATTCTAGTAAATGTTTCTGTTGAAATGTGATCTGAACTATGAGCTCCTCAGTGGACTACAGTTTAGAGGTTTCTTTATCTAAGAAAACTTCCTAACAAATTCCTATTAATGCATTAAACATAAAGAAAAACTCTGAAAATTCTGTCTTTCACAATCTGGTTTTGAAAGTTTAATCCTTGCTCTTGATGCCTCATCTATTATTTGAAGGTTTTTTTGTTTGCAAAATGTTTGCAAAACATTTCTAGTGACAATAATACACTTTTAATGTGAAATCTACGTCTTGAAGTCTGGATAGCATCTTTTGAACACATCATGACCAGTGCTCCTTCTTTCTTATTTGTAATATAGGATATAATATAGTTCAAATGTTACTTTTTCGTCTCACTGGAAACTCTACTATGCAAACAGTTACTGAGCATTAATACAGATAACTCTGAATGTAAAATATATGTGGTTCTGATCTTGCAGATCCTTTTGTCATGGGTCTTCATTAAGAACTAAATGAAGGGTCACAGACCAGTTTGTTCTGCAGCTTTTTGTTGCAACAGCCCTTTAATTTTAATTTGTTTCGTATCCGTATATGGGACTGCTGTGTATTGATCTATGACTCCATGTCCAGTCTGTTCCTCATAGTCCCTTAAAAGTTCTGTTTATAGACAGTAGTTAACAAATCTTTATCCTCTGAAGCAGGGACTGTTTCTCTGTTACAAGCAATCCAAACACAAGCTACTTAACATCGTTTTCAGAGAAAAGTTTGTGGCAGATTAACAGAGTAACCCAAAATTCACAGTATGTTGGTTACTCTTGCAATGAAGGATTCTCAGGACAAAGCAATTTAGTATATGGCAGGAGGTACATAGCACTTGCTAACTACCTATTAATACAAGTCTAATGCATAGAATCTAATTACTTCTGGGCTGGCATTTTCAAAAGTCTTAAGCTTAAAATCAAAGCAGGTACCACCATTTAACTGTGGTCTCCTAAGGTTAGTGGAAAAACTGCCATTTGGCCAAAGGCCTTCTAAATTCTGAATTATGTATAGCACTGGTTGGGTGCTAAAATTAAATTAAGAGGCCTGGACAAAAATGTCCTACCAATTATGTGATCCTGTTGTTGCTTAAATTACAACACCAGCAATAACATGAAAGTAGCAATTGAGGCAGAAATAGTGTTTGATTTGCACTGTGCAAGTCACGTGTCTTTTGGCATTTGGATATTGCCACCATTATTTTTGAATGGTCACTTTCAGACCCTTTGGCAGAATGTTGGAGATTACCAAAGAATTTGAGTAGGAATAGAATAAATACGTCCTTAATTGGTGCCTTGCTCCAAGTAACTGTTTAAATGTGACCAGATCACAGGACTGGTGAAGGTCTGAGTGTGAGTTTTCTGCTGTAGCATCTATTGGTTGGTTAGGCAAGGTCTGTTATTTTTGACCTACAAGACTGATAGCAGCTCAGCATCCTCTGTATTAGTTGTACAGCATCTCTGAAACTATATTATTTTGCAACCATTAAGGGCAGGGTACCCACCATTTAACGTTTTGCTATAGCCTGTAGGTTTTTAAGTGAGAACTATAGGCCACTTATGGATTTCTTATTAAAAGCTAATTAGGAACTTATGAATATTTTTATTTCTGAAGATAAAGGTTTATTGGCTTTCCATCTCAGTTGTCGATAACTACTGCATTCCTGAAAATGCAGGCTTTTAAACTAACTAAGGTAGATTCTTAATGATATTCACTGAAATGTCTCAGCCTCTTTTGTGGTTCATTAAGCCATTTGTTTCAGTTGGTGTCAGCACCTCTGTAGATTAATTATCAGACTTTCAGAAGAAAGACTCTGTTCCTACTTTTTGTACCTTAATTTACTTGAATTTCATTGTGTTTGTGCATGATTAAATCAGTAAATAGAGACCCCAGTTGTTCTTTGTTACTACTTGATGACAGTAATAATTATATACTACTTTGGATGAAAAAGAGAAAACAGAACCTATTTTGATCCTCTCTTGTTGTTTTCCTTAGCTGGCTTCTGTGTTTGGTTCCAGCTTTGAAATAAAGTGACCAAACTGAAAGAATTTTTATCTTACTTGTGCCCATTTATGTCCCTCATGCTTTCTCTTTACTGTATTTGAGGGGAAGCGAACGTTGTTTGTTTTAATACAGATGCATTGTTATTTCATGGTTGCTTCATGCCAGCTTCTTCTGGAGCTCAGTTTTGGCTCTCAAGCATAAGTTGTTATTGCTCTTGAAAGTAAAACTTTGTGTTATTTAAATATCTCCTTCTTTAATGTGTCACTTTATATATTTACTGATATTGACTGTCTTGTTATAAATATTAGACAAAAAGAGAAATTTCTCTAATTTCATCACAATAGTAATCTAACTTCCATAAAAACCTAGGTGTACCTTAAATGGCACTGGTAATTATTACTTTTTTTTTTCTAAATGAAAGTTAAAACTTCACATTAGGTTTTACCCTTTTATAACATAAATAAAGCTTACATAGAATATCTTCCTCTTTTGTAGAATAATCCAGTTGGCCACATCTTTACAGCATGTTTATCAACCCGCACAAAAGGAAGAAGGGAAGAAAAGATAGATGACAGAAAACTAGCTTAAAAATCACTTACAAATCCCCGTATCTGTTTTAACAGGTGAAAAACCGTTTGAATGTCCAAACTGCCATGAACGTTTTGCTAGGAATAGCACACTCAAATGTCACCTGACAGCCTGTCAGTCTGGAGCTGGAGCTAAAAAGGGAAGAAAGAAGCTGTATGAATGTCAGGTGGGTAAGGGAAGTAGCAAAGTCGGAGGCTGGATTTCTCCTCCCTGTGCTGAGGGGGTGTGAGTACTGAGCAGCAAAGGCAACGGGAGTGGGCTTATGTCTCCAATGACTACTTGTAGTAAAATAAATACAAGGATTGCATTCAGCCACAACATGCAGATAAATTCTTGTATCTAAGTAGTTCCGTTTAAAATATGGAATTACTGATATGGAGCCTTATAATACAATCAGAGAGATTCTTATGGGTAAGGTGAATGTTCATCTGCATTTTACTGGTATTTCTGCTTCCTTTTCAAGATTCTTGGTACACTGACCTAGGCTTATGAACATGCTTCACTTAAGTCCAAAATGCAAAGTACTGTTTTGTTTCCCATTTTACGATTCTTCTGTTTAATATCCAGTATATTGACTTTGTCTGGAACGTCATTGCAGCTTCTGATGGCAATCTGTAATGGCTTTTAAGCAAATACAGATGCTGTAGGTAGTGCTTGGTCACTCTGTATATGACATTTGAAAAGCTGTTTAGGTACATCTCGCTTAGCTTTTAGAAGTTGATTCTACAAAGCTGGGAGATTCAAAAGATGAGGCTGGTTGTAGCATTTTTATTTGCTGTTTTGCTGCCTCACAGCTGTTACATCCTCAAATAGAACACACGTCTTTTTCTGCCGTCCTTTTTCTGCCGTCCTTTTTCTGCCGTCCTTTTTCTGCCGTCCTTTTTCTGCCGTCCTTTTTCTGCCGTCCTTTTTCTGCCGTCCTTTTTCTGCCATCTTTGTCTTTATCTGTCTTACTTTTCCCTTAAGGCTCTCACCTTATTCATTTCACAAAATGGCTGTGGTTTGAGGTTAAACAGTTGTGTAGTGAAGAAAACTGCTGGATATCAGCTTTATTTATTCCTAAGGAGAGAGTGATCTTATTCACAGAAAACGTTAGATATTGCAGGAGATTGATGAATTAGTTTTATATTGCTAATTAAATCATATAATCAGAAGTTTCATTGGTGCAATCGCATCATTTAGGTTTTGTGCTAGTCTGAAGTTTGCTGTTGGGAATATTACTTTATCTTAAATATAAGTTTGTTCTGAATATGAGAATTCCTGTGTAACACAGTTGTGACTAATAGCTTCATTAAACATAGTGTTTTATCTTTGTGACTCTTCAGTGTATAATTGCTTTGTCATAGCTTTCTCTGTCTAAACTGATACCACATCCACACCCAGGTGCTGTGAATGTGGATTAGTGTTTCTTCAGACCATGGAAACTACAGCAATGCTAGGATAAGTTTTTCAGGAGTTTTTTAGAACTGTATTTGAATAGTGTTCAGTAAAGAGGAGAAAAGCAAAATATGCTTCCTCGATGAGCACTTCTGGTGCTCTTCAGTGTATGTTTTGACTACCGAATTAGACTCCACATGGCATAATCGTCATATGCTTGGGCATTAGCAAATAGTCATTGCCTTTATGTACTGTATATGACTAAGTAATTTGGAATGCTTATCTATAGGTTAGTATTTTAAGAAGTCTATGTGTAACTTCTTTCTGAAGCATAAGCCTGGGGGGAAGAAGCATGGCATTAGCATCACAAACCTGTTTTAACACTTCGACAGCAAAATGGAGATATTTAGCTCCACTACGCAGATCTGTTCTTGAGTTAATCCTTGTCAGATACTCCATCATCTTTCTGTGCTCTTGCTGGAAAATATGAGGAGATAGAGCATTCTGTTTTAAAACTATTTGCTAGCAGTGAAGGGGCATTGAAACATGCTTTTATTTGCTGCTTTCTGCAGCTGAGAACACTTGCATGGACAAAGACTCCCAAACCTGTTTTCTTTACTCCAACACTGACTACCCTACTGCTCTCTCTTCTACCCTGTTATCTCATTCATGTCTGCAATCCCTGAGTGTTGTTTTCAGGCTGCTTATCTTAGTGCCAGCTGAAGGGAAGGAAGTGTGCTCAATTGTTTGGTGAAAATAATGTGCCTGTGGTCAAGGCAGTACTTTTAGCTGGAAAAGAATTAAAGGGAAGAAGTTTTAAGAGAGTTTTACCTGCTGAAATCACTCGAGTATTTATTTTTGAATGGCAAAAGTTTAGTCTAGCCAGTTAACCCTGCAATGCTGTGGGTAAGTGAAAGCTGATAAGAAAAATTTGGCTAGTGGTAGTACTGCACATAGAACTTCAGTAACTTCAGTAAAAAGCCAGTTCGTATTACACTTCCATTGAACAGTATTATTACCTAAATAGCTTTCCACCCAAAACTAGCACCAGACAGTTATTGACGCTGTGTATTTCATGTAAGGTTAAAATAAGAAAATTTTCAAATGCTGGCTCATAAATTTCATAGATATCATGTGTGTACACAACACAAAGCAGCACCCTATTTCTTAAAAATAAATAAATAAATATAATAGTGTCTCCTGTCTCTCTGAAGCTGACTTCAGTATTTACTGCTAAAGTGTATGTTTTTTGAATCTAAGTAGCAAGAAGCTACACGATGTGAAGGTGTGATCTCTAATAGGCACTGTATTTTGCCATATTCTGTTGGCACTGTTTAACACAGAGTATTTTTTGTTCCAGGTTTGTAACAGTGTGTTTAACAGCTGGGATCAATTCAAAGATCACCTGGTGATACACACGGGTGACAAACCCAACCACTGCACCTTATGTGATTTGTGGTTTATGCAAGGCAGTGAGCTGAGAAGGCATCTCAAAGAAATACATAATATTTCAGAGCGAATAGTGACAGAAGAGGTTCTTCCAGTGGAAGCTGAACCAGTTACTTCAATGACTATAATAGAACAAGTGGAGCAAGTCCATGTCCTACCAGTAATTCAGGTACAGGTGGATCCTGCACAGGTAACTGTGGAACAGATGCACCAGGATCTCATACAAGACAATCAAGTGAAAGGCACACAGATGGATGAACTGCAGGAGCAGGTGCAAATCAGTTACTTGGAAGTTGAACACATTCAAACTGAACAAGGGGCTGAAGTGCATGTGGAGCAGTTACATGTTGAACAAGTAAATCAAATACAGGTGGAAGAGGTACAGGCAGAACTTACAGATGGAACGGACCTTGAACAAGTAGAATATGGGAGTGTCAATCAAGGAGAGGCAGAAGAAAAGGAACCTAATCAAGTAGATGATGCAGCTAAGGAAGATCATGTACAAGCTGAAGACTTAAAACCTCAACAATTAGTGGGCACGCAGAATGAAAAGGTGGATGACTAGGACAAATAACAATGTTATGCAAGTTTGGGGATAAAATACAAACTTATTTTTGTTAACTTTTACATTGGTTTTTGAACCGTCAGTGGTTACCTTTCCTATATGCTGTCCTTAGGAAGGTGGAGAAGTGGACCAAAATTAGCTTTCATGTATAACTGAACTTCTCTCATATGTGAAAAAACCATCCCCTTGCATGTAGTACCATGGAACAGAAACTACCACAGACATGGACAGTGTTTTGAGGAATTTAATAAGGAATAGCTTGTATTATTGTCACACCATCTATGTGTACATGCAAGAGTACCTTCATCTCTTCTCCTCTTTAGCAAACTCTTGCTAAAGATTTGGAAGTGTCTGAGGCAGAAGAGGCAGTAAAATCTGGTGGGTTCTATTTTAAGCGGCAGTTGGGTACCTGTAAATATTTGGATCAGTGTTTGCTGTATCCTAACAGGCTGGGGAAAAAACATTGTTGCTGGAGGTCTCTGAGCGGAAAAGTCCTGTGCCTTTCCAATGCTGACTGGTTAAATTTCCACAGAGTTCCTATAGTGTTCAAGAACCTAGTTCAGTAAAAGGCAACGTAGGTAATGTTGTAGCGCTTTATACTTCTGCTTAAAATTGTCAGCTACTGATTTTTTTTTTGTTTATTTTGCATTAAATTTAGAGGCAGGGGACTGAAGGAGAAAACAAATTCCACATGAAGGCAGCAGAACACTCTAAAGGGACACTTTAAAACAGGATGAGCTCAGTATAACCTGTGGTAAATGTGAGCCTGAAGAAAGCTACTGGCAGACTTTTATTTTATAAATTGTCATTTTCTGAAGTTAATATGTTTAAATAGTAATATAGAGACTTGTCTTTATGGTATGAGGTTTCTGGTTTTTTTTAAATGAAACTTGACACAAAGATGTGCTAAATATAAAGGTAAAAGCCATAGCTATGAGTGCTAAACTGGGGATTGAAAAGTAGGAGTGTAAATACTTTAATCAATAGTAGATAATAAAAGAATGCCAATCATGGAATGTTGCATTATTTGTTTCATCCAATAAATGGGGAACAACTGAGTGACTGGTGATTACAGTGCCAGCTCTCAGTGATAGGTATCAATCTCATTTTTAGTAAGATTAATAGCTCTTTACTGTAAAGTTAGATTTGTTTAGAAAATAATTGTCTAGCTCTGTGTTCAAGGATGTTAAGGACTTCTAATTCTCAGTTGTTGCCTTGAGATTAGAGGTGCTCCACACCTCCGAAAAACTTGCATTTCAAAGCCTTAACTGAGGGAGGAGTTTTTGCAAGGACATTCCCTAATGCTTTTGGTTTTCCTGTAGTTCTTAGTTAAAATCAGGCTTTTCTACAGTCTTTTCCAAATGTTGAATTACTTACTGGGATTTGTGCTTTCATTCAGTCTTGTTGAAAATGTTTCTTGTGTTTCATAGTAGCCTTTGAAAAACTTGCAAAAAAACCCCATGGATCTCAATTAAAATATCAAACAATTTAATTAATGTAACTTTTGTTCTTTTTTACAATGCTTTGTGTTTTCTGAGGTGCAAGTAATATGTGATGAGATTCTGTGCGGAGGGAGGAGTTACTCATGAAAGTAAAACCTGGCTGTTGTATTTGTACCTGGCTTCTAATCAGCATCTCATCTTTCAATAACATGGAGGGGACAGGCCTGCTTGTCTCACTGCAGAACTCTATTTTTTTAGGTATTTGTACATTTAGAGACAACATCTGTGTCTGCAGAACTAATGGAACAATCTGGCTGTGTGTCTAACTAAAACTAGTTCTTTGTTAATTAAAGTCTGCTGCAAGTTGAGCAGTTATGTTGTTTTGGTAGCAGGGCTGGGCTTTGGTAAGCAGAGATGGGCTATTTCTTTGCTCTGTTTGATCTCTCCTTTTCAACAACACTTCATTAATTTAGCAGGAGCCAAACCATGCTCTGTTGTTGTGCCTGATGCTCCCCATCCAGACTTATGCTAAGCCTGGCTGGTAGCGTGGTGGGACTACAAGCAATCCTCTCTGCTCCCTGAGGGGCAGGATGAAAGGCTGTCCTCGAGTAATAGCTCCGCCAGAGAGACTGGAGGGGTGAAGGGAGAATGGGGGCTGGCTGAAGGCACCGCAGCACATCCCACACCACAGCGCATCCCGCACCGCAGCACATCCCGCACCGCAGCTGCCCGAGGTGACAGCAAAGAGGCTGTGCAGCCCACACCATGCTGGAGCCCTCACCACTGCCAGGAAGGAGGTTCCACCTCCTCTCCCAGCTTCAGCTGGAGGAGCTTTCTTAATTCCTTAGCTCTGCATCACCACAGCTCTAACGTGTGTGTCTGAGCCTAGAGGAATGGCTTTCCTCGGTGAAGATACAGGTGCAACTCCCCATGTGTCTCACGGTGACCGTTCTGCACGGTGCTCAGACCTTGGCCACCTGTGTCGTGCCCTGCTGTGGGACAGAGCGGGCAGCAAGGCAGAGCACATGGACTTTGGATGTTCCTCAAATCAAAGCCTTTGAGAGATGTGCGTGTTCTGCCTGATGCCCACTTTGTATTGTGGAGTATTGCGTCCAGTTCTGGAACCCCCAGCATAAGAAGCATATGGAACTGTTGGATCCAGAGGAAGCCGTGAAGATGATCAGAGGGCTGGAGCACCTCTGCTGTGTGGACAGGTTGAGAGAGCTCGGCTTGCTCAGCCTGGAGAAGAGAAGGCTCCAGGAGACCTTGTAGTGACCTTCCTGTACTTGAAGGGTGCTACAAGAGAGCTGGGGAGTGACTTTTTACAAGGGCGTGGAGTGATAGGAAAAGGGGGAATGGTTTCAAATTGGAAAGGGGAAGGTTAAGATTAGATATTAGGAGAATTTCTTCACTATGAGGGTGGTGAGACATCATTATAGGCTGACCAGGGAAGCTGTGATTCACCATCCCTATAAGTGTTCAAGGCCAGGCTGGCTGGGGACTTAAGCAGCCTGGTCTGGTGGGAGGTGCCCCTGCCTATGGCAGGGAGGTGGGAACTGGATGATCTTTAAAGTCTCTTCCAACCCAGACCATTCTATGATTTCTGTGCTGGGATGAGTTGAAGCCTAAAGCCAAAACATTTTCAGCCTAAGTAATACCTTATAGTGTCTGTCATACAGGAAGTGTGACTAATTCCATGGATGGAGACGGGGCATGCTTCAATGTTTCCTGGGTTGGGATGTTATTCCTTACATAGAGTAATCTGTTCATATAGCTTTAGAGTAGCTGGCAGAGTTACTGTCATGGAGTTATAGAGTCACTACAGGTGGAAAAGACCTCTGAGGTCATTCAAGTCTAACCATCAGCCCAACACCAGTGTGCCTACTAAGTCATGTCTGAAAGTGCCATATCTACCTGCTTTTTGAACATCTCCAGGGAGGTGACCCCACCACTTCACTGGGCAGCCTA
>WAAB01019645.1:0-10003 GCA_013389865.1 Piaya cayana
TTACCCATGCTGCATGCATTTGTTTTGGCTGGTCATCCTTGTATGTACATATTTTATGTTAGGGTTTACATTAATTCTCTTTTAAGGCTATTTTCATAACGAAAAGCCCATGATTTATTAAAATGAAAGAAAATACAAATATTACTGGGGGATTTTTTGGTATTGCAGTGTTTTTGCTACTGGGATTCTATAATTTGTAATCAGTAAGTTTTCATGGCATTTTTTATTGTTTGATGTTAAGTAGGTGAACATTCAAATTGCAAATACTCATCAGAATTACAAGGTTTTTGATAAGACAATAGACTTCCTCTTTCCACACAAAATGCTTCTAGGAGTAGTATCTTGTTGAGGCACGGAAATAATAATTAAAAAAAAAAAAGTAAACCCAACCACAAACAAAAAACCCACCACCAAATATTTATACTGGAATGAATTACCAGTTGTTTTGTGCGATAGACATATCATGCACCAAAATAACATCACAAGTGTGTGTTTCTTACAGTAGATATTCCATTCCATGTAGTGTATTAGTAAACTATCAATGTATGGCTACTACTAACGTATGTAGAGGAAAGTTTTCATTCTAAAAGCTGTGTTTCATCAAAAGATGGGGAAACTTCCCTGTTAGGTCACATTAGCATGATATCTTTATTTCTACTTCCTCAGATATACATTTTACAACTGCCTTCTCATTCTGTCTGTATTCCACAACACTTGTTTATTTGCTATGCACCTATGCAAGTGCATTGATGAGTAGAAATCAAGATCTGATAGGTGTCTTAGGATCCTGATTTAACAGAACATATAAGTGGAGGCTAAAATCTGAGCATACCCTTAGCTTTCTGTAGAGGGACGCAGGAAAGCATGTGCTCAGAGGCCCCAGGTGGGTGAACTGCTTCAGCTCATTCTTAGTTTCCATGAGCAGTGCATCCTTTCAGCATCAATAACAAAGCACTTAGAGCACTGATTAAACAACGCACACATCGAAGGCAACATTAGCTTCATTTGGTCATATCTTCAGCAGCTTCTGTTTTCCCTATACCTTTCTGCTGCACTCCTTTGTATAGCATACAAAAAGAATGTGGTTTTACACCTCTGAGAGAAATGGATTTGTGTTTCTGTGCAAATATCTCCCTCCTATTTAGTCAAGATCTGCTAGCAAATGGGATAATCAACATCTTTGTGTGTGCTGTTCTGTTCATCAGTGTTGGAAGATCATATTCTTCTTTCCTCCTTATTAAAAAGGTGGTGGTGGGGAAGTAATTATATCTTTTTTAAAACCTGTTAATAATGAAAAAAATCTATTTTATGAAACATATGCCAGTCAATACTTTATTACACAATTCAGTATACCCCTATATAACTCCTGTACCAAAGCAAAAAAAATGAGATTATGAAATCTTTCAGTTTAGGAATACAGCTGAACTGCAGCTCTGTTGCAGAGAACCTTAGTTCTCTGTAACGTGCACGGCTATTGCAGTGATTGACACATAGTTCCAACTGTGTGCTTTGGATGGGAATCTCAACCTCCACTTGATGGTACAAGCCTAGTAATTTTCAGTGAGAACATGATGTCATCTTAGTGCTTGTTGGACAAGCATCTGCTTTTTGAAGAGTATCATATAAAGTCTAGCTGTTACTTGGTGACACCAGTATTGATGTTTTATTGTCATAAGAACATCATGTCCCATCCAGGGCCTCCAGGTTCCCTGTTAGTTAATAGAATAACTTCCCTCCACCTTTAATCTTCTTCCCAGATTCCCTCCCTATAGTCTCTGGGTGAAAACCAACAACCAAGCTGCAAGGCTTGTGTAGCATCCCTTTTCATGCTTGACCTCAATGGCTTTTGTAGGCTACTGTTTTAATGGGAACAGTGATAGAGAACAGTGGCAAGATTCAGTGCCCATGTTTGCTCTGAAAGCAGCTGTCCTGTGCTACCTAAGCAGCAACTGGGGAGAGCTCTTCAGTATGACCAACATGGCATTTAGTGCGATGCAGACCTCTCAGGAGTGGTGTGTAAACAATATTTTACTGAAAGGAGCCCCAAACAATGGACACAAAACCAATCAACAACCCATACATGATACAGCACCAACAAAAAAATGTAAACCCAATTTACCACAATCCACAACTTGGAACACTAGACAATCTGCTAACAAAACTGAAACCAGATGCCCCCTACAACTGCACTTTTTCAAAAATAAAAGAAAAAATAATTTTAAAAAAAGAGAGAGAGAGCGAGAGTGAGAGGAAACAAAAAATTGTTGAGGAGACATAGAAATGATGGAAGATAGAGTTACCACTGGATGGATCCCAGACTTTGTTTGGCCTTCTTTCTTGATCTGGAAAATGTCAGGGAGCACATGGCTGCAGGTGTGTGATATCCTTATAAACCCTTTGTCCCCACCTCTCCTACACATGTATGAGCTACCTCATCAGGTATCATGCCCTCAGCATGCCCCTTCCTGGGATACTTTGCACAGGGGCTAAGAGTAGGATCACACCTGATGCAAGACATTTTAACCCACACCATGCTGGGTGATACCAGGATACTACATGGGCACTCATCCATCATTTTCTCTCAAGGTGTATTGCTAGTTCAAAAAAAAATAGTCAAAATGTGAAGTCAGGCAGGAGAGGGATTTTTTTTGCAAGTAGCCAATAGCTACGGTGTATCCTGAAAATAATATTGCTTCAGAAAATGTACCAAGATGAAGAAAATCAGTTTGCAAAGTTTGTATTCCTTTCCATCTACATCCAAAGAATGTGGAGCCTCATTTCCACAGGTATGAAATACATGTGCAACTGATGCTTACGCAGCACCTTGGATACAGAAGAACAGCAGTCTTAAGGTTCTGGAACACTTTAATAAGAGGCTTTTTTACGTGTGGTCTCTGAAGTTGTCTGCCTTATTTCTTGGATCCTCCCAGTGCATTATTTCTGAACATACACTACAGGGTTTGCAAGACAATGCAAAATGACATTGGAAGTACTAGTCCCAGACAAAGTCAGGTGAATGTATGAAAAGATACCAAAAGGTCAAATTCTGCACTGACATTTACAAAGATGTCTCTGTAGATCTCGATATTTTTTTCTATTATCCTTGTGCTTACATTTTATATTCATGTTGTCTAGATCCTACAGTTCTGACCTCCAAGCATGACTCTGATTTTAACCATTTCTTTATACCTATTCTTCCCTATACGTGCCTATATATTAAAATAATTACTGTATACCCAGTTTATGTGAAGCTATTTATATGAACTTATTTAGAGATGGTCAACCAGAACACCACATGAGCAAGAATATATTTCATAGAAACATAGAATGGTTTGAGTTGGAAGGGACCTTAAAGACCATCTAATTCCAACCTCTCCGCCAAGGGAAGGGACACTTCTCACTGGATCAGGGTGCTCAAGGCTCCATCCAGCCTCACCTTAAACATTTCCAGGGATGCAGATGTGGATCACAGCTTCCCAGGGCAACATTTGCCAGTGCCTTACCACTCTCTTTGTGAAGAATTTCCTCTTTATGTCTGGTCTAAATCTTCCTTTCTCCATTTTGTGGCCATTCCCCCTTGTCCTATCACTACATGCCTTTGTAAAAAGTCCCTCCCCAGCTTTCTTGTATACTGCCTTTGGGTACTGAAAGGTAAATTTATAGACTATTAGAAAAAGATCTGGCTTTCTTGGAAATGCAATCCTGTAAAGTTCTAGTAGATAACTCGGGAAACCTTAAAAAAGGGAAACGGGTGGGAGAGTCCTACATCCTAGGCACAGCAACCAACTAACAGTCATGGCTACTGAGATAAACATGCAAGAATTGCTGTGATGAGGTCAGCTAGCAAGAGGAAACAAGAATAAAATGATGGAGAATCATTAAACCTAGGCTGGATGGAGCAATTTAGAAGTTCCTTGCAGGGCTTATTTCACCTAAAGGCAGAAGCAGAAGTATGTAGTCTCATAAAATGGCGAGTTGTGGTGCTTTGCAGATACCATGTAGTAAAAAGAAGTCTCATCCCCTTTCCCAATGATAAGCAGTTATAACAAAAATTATTAACCACAAAATAGACAGAAGACCAAGCTTATACTTAAGTGAAGAACTCCTAAAGGCCAGGAAATAGTTGGTCCTAATTCTGAAGTTTGTTCTTGTCTGGATTTGTGAAAGTACGAGTAAGTTACATTAATTACTTATTACTGCCTGCAAATCATGGCTTATGATATCTTTGAAAAACTGCATATCCAGTGTGTTCTTACATTCACTGTGATTCAAAACATGATGATTGTAGTATTGAAAGATGATAGAGCCATGGTCTAATTTGTTTGGACGTGATAAAGTTCTTTGTGCCTCTTCAGCTCAATGCCCTTGTTCGTGCTTTCAAATATACTATTTCAAAGTACTAATAACATTCATTAATGTGCTGCTTTTCTTTCTTCCTGAATTTGAATCCTTGGCCTAGATTATGAGAGGATTTTGCAAAGTAGAAGTTTCAGACTTGGAACTCTCTGGTGCTGTTCTCTGTTGTGGAGGGGCACTCACCTTGTCACAGCTCCTAAGTGATGGGTGATCGTTTAACAGTGTCCTTTGTGCAGCCAGCATGTTGGAAGTGCTACTGTCACCCAATGTGTCTTCCTCTAAGTTAAATCCAAAGGATGTATCTGGTTATTAAAATCTAACATCTAAAAATTGTGTGAACCACTACTAAAGGTGCATGTGAAACAACTTCAGATAAAGGTACTTCTGCACTTTTTCCTTCTATTGTAAGACACAACCCCTTACCCTGAAGAAGAATGTGACAGTAAATTAAATGTATTCACAGACACTGCAGGACAAGACAGTGCAACGGAAATTGGAATAACCCTGTAGTGATTGCAGTGCTCAGTTTTCTTCTTTCTTATTTCTTTTCCACCCTTTTGTGGTTAAGTTGCTTCATCAGCAAAAACTGTATCACTCGGTGTTTGTTAGTTTATCAAAACATTCTGGAGTTAACAGTTCTGTAGAAACTCAAAGCATTCTTATTATAGTAGTATTGCTAATCATAAAATGATACGTCATTATGTGCAAATTAAGTAGTAAAACTAAATAACTGAATGAAAAAAATATTATTAAACTGAGAAGAGGATGATATTAGGAACATTAAACTACTGAGAAGCAGGTTTTATATCAGAGTAACAAATAGGTTCTCTAATCTGAGATCTGTATCTCATAGCTTGTATTCAAAAAGCAGTTCTTCACTTGTAAGGGAAGCAGACCTTTACATACTCAGAATGTAGCAGCAAGTTCCCCTTCTTGTCTGTCTGTGTGAGGCAAACATGATTTGGAAAGATATTACAGATAAATAAAGGGATATTGAAGTGTCACTGATGACAAAGTATGATCTGATTTTGCTGTTGGGCTTTTTAAGTAGGGTAGTAAAACTAAATTTGTATGTAAAGTGACTTTCCCTTTTTGGCTCCTCTCCGCTTTCAAAGTCTATACAGAGAATAACTTCTTCCACTTCCATTGCTTCCTTTCACAGGTGTTTTGATCAGAACTAAGCTACCAATGTCAGATAACAATGCTATTTCATTCAAGCTCTAGAAAATGACCACAGAAAGCTTTCCAGAGGTGGAAATAGTTATGTGATCTCTGCTAAAGAACAAATGTTTTCTTACTTTAGATCTTTTAGAATTAGGCCTGAGTGCTCATGAGTCAGATCTCCAAACTGTTGTATCCCAACATGATTTTTGTTTCACCTGTGAACTGTGATAGGGCAAGTCTTTGTGTATATAAAGGATTGTTGTAGCTTTAGTCTCTTACATCACTGGATTCTTTTTGCCATTCCTATATTCCCTACCTTTTTTGTTCTTGTATGTAATATGGCTCACTTCACTTCTGATGTACTGGAGTTTATGTGTGTTTGCTGCTGGATGAAAGATTCTATATTTCTCCAACTTTAGCTTTCCATGACAAGTTAATGACTCCAAATCATTCTGAAATAAGACTTTGTTTGACATGATACTGATTTATAGCAAAAGGAAGAACAGAACAGGCATCACTTTTTAAATCTGAAATAACAAAATATAATGTAGAAAAGAAAAAAAATGCAAGATTGTATACTTACTTCAACAGAGTCAGCAGTAGGTTAGCCACCTAAATCAGATGAAACTTTCCCATTGATAACATATCAAATATAGAAGTTGGGAACCAATATTTTGGAGGATCCTTCAGATTTTTTAAATATTAAAAAATATTGCTGCTGAGGATTAGATTTTCAACCAAAAGGTGCTATAGCCTTGGCAAGGGAAACCAAAACATTGACAGTTCAATAGAGCTCAAGCATCTGCACATAACTGCAAACCAGATGTTAAAGCATGCTTTTCATCCAGCCACTCAGCCAATATCCACGTTGGGAATGAATACCTCCTGAAAACAGTTTTCTGGAGGGAACTGAGGTTCATCCATTCCCTCTGAATAAATATATTTGTCTTAGCTTGTCTCCCTTATTGCTCTCATCCATTGAACTATATGTATGGTGCCAGATTTTTTTTTCTATGGGAGAAGCAAGACTTGTTACTGGCTTCACTAGCTAAGAAGTTTCTTTTTGTAGCAATTTTACCAACAATGAGGATGTTTATTGAGTAGCTACCCGCTAGGGGTTGGTCATTTCAATTACAGAACATCATTCCTTGCCAGCACCTACCATAACAGATGTCTCATTTCCTAATACAGTACTGAATTCTCCCTGACATCTGAATTTTCATCATGGAAATGTTCTTCCACAGATGTAGAGGCAAGCTAAATTAATCCAGTGTTCTGAGCAGAGAAGAAAGGGTCTAAGTTTTCTTTTTTTTTTTTTTTGTGATGCATAAAGCATGGCAAATAGCAAAACTCTTGATGGCTTTGTTGTGGCTGTTGTTTGATTTTTAGGTAGTAGAAAAATATTCTGAAGACATAAGGAAATATAAAAGAAGCTAAACCATGAGAAGTATCTGATGGGATATGTGGTGAAAAGCAGGTACACCGTGTAGGAGGACAATAGAATACCGTCCAGCACTTTATTTATGAGAACATCCTTTTCCTCCATCTCTGGACAGCAGTTGTGTGGCATAAAAGTCTATTCAAAAGTGGATCAAACAATGCTGTTAACACATTCTTCTCATCTTCCATTTATCCTTCCATGTCCATCATATAACCCATTTATTCTAGGCTCCAAGGAAAGTTGAGAAATTACATTTTCTACCAACTTGATTTCAATGGCTTCTTCTGCTTCAGATTAATTGGTGCAAAAATATGATATTTTTAAATAAGCTGTTAGCTAATGCAGTGAAAGCAGCGGAGAGGCAATGGGTAGCTTTCGGTGACAGTACAGCTGCTGTCATGTATGAATGCTATGGATTCTCAAATGTGAATTCTGATCATCTTGCTCTCTTCAGTAAAGATCTCTCTGTGACAACTGAATTCAATAGATATGGGTACAGAAACATAATGTCTCTTTGTACTAAAATACTCTGCCTAGAGTCATCAGAAAGACCATAGTTTTCTAAGTATGAAAGCGCCCTGAACACATAAGGGTATTTTCTCATGTCATGGGCATGCTGAGGTACATTTAGAAACTGAGTTGAGACCTGGGCTGTCCTTTCCTGAAGCCATTGGAATATCTTCCTACATTTTTCCTGTCTTACCCTATTTTAATAGAAGCATATTAGAGAGAAGTGTCAGCTTCTGTTTACTTGGTGGTAGGGAGAAGCATTTTCCCTCAAAAAAAAAAATCTTTTTGTTTAAAATCCCAATGAGACCAGCCTTGCTATTATTACATCCTTCTCTCAAAACCTCATTTATACTGTCTCAAGGAAATAAAATGAGGGAGGTGGGGTGGAGAAGGGGACAAGTAGTAACGAGGGAATAGCTAGAAATTGGAGTTCACAGAAATGCAGTAGCTTAGGTTCTTCTGGTTCTGCATTTGTGTCCATCTCAGTTCTCACTGAAATCAGTGGCATGGCATCCAGTTCCTGCAAAGGGATGAGAATGAACACTGAACCTGCAGAGCTGTCTGGTTTCTGAGGTTATGTGTTTTGGAGATGAAAAGAAATGGAAAACTATCAAATATACTGTCAGTGATTGTATAATTGACTATTTGACCACTGCTGCATGACAGCTTTCGATGAGAGCATAGGGCCTTTAGTTTGCTGTAGGTCAAACTTTATTCTCCTGTGTCCAGCTTTGTAAAGAGATGGAATACACTTTCCAAGACAAATGTGCAAAAAAAGAAACATAGTACCTAGGATCAGCTGTAGCCATGAATTTTATGAATGGCTTGTTGGAAAAAAACATTAAATGGTAACATCAGTCCAAATAGGAGGCCTGTATTGTTTCTGTTCCAAACCCACAGACAGGAAATTCACTATGCAAGAGGTTTTCATGGCAAACATTTCAAGCAGTTCTATTTACCTTGGACTAGTATGTTTTAAAAAGAGAAAAACCTTAACTTTTTGTATCAAGAATTTTTTGTTTATATTGGGTAGAGTATAAAGAGAGGAACCAAAAAAAAAGTCTGCCTGAAGAATTTCCCTACTCTGCCTCCTTAAGTGAGCAAGATAACATAGGAATCTTTTTGTTAAGATGGAAAGTGGCAATGGAAAGTTGGATGGGAATGCTTCTTTCAAGAAACATGCTCTAAGCTATGGAATATGCTATCCTACGTAGTATCCTAACTTGAAATTTAGTAGGAGCTAGAAAAGTAGCTGGATTGTAAACAGATTTTGAATACCTATTTAAACAAGAAAGCCTTAATAAAAGACACCTAATGTTTTGTGGTATGAGCTCATTACTAGACCATAGAGAAAGAACTCCTTGTATCATTCTTGCTTCTGTCTTTCCTTCCTCTCTTCCTTCCATCCATCGCCATTTTCCTGTTAACATACTTGAATACAAAACTCTAAATCAAAGTAATGTATTTTCTCTGTTTCAGACAAACTGAGCCTACTCAGTCACAAAACAACTGTTTCAAATGCAGTCCTCATGAGACAATCTTACCCCAAATTTGCTATGCAATGAGCAACGAGTTGTTCCTAGGTGTCCACCCTTCTGTTTTCTGATTTCTAATTGTATTTAGCAGACAGTGAAAGCAGAATGTTGATACGGATGCTTTTGGTAAAACCTGTTGCATTGACTTACAGCAACCGACTGGCTAGAAAGATTTTACTTTAGCATATTTGACAATGTCTCCATTATTTTATCTGGCCTTTCTTGTAACTGGGCAGATGAGCCTTCCTAAAGTAAACTGCTTTACCTGGTGTTTAAATGACTGTGAAACTGATGGTGAGTTCTCATGTGCATGTCCAATATCTGCTTGCATGCATCCATACTGCTTATTAGGTGTTAAAATGCAATCACACTCTAGGGAATGTTCCTTTTCCCCAGAGGGGAGCTTTTCAATATCTGTATTTAAATAAATATAAATACCTCTTCTAATTCATTCACAAAAATATATTTTAAATGTTAAGTTTCTGACCCATGTCCATTTAACATTGTGGATAATGAAGACAGGTGATGTGAACAGCACTAAAATTTGTACCTAACCAACAGCAAGATGAACTTTATGCTTGTAAGAGTGAGGTGACACACCCATGTAACCACACAAACAATACCCTAAGCATTCTTCCCCAAAACTTACAAATGTATTTTCAACAAAAATGCTAATATTTTGCCTTCTGTTTTGTCCCACAAGCATCACTGCTAAAGTTTAGCAGTTTCTTGCCCCTTTCAACCATAGCCTCGAAATTCAAAAAATGCAGTGTTGCCATGGTAACAAGATGCTGCTACCATCCATAAAAATAAAGGGCCAGCTATTTGTTTCCAATGATAACATCTTATGTTTAACTGCCTTGAGCAGTGCTGACAGGGTCTATCCTTGTTACAATAGTTGGTTCTACTTGGTCAAACAATGAAAATCACTACCTGCTAAAACCTACTGTGATGGACATAATCATAAATCCTTATATTTAACTGATTTTTTTAATGC
>WAAB01019646.1:0-55777 GCA_013389865.1 Piaya cayana
CCCCATTTGGGTTGAGACACCAACATATCACTGTAGTACCACAGAGATCTCAACTTTTACAGTTTCTTTGCAAAATTAAGCAATTAAGCTTGCAACTTAGTTCTTCAAATGATTTTCGTCTCAGAAACCTGATGTCTGGGGACTGCTTAATAAAACATAAAAAGCAAATTCTGTCAATAGCTGTTTCACATTGATTGCAGAGCAAAAGACTGATAACTGCATCATGGAGATTTAGCTGTACATATATTACAAACTGTGGGAATATTCCTACAAGTAATAATTGGTATCCATTAATCATAAAAAATAAGTTAATTTATCTTTTTGCATTCCATCCAGCTTTTAATGCATATTATGGACTGTATTCTATCTACTTTGTGGGTATTTTCCATTTTAGCTCATTCCATTTCTCCAGTTAAATTTAAAAATCAAAACACAAGTTGGCAATTGTACACTCCGTATCTCTGTAGTAATACTAAAAAACCCTGCTTATTACTCAGAAAGTTAACTTCCATTTCCACTGGCATGGGAGAAGTGTGTCTAAATTAGCCTTACAGCAGAAAATCACTATTATTCTCTTTTATTCTGTGACAATTTACTGCTGGGTGTGCAACCTCTTCCAACTGGCAGAATACTGAATCCACTGATCCAAATTTTTTTTTTTTTTTTTGCAGCACTGGGCATTGATCTTTTCGTATCTCCTGCTAAGTGTTAAATATATTTGATCTTCTTGAGCAGTACAAAATTGAGACTGTCTACAGGCCTATAAAAGAGGCAAGTCTCAGTGAAAACAATATCAAAATGCCAGTGACACTGTTTCTAGTTTGGCAATGAGCCTGGCACCATGGCCCAGTCAGAGCCTGTTGATTTTGGCACTAACACGATAGAATTTGTCATAGGAATAGGCCATAAAAGATCTTTAAGAAGAAGACAATATTTGCATTTGGTGTGTGATGGAATGAGAGGTTACTATAATAGTAACATCCAGAAAGAGAGCCACTATGGCCACAACATTTGGTAGTGGTATAATGAACGGCTGCATATAGGGCAACACTGCAATTAGCAAGCACTTCCCAGAGCAAAGGGTGTTTCAGGACTCCAGTTTGTACAAAACTCTAAGGTATGGGTGGAACAGAGCTTCCTACAGAAGGTGCACAGAATTGCAAAGCTGAATTTAACCATGAGGTTGCAGACGTGGGTGACAAGCCAGCTATTGATGTCATCCAGAGTCAGATGAGCTATCTGAGAGGATTTGAAGAAAAAAGATTAAAATCTTCATTAAACTTTATCTGCTGGCAAGAAACCCATGAGATGGTATCATGTAGAGGCCAGTCAAATCTAAATAGAGTCCTCGTGTTTCAAGTCTATTTAAAAATAGAGACAATGAAGAACTGTTTGAAACAATGGAGTACTTGCAAAATCTTTTTATAGTTTGTCTGGATTTTTTCTCAAGAACACTATCTTTATGTGAATAATGGCATGCAAAAGTGAAAAAATCATGCTTTTCTGTGTTGTCAAAGAACATACAAAGGTTCTGAATTAAAATATAATAAATGCAAACTTCTAATCAAGAATGACCCATCACTATAAGGATTATATGAAACATTTATTATGATTATTAAACATAGGTTATGATTTTCCTTTGCCTGCTGTTCAATTCCTTCAGACATCTGGTGTATTTAAATCATTATTCCACTTCACTATTTATTCATTGTCACGACTGAAAAATCTTTCTAAAGCAACAGCATGACTTCACTTTAGAAACCTTTTAATTACAGATTCTTCTGGTATTTTTCTGGCTTTTTCTGGCATTAGCATTACCTCAGTCCCACATCCCATCTCTGCAGCACCAGGACATGGGAAGAAAACCACTTTATACAGGGCAGCTGGAGAGGAAGTGGAGATTGAGACAACAAGGCTCAGCCGAAAGACTAGGAAGAAACAAAAAGCTTCATCTCTTAGCTTCTTCTGCCTTAAAAAGAATTACGCCTCCAATTTGCCTCATAGGACCTACAAGTCCATAAAGTGCCATAACTACCAAACAAAGGCTGCTATACCCGCTTTTGCCTCGATTCACACACCCTTGAGGGTCCCCTCCATTCTTCTGCAAGAAAACTTAGCACCTCTCCATTCTACTGTCATCTCCCAGGAGAAACTTACATATTTTCATGTCCTCCCTCCCTAAACTACCTTCTGCTAGAGAAAATTTTACCTTGACTGAGAGATTTTTGTACATAAGCTATACTGTATATATGCTGTGCCTGGCCTTGCGCTTTCCTTGTGACTATGTGGACTTGCCATGATGTTTTTGGCTGAACTCAGTTTCACTGGACCCACTCTGTTCCTCATGGCTAGGAATGTGGGTACAGCACTCTTTCCCTTGTAACCCCTCAGCTGCCAGCTTGCCTCTGCTTCCACAGAACTGTGAGATAAATGGTTAGGGACAATCTAATCTTCCAGTCTTCCTCCTCATTTCTTTCCCACTCTTAAGAAAGCAATTCTTTCTCTATGGATAGTATTGGGAATCTGCCTTTCAACACAATGTATTCAGCTGGGTTGTGTTGAGATACTCTTAATCTTGCTCTTATCTTTTCTCCTTGGTTCCATTTTTAAGCTAAGTCCATGACAAGAAGCCTGGCCTAGATAAAAAATCCCATACATTATTTCATTCTAAAAAAGGCAGTTGTTTCCCTGTTTCTGTGTAGCTGGATGGTTACACAGATGGTGTGAACATCCTTCTCCCTGAAGCTTTTAGCTCTGGCATTGTGTTTCTCACAACTGAACACTCACTATCCCACAATGTCTCCTTTATTTACACTGAATTGTTCAGCAGATTTACGAAGTCTTGCATTTAGTGTCTCCTTCACTTTCCAGAAGAGTAAGAGGCTCAGGAGAAGCTTTACTGACCTCTTCTGCTAAAGTGAACAAAATTTTTCAAGGATATGCTTTATGGTGTTCATTTTCCAGTGGCTGACTTGACTTGCCATGCTCCATTAAGACAGTCTTCTATACTAAGCAAACCTCAGAAATGGAAAATTGTGTCTTACAGTAATTTAGACCCCACTCTCCCCCCAAATCAAGATTAATTCCTATAGGAGATGTGCTGGCACAGATCCCAGCAGCTGGGCTTGCACAAAGCAGCCTTTTTTTCTTTAATAGATTCTGGTGAGGTTTTCTCCCTGTCTATAAAAATTGCCAGTATTATCCTGAAAACAGAATCAATTGCGCTTTCCCTGACCCAATCTGGAGGAAATATAAAATAGCTCATTTTCTTAGAAAAGCTAATTAATTTATACTCTCAAAGTTCAGCACAAAAATTTTGTTGAAGAAGTATTTGGTAAAGCAAAGGAGTCCTCAAAGATGTTTTTACTTACTATCCATTACATGACTGTCACCCATTCAGATTCCCAGAAACTTCTGAAAGTTTTCTATGACAACTATTGCACAACAGTCCATAAAACAGACATGGGATTTCCTAATATTCTCTAGCTTCATGTTGGAGAACTACTAAAAATCCTATTCGCATGATTTTCTGGGATGCAAGGCTAGGCTCACAGCATCATCACACTGCTTTTTGTGATTGCTAGAACAAAAGCCAGGCTGCAGTGCTCATCCTGTATGACAGTTTTATTCTATACCAAGTATTACTTTCAGAAACAATCTCCCTTTGTTGAGCAGGTAAAAGACTTTTAAGGATTTATTTAATATTCATTTAATGGTTTTGTTCTGATTTTTTGTTTTCATTGAAATCAACTTGAAAGTATTTATAAAGCTAGTTGGGACAGTTCAAACAGTGAATTCTGCATGGCTGTTTTATAGAAAAATAAACCAAACTTACCTTACTACTGTAGTTACCTATCTGTCCTTTGGGATTTTTGATTTTCTGGGGGTCTAGGGGTCCCTTCCTCTTCCCATCTCCTTTCATGCCTCTTCCTCTTTGTGCTTTCCTTCCCTTCCCTAATGTTTGTCATCAAAGTATAGCTCTATTTTGGATTTTACCTCTGTCTTTTGAGCAATTGCTTTTGAGGTATGTCTATTAAACATTTGATTTGTAAGGACATCACTAATTTTATCCTAAAAGTTACATATATTTCAATCCCTTACCAGCTGTCTATTTACTGAATATGTTATCAAATCAGGATTAAGCAATTTAGAAGAGGCTAACAAGCACTTGATTAGAATATAGAAAGAAATATATATGTGATGTGTAGCTTCCTTTAGCGTACTAAGCATTTTGATTTCTGAACAATGCAATCTACAGAAACAATTGATAGTTTTTAAGGAAAAATAGGAAAGATTTCATCTGCACAACTCCCGTCAATCATAATTCAGTGGTGCCTTCGTTGCAGTATTCTTACCACAGGTACATACATCAAGCAAAACCCACCATTTTACCAGCTGTGAATCAAATAATGTGAGGCAAATAAGTAAAGATACTGCCATCTAAATTATAGTCATAAGAATTAGGCACTTAACTACACTTACTAATCTGTGCTCTTGCTGTTTGCATGGAGATATACAGGGCACCAGAAGTAGAAGAGAGACCTGAGCACTTGTACACTAGCTGAATACCCATTCCCAAATTCCCACAATATAGTAGGGTCTTTCTGCCAATATTTTGCATAAACACTCAAACATTCTTTTTAACTGCTTGCATCTTATTTTTGGGCTGAAAGAAAATGCCATGAAACAACAGATGTGTAAAAGCCATATCTCAGAAAAGCTCTACATGAAAAGTGAATCCTAGTTTGACTGCTTCCAAGTTAAGGAGTGTTTCCAAAATTCAAATAAAAAAACATCTGATTTATATGTAATTTTTAAAATTCTCAAGTTTTTCAGTCCATCATTTTTCATAGAATTTCTTTTACATAGCTGAAATGTTTTGAATGTGTGAGAAATTTTGTGTATTTTAAGTCCTGAACTATATCAAAGCTCCAGGAAACAAGCCCATTTAAAAGGATGTACTTCTGTGTAGCTGTAAATAAACCATTTGACAGATAAAATGCCCATGACTCTGATGTTGGGCCTTAACACTGGTATTGCTAACTCCCGAAACACACTTTCATCTGCTGCCAGAGCTACAATAAAAAATTATCACTACAAGAAAGCAGCTGCCCATAGAAATACAGAAGAAGAAACCCACAGAAAAGTAGGAGATAAAAGGGAAATGTGTATTAACAGGACCCCATGGAAGCACGCAGAGTTTCATTAACAACATTCTGGGCCCCGGGGGCTTTGATTCACAATTGCCCACAGCTAAGACAGGAGATGGCAAGCCTCACCCATTCCTAACTTGGCTCTGAGTCACAATGGCCTAATTAAATATTAATGCTCTTTTCTGCAAATTAATAACTGCTTCACATCTCTCAGAGAATGAACTAAAATATTTTCATATTTTTACAAGTGAATTAAAGCTGTCTAAATGGATTGCAGCCTCAGGAATTGCAGGTATTCACCTGGACATCCTGTGGTGATTGTTTTAAAACTGATTTGAAACTGTGTTGTAACGAGTGGTTCAGAACTACTATCAAATCCTAAGTCAGCCATAGCTCATATTATTTTAGGAAATATTTTTCAATCAGAACATTAGGCTTGTGTGAAATTTTCTAATTAGCTTAAAAAATGTAACATCCTCATAAACTCAGAAGTCAAAGGGAATTCAACTGTTTTAGTGACATATTTTTGCTAAAATATATGTAAAAAATGGTAAAGTAATGAATGCCCCTTATAAGAATTGGTTGTGTCATTTTGTAAGTAATTAATTAATTTGAAGTGGCATCTAAGAGTATATCTTTTATGACAGAGAGTTCCAGAAAACTATATGAAGTATTCTGAGGAGACAACAATGGAGTTAATGCTCACTTCTGCTTTTGCTACATTTTTCCTCTGTTGTGCCAGGCAGAAATAACTCCTATTTCATGATTAAAAGAAGTTTGGCTCTTAGGATTCACTGCAGTGCTTACACATACATTGTCAGTGTAGATTTTATAACAAACAGGAATATTTACTTTTCAGATCCATTTTGACCACTCTGAAAATTGTTAAATGTTCAAAAAGTTTCACAGCATCTGTGTGCTATAAGAAAACTTACCCACAGAAAACTGAGCTTTACCCAAAATAACCGCCTAGTTTCTAAATCTGTTCCATTCATTTGTCTTTACCATTATTATAGACTCAGTTTGCTGCATCTCAAACATTTGGTTTCAGCTTTGATTCCCTATTTGGAGCAAACTTCAGGATGATCTTACTCTATCTTTTTATCACGAGCCTGAGCCAACAGTTACTTCATTCCCTGGAACTGTTGTCATTAGGTCTTTAGGGAATATTCTACCAGATTTGAAAGGAGGTATGACCTTTAGATAAAATAGCAGCATCCAAACAGCCTAGACATTCTGTTTTAGCTGGAAATGTATTCTGAGCTGAAATGACATAAATAACTTTTTTTCCTGGAAAAAAAAATATTTTGCCATACTTGATCCATACTACTATGCACTACAGAACTTCAGCATTATATAAAATGTAGCATGCATAGTTTAATAGCTGTCAAACTTGATTGTGAAACCTGAACATGTAGAGGGCTTTCCTCAGACAAAAATTCATTACATAATATATTAGTATTAATGTAAGGGCAAATGATTTGCCAGAAAGCACGATTGTCCTTTCTCATGATCCACATTAGCAATTTCCAGTCTATCATATCGTTCTACAGAGGAGGCTGTTAAACTGTTTCAAATGAAAAACAGCTCTGAATTGTATTTGCAATATGCATGAAATAACACTTGGTTGTTCGTTAAAGTATAGCTGATACAACAGTAACTAGAGGTGCAAACTTCATGTGCAGATAGGAGTATAAGATTTTTGTTTGCTTGTGTTCTTGCAAGACCCTCAGAGAGCATTCACAGGGCGTCTCTGAGGGTAGATTTTGGATCTGGAATTAATGGAAAGATGTGTCACATCATGTCCAATCTATCGATTCACTGTTATTTACGGTGCTTCTGAAACGTTATAACTTATTTTAGCAAGTATAGAATATATTTTGGAATCATTAAATGTGCTGAAGACCCTTATGATAAAGTTACTGTAAAGAAGCCTCTATTAAAAAAAAACAAACACTTGTATAAATTAGAATCAGAATCCCATTAGGAATACATAAAGAGATAATGTGGATAATTCAAAGTTTCCATTTTTGTGAAATCATGCCCAAGAGTGTATTGTTAGGATTTCAGGAGGACCCAGGTAATCTCTGAGCGAACCTAGATGCAACCTCACATTACCTAATCCTCCATTAACTATGTTCTTTCCATATTATATTGCTAACCCTTTTTTCCCATGTGATCCATGATGTAAGAGACATGTAAGACACAGCATGCCAACTGGGCAATCGCCTAACCAGAAGGAAATGATGAAAGCTAGATACCTACACGGAGGCTGGAAGAGATAAATCACCTATTTCCATTGGGAATAAGCAGCTGTGAACTTGGCCAATGTAGTAGTTTTCTAAAGGATTCTGATGGTTACAGCACCTTCATGGGTTGAGAAGCACTTGAATTGAAATCCTCCTCAGTTAAATTGTATGGGGAGGTCCCAGTTGTCTGGAAGTTAGCGAATGTGACACCTGTCTATAAGGGCCAGAAGGAGGATCCAGGAAACTACTAAATCTAGTGAAAACTAACCATAAACTGTGTCGCAACACAATTCTA
Organism: Piaya cayana; assembly: GCA_013389865.1. Taxonomy (NCBI): domain Eukaryota; kingdom Metazoa; phylum Chordata; class Aves; order Cuculiformes; family Coccyzidae; genus Piaya; species Piaya cayana. Next base: position 7,698 of record WAAB01019646.1, read on the forward strand.
TCGTGGCTCCAAGACTTGAGGCTGCTAGAGTGGCCCCCAGAGATGGAGTCCAGGGGAGAGGACACTAGAGCCACCTACATGAGAAAGTGTGGCCTGCCTCTATGCAGCCCAGACAGTGAAAGTTATCCAAAGTGCAGGACTTTTCCAGTATTATGTCACCGTATAGCAGCAGGAAGAGTAGCAGCTTATAAAAATTCTTGTTTGAGGAAATTCTTTTACTCTTAAACATTTATCCAATCCATAAACAGCAGAACAGCCATGATTTTGAGCTCTACAAGTTGTTCTTGTAAAATTGAATTAGTATCAGAACACATTTTCAGATCTACATTTAGGAAGCATGCTTTTCTCTGATGATTTGCAGTCTCTCTCTACAAGGTATATTTACCCATTTTTTGTTGGACTTCTCCCCCACCAAAGAGGAATAATTATTTATTTTCTTTGCGAATTACTTTATTACCTATACTTAAAGCCAGGGAAAGTGAATAGTCTGAAAATTTGATCCTAAATTATATGTAAGAGGCAGGGTGCCAAAAGTACTGAAACACACATAAATTCTGTTTGCTTAGCAGGAAAGGCAGTAATTGTGAAAGCTCGGGGATATCTACATTGGGGGGTAAAACTGAGAGCAAAATTCAAAGAAATCTTAGCACTAAGGCAACAATGTAACAAAAAAATACATGTCAGCTCTCCATTGTCATGCAGATTATCACTCAGATAAGACCATGATAAAGGGTAAGAATTCTTTCCCAGTGTGGTGTTGACACTGCATAAGCTTTAATCTGTTGTTCTTTGCCTTTCAGATCTCTTGCTTCAGAACACGAACACTAACAAGTTGACAAAAGCTGTGTTTGCACATTATAGCTACTTGCAAATTAGCATTTCAAGTTCAAGTTTAGACATACAAGTGCACGAAGCAAAATGAAGTGAAAAGCTGTGATTTTAATTGGGATTTATTCTCTTTTGTTCTTTGACCTTTTGTGGGTCTCAACACTTCTGTTGCATGAGTTGCCTTATTGGCTTAGCTTATGCTGATACAACCAATCAAGCATTCAAGTATGACTAGAAGTGCATGTTGATGGTATTTTGCACTCTTTCTAGCAGCAAGTACTGTAAGCACTACCCAATAGGGTACAAATCCTGTGAATCAGCCCAGGCCCCAGCTGTAATCCCAAGTGCAGTGATTCCTGCAGTTGGACAGAAAGAGCTCCATATATCAAATAGAAAACAACTTTAGAATGCAACTGTTCAGGTAGCTGGCAGCACACTGGGTCTCCACAGAAGGCCAGAAAAAGGCAGAGCAGCACTGGAACAGAACTATAGCATCTCATAACACAACTTTTTCAAGTCTGATTATTAAGAAAACAACACATTGCAAATTTTAATGTATGTAATAGTCATTTTATATTTACTCTTCCTTTTTAAGCTACAAAACTAACAACCCTGCAATGGAAGTCTCCTAGTTATAATTGCAACAATGACTGAATGCCCGCAAAAGGAACCCACAGCAGAATGAATAAGCTAACTGAGGCCATCTTTAACAGTGATCAGTCAAGACAGAGGCAGCAGTAATTTGTGGTATATATATGTATATACATATATGATAACAGGTCTCACATTCACTCACACCAGATGCTTCAAAAAAACGTAAAAACTAACACCCTTTGGCTTCTGGGATTTCTCATCACGATCTATCTCACACCTGTGCCCTGCTCTCAAAAGTTCAGCTAAATACACTCCAATAATTATACACATGAAAGAAATTATGAAATTCTCTCCAGGCAGTTATGTAACCAAATTGCAACCACAATTATGGATAGTAGCAGTGATATCTGCTATAACAGGAATATTATATGAAATCAAAAGGTATGGTGATTTAAAAAAAAAGGTGTTACTTTCATGTTTGAAATCTGAGAGATGATTGCTACTACTGCTTCAAATTATTGGAGATCTCAGAGAGAAAAACAAATAAGTATTTATAGCTGCAAAAGAAACTCGCATCTTGTAAGGATCAGACACACAATAAAGTTGCAAGTGTACTGTTGGGAGAATTTCAATTGAGTGGCTCAGCCCCAGAGGTAGGAAAGGTTAAACCTATTACATGGAAAGGTTAAACCTAGTACATGGAAAGAATCAGCAAGATTTAGGAGTATCCTGGGTTTTAAAAAATAGAGAGTTTTATGGGTCCAGTAACATTCATGTGACAGGCCAGTGTGAGCTGTGATGTTAGAATTTTCTATGTGATCATAAAAAAAGGAAGCAGAATGAGTGAATGGGAGTTTTGCGAGAGAAATGTGGGCTTGAGCCATGTGGGCTTGAGCATCCTAAGATGAAATTCCTCAGATGTTTTCCTCATACAGTGAGATTTTTAAGGTTACATGTTGTCATATTTAACAGGACAAATCCTTTAATCTCCCTTCATCATAATGCATTCTTTCAGGAACCTCTAGCTTCTGTTTGGGTATCACCAGTTCCTCCATGTTTACTGCAACAACACTAGAGCTGCTTCAGAGTATGCTTCAGTCACTTCTCAATTAAATGTTTTGACCTTGTAATTCTTTTTCAGGAGACTTGAGGTAGGAAAAAATGAGGTGACCAGAAAAGACCCTGTCTTAGGAATATGATATATCTACATATATATGAAAATTAAGATATATGACCTGCTGTTGTTTCAGAATTCCCAAAACAGAGCAGCTTGCTGGACTGCCGGCTTTTACCGTATGTCAGACATAGTTCTCACACTTCATAAGGGTGGCTTTCACACTGATGCTATTTTCCATAACAGTTAATAAATTCCATTCAAATCTTAAGGTGTTTTGCACAGCTAGCTGAAGAATACCACTGATAAGGCATGCCTGTGCAGATTAACAGACCTCCATGGAATGCCATGCCATCTTTTCCATTGAAGGAAATACAGATAATGGTTGTGAACAGTGAACGCTAAAACCGAATGATTAAATAAGAAGTAAATGTACTGCAGAAGGCTAAAAAGGAAATAACTACTGAAACTGAACGAATTTTTACAGAAAGTCAGCCACTTGTTTCAAGATCTGGTTAAGTTTAAAAATGGCATTGCTATATCCAGTGTTAAATACAGATAAAACTGAGGTGCTGAGAGGCATGGTTTAGTATATGATAGGAATGACTGGACTCGATGATCCCATGGGTCTTTTCCAACCTGGTGATTCTATGAAAATGAGGCATCATGGGGTAAGTGGTGGAAGGGAAATCTGCGTTTTGTGTGCATTTCATCTTTTTCAAAAGAAAATTGAGTGACTTGGCCCCAGAGGTAGAAATGGTTTTGGAAAATCATCCTTAGGCATTAGAAGGTTGCTACCTGCTTGTTCTCTTTCATCAAAGACACAGCAGACTCACATGAGCTCAAGCATCCCCATCCTTGTAAATAAAGATAATTTTACATATTCTTATAAATAGGAATTTTTTTTTAACAGCTTACAGCATTGCAGGTGGTTGAACAGGTTTCAAATACATAGAATTCACTTCTAGATCACCCCAGGGGGCCACCTAGCCCAGTAGGACAACTTAAATTGTGGCAATGTGAGATGAGCACTGAGCCTGCGAGAGTGTCTGTGTACCTTTTTGCCTATATTCCCCAGAATCCAGAATTGTTGTATTAGGAATGTTAAAGAATGAAAGCTTGCCTAATTCTTACAAAGACTGTACACAAAATTGCTGTCACTGAATCTGTCCAATCTCTTTTGAACCTCCTGATACTGATACTATTAGTTTTCACAGTCCTTCATGGCAGCAAGTTCCAGAAGCTCAATCCCTGCTGTGTGAAGAACACTCTTTTATTAGCTTGAAAGATGAACTAGTTTCACTGGGTGCTCCACACCTCTGATATTGCAGCATTTGCTGAACAGTACTTTCTGCATTTACCTAATCCATCATCATGGATTTCTAAATCTAAATTACCAGCCACTCCAGCTTTCTCATCTTCAAACTAAAGAAATCTCTCCTTACAAGATAGCTTTTTCAGCATTTGGATCACTTCAGTTGCTCTTCTTTATAAGGACTTTTTCTTCTTGAGGTATAGAGACCAGGGTGCACTCACAGTCCAAGATTTAAAATATCTCCAAGGTTTTAAATAGCAACAGAGTAAAGTCTTTACATTAATCCATACTGATGTTCACCTGCCAGGTTTTTACCTGCTCAGTTTCATGAGGTTCTTCTAGAGTCCTTCACTATTAGCCTGTCATATGAATGCGCAAAAAATCTTAGAACCATTTTCATCCTTGGAAATTTCACTGTCCACTTATTTGTGTCTTTGCGATGAAGATGATAAATAAAATCAATACCAACACTGATTGTTGGAGGACTCAATTGCTTGGCTCTTTTCTATTCCGAGAAGACCTACCTTTTGCTTGCCATCTTTTAGTCACATTTCAACCCACAAATAAAGAATTCTTCATATGGAAAATTATTTTGAATAATGTCATTTTTAAATATTGTTCTTATATTTTATGATACAGAAAAGAAGATGCCTCTGCACTGCTTATTTTGTTTTTACTTCAAACTCTTACATTTGGGTTTCCACAGAAGTATAGGTGGTTCGAGTTGATATACTTCAAAGAAAACTTGCAGATCTTGCTTGGATCCTGCAGATATTTGTTTAGAGAACTTGCACACCAAGTTCTACACCCATTCCATATCTCAGGCAACACTCCTTTTTACTTGTTTGTCACTCTCTTACAGTCTCATTTTGACTTTAGATTTCGGTTCTCCAACCTCTCCTCTAGGAATAGGTATTAACCTAATGGTCTTAAAATATTTTATCTGGAAATGGTACAATTAAGTGGAATTGTAATGAATTTACATAAGTGTATCTAAGATAATTTAGCCTCAAGTATGAAGTAATGTACAAAAATAAATAACTTTTTAATCAAACAAATCAAATTACTCTGTGTGGGAAAGAGAATGTTTAAAAATGTTGCAACATCTTTGTGTTTCCTATTAGTCCCCTGGAAAAAAATGTAAACTTTAAGTCCTTAGGCTACTTTAACTCTGTGTAAGTCTCTATTCCACATAGAGTTCAGTGTCTTTCTCCTATTCCTTTACTTGCTCATGGTCTGTTATAAAGTCATGGACCAATACTTCTGTTCCAGTATCAGTAACAGACATGGCCTTTACTGCTTAATGTTTGTGTAAGCAGGCATTATCAGAATGGCTAAAGAAGGCAGCAAATACTAATGCTGCAGTAACTGAAAGGTTCACAGCTACAATGAGTTAGCTTCGTAAGAAAGAGTTACAAGTCTCATGACTAAAGACCTAGAAAATATTTCCACAGGAAGAGCTTCATAATCTGGTTTGGATTATTTCTCTGAAGAAGCAATTTCAAGGCCACAGTTCTTACTAAACTAAATATCTAATGATCCACACATTACATTAATATGTATTACAGTTTTGTTACTGCAGCTTAGGGATCTGAACTGAAAATCTGATGAAAGTATTATTTTGTATATTCCTGAACATTATATGACAATAGCAGCCGAGATTCAAATAATTCATAACTTGTGATAACACTTCATCACTCTTAATAAAGGACAAATAAATTGATTTTTTTTAATGCACAAATTTATAAAGAAAATGCAAATTCAGTATCTAACAGACAACTCAATAAAATCTGAGTTGGTATCACTCTGGCAGTTTAGTTCAGATAAAACATTGCTGGTTTCTCTGCAATTTTAAGTATGAAACTTTTAAGACATAAAAATGTATTAGCAAGGGGAGAGTTAATCCTTTGAGAACAAAAGTTTAATCCACAATAATGTTTTGTTTAAACTTCAGCTTGTGTATACCCCAAATTGGACTTACACTCACAAATGCAATCCTACATGTAAGCAGCAAATTGTATAAACAACTCTTTATTAGCCAAACTGACCATTTTATAGAAACAAGCCAAGCTATACATACACGTATAAGTTTGTGTTCGCATATACACACACATGAAAGTGTTCCCAGAATTGCTACTGGAATCTTGTCACTTAATGTACACTAGATCTGTACTTGCTCTTTTGAAACCACCCAATTTACCTCTTTTTTAATACCATTCACTACAGAATACAGACATTTTAAAAAAAAAAAAAAAAGGAAACCGCTCTCCAGTGTTTCACAAAACTTTTCATGGCCTCGGCTTCTGAAACATTTAAGATTATTAACTTGCTGGCAGGCTGCTGAGGAACTTTAAGGCATCTGTGCCACGTATTTTAAGTTCTATCTTCCAATGTAATTTAATCAGAAAACTCTCTGGACTTTCTCAGTAATTCCATTCCACGTGGTTCTGGCTTTCAGGCCACAAACATGACATAATCGTATTTTCCCACCCACGGGTTTTGGACTGCTGCCACGGGTTACACCCTCCCGAGTACTGTGCAGCATGAGTCTCTGCCTGATCTCATATGCCCATAATGGAAGACAGGCCAGCAAATATGACTGAAACACAGTTCCTTGGATTTCTGTCAAACACATCCACAGGTAGAGTAAGTCTTCTTCACATTTTTTCCTATTGGTTTGTCCTGTTGTCAGCTGCGATAAATCTAATTTTCTTCCTAGTAGCTGGTATAGTATTGTGGTTTGGACTTAGTATGAGAATAATATTGATAACACAGTGATTTTTTTAGTTAATATTATTCGGCTGCAGTGCAGGAATGTCAGTCCAACATCATGCTGCTTTAAAAGGAAGTGGACAGGTTTCCCAATAAACTTTATGACTGTTAGTGAAGGGAGAGTAATTATCTTGAAAGTAGTAGCAGCGAATAAACAAGCTCTGCTAAGTTCTTCCTTTGTATTTTTTACTGAAGTATTTATACAAATGCACTCAAAAAGTACAGAATTCTTCATTTTTGTGAAAAAAAACTACAACTTGACTAGTATAAAGTCACAGGCACAATCACAATCATACTTTATATTATTAACAATACTGGTTTCAAGTACCAAGCTCCACAGCAACAGGATAAACATTATGGAGAAAAGGCACTTTCCAGAACATGTTATCAACGTTAGAGAATTAGAAGCAATTTACAGTCCAGTCCCACTGCCCAGTCTCAAAAAGCCTCTCCTGACTTCTCTGAAGACTTATAGTCTAGAGGTTTTATATGCATAAGAAATATCACGTTCATACAGCACAGAAATCAGGGCCTCCAGATCTGCGTAGTGCAATACTAAGGCACCATTGTAAGGTGAGAGAAAGGGTGCAGAAGGCCTTGTCCTAAACCTACCTATATTTAGAGTTTTAGAGAAAGAACTATTCATTTGCGCTTTGGAAGGTGTAATATATGAAACAATGGCACAGCTTGATTTGCTTTGGTAGTTTACTCTGGACTTACTGGTCCCTGCAGCAGTTCTGAGAAGGCAATGCCTGTCTCATCCATACTGGACAGCACAAGGAGATACACCTATCCTCCCCTTTGTACTTTCTATGGAAGTCTAAATATCTAAATATTATTCTACTTTGGCGATATTAAAAAGTCCAAGGCACTCTAAAATGTGTCCTCACAAAGCAACAGTTAAGCTCTAGGAAGTTTTTACAAATTTAGCTGCCTTTTGCTGACAGACTAAAATAAAACATTGTTTAGATGACCAAGCTTTTAAAATTTTAGTAAGCATCTTTAACTGTACCCATAATGAAATCTATTTCTTCTAATAATTCAACTATTGCTAATAGCTGTCCTGATACTAGGAAAGAAAATCTGTTTCAGTTGCAGTGGAATTGCAATTTTTTTAAACATTATATTCACCCATCCACATTAACATCAACACAAAACATTTTAGTTTCTCATTAATACTATGACATGAGCACTTTGAAAAATATTTTAAACTCCCTATATTATTATTTCACACTCTATATTTTTTTACCATACATAAAGAAAAAAGTAGCTATAAAAATATTCAACTTATGCCTTTCTCTCATGGCAAGAAGATAATAGATATTTCTCTGGAAAGATAGCAAGACTATTCTTAACTAGACAGGTAGAAGGTACATGTCTTGATAGACTGTATCAGTCAATATTTTATTTGTAGAGCAGATGAAGGTTAATAATCCAAAGTGAACATCCAACCTTCTCAGCAATCCTACCTGTGGAATACTTGGTGCGAGTCATCAGCTAGAATCATCACCCCACAGTGGTCAATCTTATTCAAAAAGCAAAGCCTGAATTGCTGTCTAGAGCTAAGCACATAGCATTTTCTGTGCTGAACTTAAAAACACTCGTGTCCTTACTAGGTCTACTTTTTCATAAGATTCCTAATTAAGAATGTTGCAATAACAAAACGTGTATGCTTATTTAGCAGCACAGTAACACAAAGCTAAAGCTGAATCTCTTTTTTAAAACAGTGATAATAAAAGACAATTCTATGAGTAACACCCAGTTAATCAATAGACAAAATGTACAGATCATCTACACACATATCAAAATAATCCATACTGAAAATAGTACATTGTAATGAGTAATTCATGATGAATGGATGAACTGTACTCCATATTGGACAGGTAAAAAATCTATTTGTCAAATTAATTATTATTGTTAAAGCCATGTTCTCCTCATACTGTTCTCAAATTTCCTTTGTGTCCAAGGCAAATACCTCTGCCTTTAAAAGAGCTGAATTTAGTCCTCAAATTTCAAAAGATAAAAATAAAATAAAACAAAAGAAACCTTTGGAAATGTCAGCATTTCAGTATTCATAATCAAAAAGACAATTTCCTCTACTAGATATTGTTCAGTAGGTAGGTGTCATGACAGTTTTCAGCAATGTATTAAGTTTTTACAAATCTCTGTTCCTATTTAAATTTGCAATAAAACTTCTACTGACCTGCTTGAGGGAAGTAAGGGTAATCCAGGCTAATGTGTGGAACAATCCTGTTGCTAATTTTCAGTTTAACAGAAGAACTGTTCATGGTACCTACCTAATAATACATTATTTATTGTACCATCTGGTTATTTTTCATTTAATTTCACTATGATGTAGAAGAGACTGAACTGTGTTGAGCTGCAGATGACATTGTTGCTTAAATTAAATGTTGCTTTAAACCATATAACATTTTTTAATTTAAAAATAAACTTGAAAGTTTGGAAAAACAGAAAATTAAATAAGCCTATATATTAAGTCAATTTTACTGTCTGTTTTTGCCTCATACAGATTTTTTAAAGACTGTCTCTCATATGAAACAAGACAGTTTCATTCATTCATAGGCAATACTTTGGCTCCATGTGCATTTATATAAGTAAGTAGAATTTTGGACCTCCTTTCTATTACATCAATAAGCTTTTCAATTCCTTTTCTGCCTCCTTGGCTCTCCCAGTATATTTTGTCAAGGAATAAAGACTGAAGCAGCTTTTCACGTAAGCGCTGGCTCCTCAGCACTGAAACTGCAGATTCAGGGAATCTGGAAAAGCATAAAGAAATTCATCAGCTTTACCATCCCTTTGAATTGCAAAATTTATGTTGTAGTTTAGCAATCTATTCTATGAATATAGACTGTAACTCAGCAAAGGAAGTTCAGGCATGTTAATTATATCTTTTACAGCAGTGGGTTTACTCATACATTTTCAGATGATAGCTATTCCAGTAACTTAATGCCCCATGCTCAAATTCGGAAGAAATTATCAATCTTTTTACAAAACTAATAACTTAAAACTTACTCATTGATTCCTTGCAGTATTTTGAAGTCAAGATTGTCCTCGTTTCTGTCAAAGAAACCCTTATTATTTATAAAGGCCAAGTGCCTTGGGTCATGCCTTCTCTGAACTATGTGTGTTAGGTCAACAGCATCCTGATTGCCGCATTTCAGCTTCAGTCCTTGCTGCATACAGGAATCCTCCCTGAGGGGTTTGAATCCACAGCAGTTTCTGTCTAGTCGATTATAGATCTAAAACAAAGTACAGCAGAGTGCCAAGTGAAAACAATATAAAAGTATTTGGGGCGAAGTGTCAGGGTAAGACATCGTTCACTAACACAGGCAACAGGAAGCTCAGAAGCTCAGAAGTATGATAAAAGTCAGTAGTGAAACGGCAGTGAAGATCTGTTCCTATACTTCATATACTGTTAGAATCAATTTCTCAGAATGCGTATTTTATCCATTTTATAGCCATGATTTTTTAATGTTAGTAGAAATTCTTTGAAAATAATGGAAAAAATACCGTTATGTAACAGGAATAACAAGATGCTGAATACAATTCTATTTTTTTCCAGAAGGCTGTAGGGTTTTTTTACATTTTCTCTGCTGGAAAACAATACAAATAGCACAGCCTGACAGACACAGAGGGTGTCCATTTTGTGGGACCTATTAGAGTAATAAAATGCAAACCAATTGCAAATATTAGTAAGGGGCACTGCAAACCACCAGAAAAATGCAAAATGCAAGAGGAGTGCATTTATAGTCACAGAGCAGCCTCTCTGAGTTACACTGTGGTATATACTTTAATGACATGATGGTCAAGGCTATTTATTCCCATGCAAACCCTCACTTATTTATTGCACACAACTTAGCTGCAAGAAATACATCTGGCCTAACCAGTAGCATAAATATTAAGCATCTCTTCTGACTTAGTCACTTATGTTCCTTTTAATGAACCTTGGCAAGAGCAAGGTACCCCCAGAGCAAAGAATACCATTTTAGGATAACCATCTAATACAGGAAGGATCAATCACTCCTTGAAAGTGTTTCTGACCCTGTTGACTAGATGGGAGTTGTGAAGTTCTACTGTGTTTATCTATTTGTCTTAAACATTTTGTCTGAGGACTACCCACTTGTGGCACCAGCTTCTCTGTCATTCCAGGGTTCAGTGGGAGGCAGTGCAGGAGCAGGCACAGCTCTCACTTGCTGGGGTGAAGTCGGGCCCCAGAGCTGGCTTTGGCGGGGCAGGGCATGCAGCCATTGCTGCTGCCCCCGCTACCTCCCCACCTGCTGGCTTTTGGAGCTGCCAAAACAGACTCGGGGATATAAGGACTTGGAGGGGAGGAGTGGGGGCTCACCTCCATGCTGGTACTGACTCACACACTTCAATCAGAGCAGCCTGGACCATGTGGCCTGGACCACATGTTCCCGAGATCATCTGCTGCCTTCGATGTGGTGATTTCTTCCTCTCTCTTTCTCTCTTTCTCTCTTTCTAACCACCCCCACCATTACCTCACGGCGTGCGTGTTGGATCGGATCCTAGGAACTTGAGTTGTTTTCGGGAATTCATTTCTGTAACTTTGGGTGGTTGCACCCCCCTGTGTCTTTGTTGTGCACCCTGGTATCTTGGTGTGTTTAGGTTTGCTGGAGCCAGAAATAAATACTGTTTTGATATTCAACCTGGGAGTGACCATATTGGCCTCCAGATCACCACACAGACAAACGAATCCACTTTCACCCCAGTCAGGACCGGACACGAGAATGTGGCTCATGGGTCCAGGTTGTGACAGGAGTAAATACACAATATTTCCAGAGTCCTGAGTGCACAAATAGGCTTTAATTGCTTTGAACAGCAACCCTGGAACCTCCACATTTATGCTCTCTGCTTGTGGGCCCAGAAGCCCCATCTAAACTCAGTCTGGCACCTCAGCCCTTCTCTGAGCTCTGCTGGGGATGGGTGTTGGTGTATTTGCTGCTTGCCCTGTTACCTGATGCTCCTGGATTGCTGTGCATAGTACCATGGCCACTGGTCTTGGTGGCAGTATTTGTTTTGAACTGTAAAACCCCAAGGAAAGGAATGGATTTCTTCCTCCTTTCATGAGCAGAATTCAGCACTTGCTAGCACTAGAGCTCTTCTTGCTTGCAGTGTTCTAGTTCATCGGATCTCTCATTCAAATCACCCAAATGCTTTCCCCAAAAAATGAAGCAGAGGCCTTACACACAGACCCCTCGATGTATAGCCCTAACTCATCTGCATCACATTTCATTACATTGACTAAATAGAAGAGGAGGTCATGCTTTTATGGACAGCTTCTTCATTGTATCTTGCATCTGGAGGCCAGTTACAAGTGGAGTTCCCCAGGACTCAGTGCTAGGTCCAGCCCTGTTCAATATCTTTATCAATGACCTGGATTAAGGCATCAAGTGTACCTGCAAGTTTGCAGACAACACTAAGCTGAGTGGAAGTGTTAATCTGCTGGAGGGTAGGGAGGCTCTGCAAAGGGATCTGAACAGGCTGGACTACTGGGATGAGTCCAGTGGCGTGAGGTTTAACACAGCCAAATGCCGGGTCCTGCACTTGGGGCACAACAACCCCAAGCAGTATTACAGACTAGGAGAAGTCTGTCCAGAGAGCTGCCAGGAGGAGAAGGACCTGGGGGTGTTGGTTGACAGCCGACTAAACATGAGCTGTGTGCCCAGGTGACCAAGAAGGCCAATGGCATCTTGGCTTGTATCAGAAACTGTGTGATAAGCAGATCCAGGGAGGTTATTCTCCCTCTGTACTCGGCCCTGGTGAGACCGCTCCTCGAATCCTGTGTTCAGTTCTGGGCCCCTCACCACAAGAAGGACGTTGAGTCTCTGGAGCTAGTCCAGAGAAGAGCAACGAAGCTGGTGAAGGGGCTGGAGAACAGGCCTTATGAGGAGTGGCTGAGACAGCTGGGGTTGTTTAGCCTGGAGAAGAGGAGGCTGAGGGTAGACCTCATTGCTCTCTATAACTACCTGAAGGGAGGTTGTAGAGAGGAGGGAGCTGGCCTCTTCTCCCAAGTGACAGGGGACAGGACGAGGGGGAATGGCCTCAAGCTCCGCCAGGGGAGATTTATGCTGGACATTAGGAGGAGGTTTTTCAGAGAAAGGGTCATTGGGCATTGGAACAGGCTGCCCATGGAGGTGGTTGATTCACCTTCCCTGGAGGTGTTTAAGTTACGGGTAGATGAGGTCCTGAGGGACATGGTTTAGTGTTTGATAGGAATGGTTGGACTCGATGATCCAGTGGGTCTCTTCCAACCATGTGATTCTATGATTCTATGATTCCAGTATTAAAATACAATGATGGTGCATTCTGGAATGTTGCTGCAACCTTAATATTTTAATACTGGTTTTCACCATATATTTATGTGCACAAGAGATCCAACTCCACCAAATTAAAGAAGTCATTTTACATTTAACATCTTTCTTTTACTTGATTTCTTGCTGAAGGCAACTGAAGGTCAGCTATAAGCATTTTTCAGACCACTCCTATGTTGTATAGCATTTGAAACCACCAATTAGGAGCACCTACTGTCACACCAAACCCATTCTTCTGCGGGAAGTGTGTTTAACAGAGAATACATTTCGTCATTTTTCTTCATTTCTGAATGACTCATGAAGCATGGATTTGTTTTTAACTCAGAACTCTTGGGTTTTTTTTTGTTTTAGGGTCTTCATTTTCTACTGCTGATAAACTTTGAAGATATATCTCACAGTATCCAGATAAAAATTTAATCTTTAAGAACCATAAGACCAACTTTCACTTACTTTCTAGTATGCACATTCTTGTCTGATGGGCAACTGAAAGTATAAATCAATCTGATACCCGTTACTATTATGAGAGTAATTTATTTGTTTATTTCATGTACAATTCAATCCTGTTATATCTTATTTTAACTGACCCCTCTTTCCAGATAATATAAGTTCTATCATGAAGATTAAAAACTTGCCTTAGGAGACCTTAAAGTTAGAGATCAACATGGAACTTACAAGAATTTTCAAACTGTTCAACAAGAAGAGAGTGGCATGAAAAAATACACTATGACACAAGCTATACTATTCCTATAGGGGTATTACTATGTTTAGCATCAGAATAATCCACATATGACTTTATACCAGCTTCTAAGAATTACTTACTTGTAGCGGGACTAAAGATGGAGTTATATGACTAGTGACTATTTTTATAAAAGAATTGAATGCTATGTTTAACATAACAAGTCTGCGAAAATGTAACACACACAAAAAAAAATTGAAAGCATCCATTTGTTCTAGAACAGGACCAAGAAGGACAAGGATAGGCTATGTATTATCCAAGTCATGGGTTTTGTATTTCAATAAATGTAGCTCTGTGAAAAGCTTAATTATATGATCAACCAAACACAGTACATAAAACTAGTGCTTGCTGCAGTTTCAAATGAAGAGGTAAGTGCTACAGGAGGCTCAGTCACCCAGACCTGTCAGGCAGGCAAGGACAGTTGGGAAAAGGGCCATATCTCGGAAAGCCATAAAATTAGCTTCCAGCCAGGTGATGCAAACATATCCCTTCCTCAAAAAAAAAAAAAAAAAAAAAAAATAGAAATGAAAATTACTTTTCTAGGAGCCCCAAGTGTGTTCGCATGGCTTTTGAAACAGATAGTTGCATTCATTAAATGTTTTACCTGCAGAAGAAAATCAAAGAGTGCCATCTTGGACCACTCATGATGGTGGATTTCCGTACAGTCCCACTCAGCTTTGGGAACTTTACCATTCTGCCAGCATTTCTGTTTCAACAGCTGCTGATATTGTCCCCAGGTTAATCTCACTGAAGAATGGGTATTATTATCTGTTGGACTCAGTGAAGGATCCCAGAGAACAACAGGACAGGCTTGACCATCTGAAAAATGAAAAATGGCTCATCAGTATAGGGCAATACTGTCAGACTTACATGACTGCTCTTTAGACATTGCCTAAGCATCAACAATTATACCATTGTACAGATGTGGCAGGAAGAACGTCCAGGGAAAAACAACTTGACATCCTTTGGTTAATGGGGTTTTATTCCATGTATAAAACCACCCACCGCAGGAGTGGAAGAGGCACAGACATTATAAATGCCATCTGTGTACAGAAGGCTATCTCTGTTGGAAACAACAGATTAATGTACAAAATCATATTACACCAGTCTATTAAAAAAGTAGATTAAAAGCCTACAATGCCACTGTGAATCAACAATTTCATTTCCCTATGATTCCACTGAACTGACTCGTGTCAAAGTGTTTTTCAGCATAATGGGCATAGGAACACTATAAATCCTATACTCAAAGAGGGCTTATTTTGTTAACTTTAGTATTTTAGACCAATAGCATAGGATTTCGCAGCTCTGAAATTATATATAAGAATACTAGAGAGGGTGAATTTAGTGTGAATAACAGCTTGACAAGTAATTGTTTTTCACCTGGGTATAACAAGAACTATTTTGTATAGCAACTATTTTGACCAAATTCTTTAATTCTTCTGTATAAAGAATATTCTGCTCTTCCCTGAAATTAAGCCAAGGGCCTTAGTTTTGGTGAATTCAAGTGTTCAGAATTCTCAATAGAAAGAAAACTTAGCAAAGAGTTTAAAATTAGCTTTCCCAGTAAAAGAACTGATAAATATATTTCACCCAATATCAAGTAACAGGCATATCTACCTTAGGAAAGTAGAACTCTCTTTTTCATGGCTGACACAATGCTGCTGCCACTTTAAGCTGTCAAAGACCTAGGACTGACTGTGACTTGTATACACATTAGAACAAAGCAATCCTTTATACTGTTGGGCATAGAAAAAAAGTAAAATATGTCTCAGTAACAGAGAAGAATGACCATTTAGTCACAAAGCTGCTATTTACTAAACAGCAAGTGTTGGAACACATATAATGCTTTAAAATGTAATTATATGTTCATTTTGAAGGTCAATGGACCTAAACCCCACACTGCTGCACAATTTATCACATAGTTAAATGGAGTATAAACTGTCTCTTTGTCTTCCACATGGGGCCAGAGATGTATCTGAAAAGAAGCTTTCAGAAACTTGCATGAAAACAAGATCAATGGCACCTTCTCCAGAGGCAAATCACACAATGAATAACACACAGAAAACACATAAGGTTGGACCCAATGATCCAGTGGGTCTTTTCCAACCTGGTGATTCTATGATTCTGTGATTCCATATCAGTGCCAATGGCAAGGTAAAACCTGATAACACCTATGTCCCATCTGTAAGCAGCAAGAATTGCTAAAACCAAATCTTCATAAAGCTGAACCAAAAAGCCACTTGTCCAAAGGATGCTGACTGATCTAAAGCAACAGATAAGAAACTATCCTTGCCCATACTTAGCAGTGAATCATCTCGTATTTGCCAATAGAGCAATAGGCCTCACACACAATCAAGCCCAAAAGAAAAACACTCCTTTACAAAACTAGAAAGTACTCAATCTTCTCTCTGTCATGGCTTGCACATACAAGGTAGACCTTCCCAAGCCAGCCCAATGTGCATCTCTATCACCTCTTTAACTTCCCTCCTAGTTGTCCAGTGTTTCCTTAGGAATATAGAAAGTGTCAGAATCACAGAATCACAGAATCACCAGGTTGGAAAAGACCCCCAGGATCATCAAGTCCAACCATTCCTATCAAAAACCTGCTTGATGTGGTTCATTCTGCCCCAGCCTCAGGCAGGAGAAAGTTTTGTTCCACCCTGCCAGAGGAGGAAAACTAATGGAACCAAAAGTGCTAAGGTAGTTGTGTTAGGACATAATCTCTGCTGATTTCTTCTGTCATCTCAACCACAATGCCCCAGACTCATGGCGATACACACACAGTTGCTCTCCTGCTACAGGAAAGTTGTTTTGTGCAGCAGGCCCACCTGGAGAGACACCAGAGGTGCTCAGAGGGAGTTTCCTAAGACCCTCTCTTCTCCCACTACACTATGGCACCAGTGAAGCAGCCAAAACCAAAGGTTTCCATCCCCAAGCTACTGTATTTTTTCTACAGAGATAAGCAGTAAAAAAGTGTACATGGGTAAAAAATAGCTCAAATAAACATTCCACTGCCTTGCTCTGTCTCCATTACCTACACTGTAGATAACTTTAGCCAAGTCATGTCAACTATTGACTAAGCCTCTTTTCCAAACCAGTTGTAGAAAGTCTATATAAGCATTGGGAATTGTCAGAAAAAAAAAGGACAGCTTTCTTCAGGACTAAGTCTGATCTATTATTTTTATGTCTCCAATAACAGCTTATGTAACTATTCATGAATTCTTCCACAAATAAAATACATAAGCAGTCGCCTAACAAAACAAACATCTGTCTACACAAAAGCCACATGATAAACAATTGTAATATAAATACTTGAAAAATATTAATAATATCTTGTCAGTTTCCATTAAGATACAAAAGTGTTTTTAAAAGACCAAGGCTAAATACAAGAAATGTTTGCATTTCAGAGGAAAAGGGAGCAGAAAAGATGAACCAAAACAAAGCCATTCAACTCTGTAACATAAACTGAATTACAGGAATATGAAACAGCAACTTCAGTAAAGAGCAGTGACTCAAATTTTTGACATTTGCAGGAAAACATGAAG
Source organism: Piaya cayana (assembly GCA_013389865.1). Classification (NCBI taxonomy): domain Eukaryota; kingdom Metazoa; phylum Chordata; class Aves; order Cuculiformes; family Coccyzidae; genus Piaya; species Piaya cayana. The sequence goes on from WAAB01019646.1 coordinate 24,955, forward strand.
ATGCTGAACAAAAGCAGATAAGCATTCTGATTCATAACTGCTTGAATTGGCACAAACCCATTGAATCAGTGCTCTTCTGATTCAAATCTCAGGAGAGGGGTTGAAGTTAACTGAATGGCGAAAAGTAAGGCCTGGCTAAGAATCAGAGCTTTCAGTTTGATGCAGCCAAAACTAAGGAAATTAAGCAGGCTTCAAAATAAGTCCAGTGGGTTATGCATGTGCTTCTTTCCTAATCAGCTTTATATATTACTAGAAAGACCTACTGCTTTACTGTTGCTGCAGCTGTACTGTATTGAATCTTGCCCAAAGCTGATTTTTTTTCATCTGCCATTTTAGATCAATATAAATACTTGACTATCTAAAGATGATCTACAAAGTCATATGGGAAAGATTTTTCAAAACTTGCATTATAATCAGGTTCCTAGTAATCCGTATAGATTTTTAAACATCAAAATACTTCAAAAACTTTCTTAGACCCTTAGGAGCTACTGGCTCAGGATATCCTAAGCTAACACAGATGAATCAGAGAATCACAGAATGGTCAGGGTTAGAAGGGGTCTGCGGAGATCATTTAGTTGAAACCCCAGCAGCTTGCTAAACTAGAATACCTCAAGGTACTCAAATTGCTTCATGTGCAGTTAAGTAATGTATCACTGCGTGGTTTCTTCAACAGAGGCGTCATCTTAGATATCCACATATCACATCATTTCAAAAATTGGTCTGTATGCTACTTAACCACAAAATTGCTCTTGCAAATGTTACTCTCATATCTTGTGCTCTATCTTGTACCTACAGCATTTTTTCTAACTTCCTTGAAAGAACATATTTTCAACCACACCCATGAAAGCATCACTAAAAAGAGGAAATCTTTCACGAGGTAGCCAAAGCCCTTCTTCAAATTCCTCATTGTAAAAGAGTACAGTTTTCCATTGCCACATTTAAAAGAAACAGTTGCCCACATACAAGCAGAAGGCAGTAATTTAGTGTGGAAAGATGAGAAAGGCAAACATACAGAGCATTACTTGAATTTTAGAGCATAAGATTAAGTCCTGAGGGAAAATACAAGAGATAGAATCAGAAAGCAGAGAGAAGATAGGCCATTTATTTTTCCTTCTTCTCTCTGCATCTTATTTATAACGTTTCTGTTCTGCATTCATATAGATGTCAGAATTAAGGAATGCATGAAATATGCATCAGTTGCTCTCTACAATATGGACTGCATTATGATTTATACATGAACTTCTCTACCCAACAAAATATTGGAAATATGCCCACAGTTACCCCTCTGAGAGGTACAACACAATGGTGTAAATTGTTTGGGTTGACAGAAAACAGGACAGATAAAATGAAGCATGTTAAAGCATTCTGAATGAATAAGGCAGCATGAAGTTGTTCTTATTCTTTGCCATGACATTAGCAATTCATAATATGTTTTCCTGATTTTTCATAACTTTTGGTGGGATGTCAAAGGCAGGCTAATAGTGCAGGGTATAACATGGAAAAACTCATGGCTCTATTTATCATCATATAGAGACCAGTAAAGCAAAATGACAAGTACAACCAGTGGAGCTATCTATCACATGCCATTCATCTGTTTGCACTAAACCAACCATGAAAGATGTTACTCAAAGGAAGTTTCTTGCACATTTTAATGTAAAAGAAGTGTTCCTGAGCAAATAGGAGGTTCAATCCTTAGCTTTAAAAAGCCCAACTGAATCAAGCACACCTCTACTTATTATTCTCAGCAAACAATAAAACACATTTAGCCAAACTTACAATATCAGAAAACCATGCAGAAAGAGGGATGGTTATTAGTATGCAGTAGTCCTTCAGCCAGTGGTACAACAAAACTGCATAGCAATAGCTGCATATTTTTTACCAAAAGCTGAGTAAAGAGCTCAGTCATCTTAACTACGATCCAAGAAGCCAGAGTCCTATCCCTACACCTGCCAGCTGCAACGCAGGGGCAATCCTGGTCCAGCCCACATCATGCAGCAGTAGCTCAAGCCCATCATTCTACCCTGTAAATGTTGCTGCTGAGCTAGAGGCAATACATGCAGTTAATTTTCTTAGCTTCTTGGGCGATTAACAACAGTAGGGCTGTAATGCCAAGTAAGGTCACATGTGTTTTTTGTTCCTCAGGGTAATAAAATAATGAAGATTCTCAGTCCTGTGGTTTTAATGTGACTATCCCAAAACTCAGACACTTAAGGGTCAGCTTCCGTTTGCTCCACAATATACAGTTTTATGACTGTTTCTTGTTGACTTACAGGCTTATCCTTCTTCGTTTAGAGGAGGTTTCGAGCTCCCAACATTTTTCAGGCCTTGTAGGTAGCAAAGAGGGTAATGAGTGACTGCTTGTGTATGCCCAGAATCATCATATTTTACCCCGTCAAACTGAAATCAAAAGGGCCTTGTCCACCTATACTCCCTAAGCTCTTCGGTCAATTATTCACAAAAATATGAGTGGAACAACTATCATACCTGATTTTTCCATGATGGAAAATAAGAAAAACTATTAAAAAGCACAGTCAACTCTTAAAAGGGTTTGTAATTAGCTAGGGAAAGCAAGTGCAGCAGACAGAGGACTTTCACACAGTATTTTGCTAGACTTTAAAAAAAAAAAAAGTGGGGGATTTGTGGGAATAGGAGGAATAGAACCTGTACAGGGATTTACTAAGCTTTTTTTTTTGAAACTGCTTTTGACAAAATGAATGACAGTTTTGAAAAGCCCATTTTTTAAGATTTTAATGCTACATCAAACATGTCTTGTTAGATCACATCACAACTGAGGCAAGCTAAAGAGATGTGCTTTGCAGAGACATGTCAGCCCAGAAATTGTGTACGTTCATACATACATGCACAGTCTCTAATCCTATGTTGTTTGCTTTCCCATATGAATAACCATGATTCACACAAGCTGCTCTGTAAAAAACTTTACAGTACTTTTACTAACTTTAACTTAAATGCATATAGGTTATAGAAATGAGCTCACTAATTATTATATATTATTTTCAAAAAGAAAGATACTTTTGCTCCTTTGTCTCAACACAGATCTCTTCCAGATTGTGCCAAACACAAGCACATAAATAGTAATGAACTCAAGCAGATGTCAGGCATCTAAGCTCTGGCGTATTTCCAGGCTAAAGAAATGGAGAGACAAGGTACAGTAACTGCTCCAAATTCTCTATTCACCCCTTTAGCTGGAAAAAATGAAGTGAGACCAAAACAATATTATTCCTCTTCTCATCACCTAGCAACGTTCTTCTTGCTATAGGAACATAGACAGCTACAAGAAAGAGAAAATTAAAGAGAGCAGAATGACAATCTCTGTCCCAGACAGACCAAAGCATACTGTAAGGTGACAGATACTGAGCAACACAACGCACAATTAGCCTAATAGCAGTGTTCAGAGGATTGTAGTCTGTCAACTCCACAGACACATTGTGCAGAGTTTCTCCAACCAAACTACCTTAATGCTTTATGACAGCTCTATAGCAATAAATCTTGTTCCTAAAAATAAACTAGACATAATGTATCTTCCATGCTCTGCAAGTATAAATAATATTCAGAAACCTCCAAACTGTTGCTTCTCGAGATTCATTCACATTGTTGTATAGGCTGCCAAAAGGAAGTTTTACCAAGTAGGAAGAAATCAGACTCCTGGGTCTTCTTCCTGCTGTCAGACATCAGAAAGCTATTATTGCACTGCTTCTTTAAAAAAAAAAAAACAGACTGTTATAAAAATATTTTGTGCAAGCTAATTTCAGCAGCAAGAGAGGAACAGCAAAAACATAGCTAGCCACTTCAGCAATGATTCATTGAAATGCAACATGGTCCTTTTGGACTATGACTTGTGACTGTACAAAAATAGCACTTAGGTTGGAGACATATTTAACAAGACAGCAATGTTAGAAATTTACTTACTTCTAACTCACATTACATGTCTGAATTCTGTCTTTAATGTCACTAAATAATAAAACCAAAAATTTTAACTCAACATCTTGTACTAACAGGCATGTTGAGATATTGACTGTGTATATTTCTTTGTCATCATAACACCTAGATGTGTGCAATGAACCTCAAAATATACAGGATTCACTGAAATGTAGGTTTGTTTGGGTTTTCCTAATTACCAGGGGAGAAGGAAGCATTTTTTATTAGTTTTTCAGTTCCCAGAGGTATTAGCACCATGAAAGTAGCAGTAGTTTCTGCAGGAAGCCCCCCTGCCTCTCCGAGGTTATCTGACTAAATATGTACCCTGTCTCCTACCATCTGTTTGAGAGGTGAATTCTTGTGCTTATTTTCAATAACATTTTATGAAAGTCAAATCTAAAAGATGAAAAAAATTAAGAAAATTAAAACATCAGAAATAACTATCAAAACACAGGGTATTCTGCAACTTCTTTCACTAGTTTCACTTCAGACAGTCTGTATGTCATGTGATCTATGGATGACTCCTTTTTTTAACTCATTCCAGACTCTGGTGGAAGAGAAATTGTTACTGCCCTCAGCAGCTCAATGGTATTTGATACAAGCTTTGGGGTACTGCATCCTTCAAACAGGATAATTGCACTGCAGGAATTAGATACCAGCTTTACTTCCCTGTAACAACAGGTTTAGTTCTCAGCCTCACAGGAGTGGCTGCTGCTCTCTAGTTAACACAGGAAGAGAAAGGAAAAGAAACCTCAGCAGCCCACCTGCAAGATGAAAATCATAGGAATGTGTTACCTTGGAAGAACTCCGATCTCCTGCTTACTGAAGGTAAGCTCCTGTTCAGCCCCAAGATCCTGTCCAAATGAAAGGCAAACACCTCACTCATGTCAAGGGGTCTTTTGACAATGCCACAGTGCCCACGGTTACAAGCAGTTCCTGTAGTGCTGGTATCCCTTGCAAATATTGCCAAAACTGCCTTGTGAGAAGGTACTTCTTGGATACTCTCTATCTGAGAATCTGCCAGCATGCGCATGTTTTGGATGTCATCTTTACTCAGCCAAGAGGGAGAACTCTCACTGTAAATCCTTATATTGCTTTCCTCAGGCTGGTGCTGTGCTTGAATTCCTCCAGAAATCCCTCCAGGTCTCTGGTTACCCCTCTCCCTGACTGCCATTTCTTTATTCCTGCGTTCATTCAGTTGGTGCTTTCTTGCCTCCAGAGATATTGCTGCTCCCATCGCGCGTACAGCATGCGTGGTCTGCCTCAGATGTTGGGCAAAGAGCTCTTCCTGACCCACAAAAGTGGCTTTTGGAAAGTGCTCCCCATAGGACAATGGGATTGCATGTTTCTTCCTGCGCTTTGGCTTCACCGTGCCTCTGATATTGGCAGGCTTACTACGCTTGGACCGCAGAGTGATATAAACAACATTGGGTGGCAGCAAGGTCCCATTGCCACCAAGGTGGTTTTCTTGGAAATTGGGTGGTGACAAGGTGCCATCCAGTGGGATGCCGAGAAAAGAAGTTTGGGCTGCATCTTGGAGACTTCTGGAGCTAATCTTTTGGTGTCCTCCTTTGTGCTGGGGTAAAACATGACCCACCTGACTGATGAGGAATCCCAGGTAGATCACACATGCAATGCCCACTAGCAGGTTCCTTCTTGTCCTTGGGCGCCTGCAAGTCCAGAGCCTTAGCACCCGTGGGGGGCACAGGCAGCAAATAAACAAGTTTTTGATTGTACTTTGCTGATCAAAGGTGGTCATTTCTCTAGTGAATCCACATGATGAAAACAGCATAAAGTCTTCTGTACGTTCCAGCCAGGATGATGATGCATCATTTCCCTTCTCCAGTTTCTATTTCTCCTTTTCCAAACAGCTTCTAGCATGGGTGATGGGCAGAAGTTACTGGTATGCCTGGGAATGTGTTTAGCACTAAGGATGCTGACACTCCACCTTCTCAAGCTGTTAAATTCTTATCAGCCACCACAGGGTGGTGATTGGCTTCAGAGAATGAATGGAGCCAGCTACGTAAGCAAAGTTTACTGACTTGTAGTCTAAAATATCTGAAGTATCTCCTTTGCAAACTGCAAAAAAAAAGAGCAGTAACACTTCATTTCATTATTCACATATGGTATCTGTGGTTCTATATTTTTAAGAGACAAAAGTTCTAGATGAGACAACCCAGAAATTTTTCAGGATACATCCTTCACTTTTTCATGACAGTATAAATTAAACACCAAAATCATGACATATACGCTATATTTGCAATCTTTGCTATCTGTATTCCAGCATCAGAAGAAAAGCTTGTCAAACCCAGATCATTATCATCTTTTTCTTATGAGAAATATTTCACTAAGCTTCATGTTATGGAAGTGTTGTAAATTATACAATATTAAGTAATTATAGCAATTAAATATGCACATGCTCACTAATAGAAAAGTACATTAGTAGTGCCAAATTTCCCTAGCTGAATATGAATATAGTTCACATTCATAAACACACATTAAGGATGAAAGATGCTTAATTCTCTTCTCTCTTGAAGGCATAAATCTAGCCACAGATTTTCAAATAAAATGACTTTGGCTTATAAATCCTTTCAAGGAAACAAAGATGGAATAAGTGCACATTGCATATATACTGCTGTAAAAATACAAAGGATTTTACCTACTCAGCTTGACAAAGCTTCGTTCTGGTAAACTCCTTAGGTTAATAGAAGTAACTTAGTAAAAGCTGACGTTCTCTAAGTATTCTAGCACATATTTCAGTTTTAAGTGTGGTTCACATTTAGGTATTTCATTCCAAGCTGAATCCTGTCTGGAAGCTAACTGTACTGAGAGGTGGTTTGCATATGAACTGCTATAAACCAAAAAAAAAAACAAACCACAACCAAACCCAAAAAACACCCCCAAAGCAACAAACCAGCAACTTCTCATTTTAAATACTGTAATGAAAAGTCCTGAGAAATTGCACCTTCCAAAAGTGCATTCCATCCATTTCTAACTCCTGAGGGCCCTCTAGTGCACTGCATGCAAATGTACTGAAGAAATTCTCATTTTCCTTGTTTGGGATTTTATAAAAATTTAAAATGACCCCCCTGACCCTTGAATTTTAGAACTTTCAGTAATCATATGGTGCTTTGATGAGAAGTGAAAAACAGACAGTGGCTTGTAAAATGCTACTAACATGCTATTAAACAGCTTAGGAGTGTTTCCTATTCCTTTTCAAAATAAGGCATAGCATAGTCACAGTTCAGATGGAAAAGCTGAAGCAGAGAGAAGTTAAGGTCTTGTGCAGAGTAAAGCAGTGAGACACTGGAAAAGCTTTGACTTCTGACTCCTTGCCTGGTCTAAGCACAAAATAATAAACATGTTTGTTTGCTGTACTTCAACCTAAAGGAGAAATTCTCTTATCCATAATACCAAGGGGAATAGACAGTTAAAGAATTTGCTTATGTTTCAGATGGATCCAAACTGAATGTATAAAACATTGTGAGTGAATTTTTTCACTGGCCATCACTTTACTTTTTGTCTAAAATTGTACTATTGACATAAGGTTTCATCATCTGTGCCCATTACCAGGAAAAGAGCATTCATACCACTTGGGGGGTTTTTTCCAGATCTGAGTTCTTGGAGTATATCTTGCTGACCACTGAAGTTCTCTCTTATTTTTTTAATTTCAAATTTGACTGAAAGTATATATCCCAAAGAAAAATGATTAATTCAAAAAGCTCCAGACAGCTGTATCAATAAAGTATGTAAAGATGTGGTTACTGCTGCTTAACATTTTTATACTTTAAAGGAGTTGCCAGAGATGGACATTAAATCTGCCTTAGATGCTTGCAGGTACCTCTGAAAGGTCTGGAGACCTTACTGCTGAAACTACCTGAAAGGAGATTGTAGAGAGGAGGGTAATGGCCTCTTCTCCGAAGTGACAGGGGACAGGACAAGAGGGAATGGCCTCAAGCTCCACCAGGGGAGGTTCAGGCTGAACTTTAGGGAAAAAAATTTCACAGAAAGGGTCATTAGGCACTGGAACAGGCTGCCCAGGCAGGTGATTGAGTCACCTTTCCTGGAGGTGTTTAAGGGATGGGTGGATGAGGCGCTGAGGGGCATGGTTTAGTGTTTGATAGGAATAGTTGGACTCAGTGATCCGGTGGGTCTTTTCCAAACTGGTGATTCTAGGATTCTATGAAAGATGAAGGGTCATTAGTAAGAGTTACTAGCTTTGCAGCCCATTTGACCAACAGACACTGTACATGGCCCACAGTGAGAACAGCCTCCTATATCTTACCTAGCACCAGTGCAAAGTGTGTGCAAACTATCAGCGAAGTTATATGGCTAAAACCAGGGTAAATAAGGGTAAATGGGCATTGCAGCCTGAGAGCAGAATTTCACCCACAGTGCATATTTACACATACACATGAAGAAATTTTTTGAAATGTCTTAGATAGGCTCCCCCTTTCAAGGAGAAATAATTAAAAAAAATTACACCACGTGGATTCTGTTTTGACTTACTGCTGATTTTGACAGCACATCATGAAGCTTTTATTCTGCTATATGTCTTCCAAGTGTCTCTGGGGTTTTTTTTTAGTTTAGTTTATATTGATAATGGCACAGAGTTGTGTGAGTTGGAAACACATCATACTGCAAAGGTGGTTTTCAAATATTCAGTTCTTGCATGTGGACAGTACCATGACCTGTCCTTTACAAACCAACAGTACAAAACCAGTCCATTCCAGTTCCTAAGAGCTTTCCTTTGATATGACACGTCTTAATTTAAAATTTTGGAACCTATATAATACTCCTACTAAAACTCTTTAAAGATTGTCTGGAGGAAATTACAAAAGGATATGGAGAATTGTTCTTCACTTTTCATTTCCTATGCAGCCTAGAATTAAATTTTGGTGTATTGCTCTTTACAACTACCTGAAGGGAGGTTGTGGAGAGGAGGGAGCTGGCCTCTTCTCCCAAGTGACAGGGGACAGGACAAGAGGGAATGGCCTCAAGCTCCACCAGGGGATGTTCAGGCTCGACATAAGGAAAAAATTCTTCCCAGAAAGTGTCATTAGGCACTGGAATGGTCTGCCCAGGGAGATGGTTGAGTCACCTTCCCTGGAGGTGTTTAAGGTGTGAGTGGATGAGGTACTGAGGGGCATGGTTTAGAGATTGGTGGGAATGGTTGGACTCGATGATCCAGTGGGTCTCTTCCAACCATGTGATTCTATGACTCTATGATTCTATGATTCTATGATGTTGACAGCTGAGGGGTTTTTGAGGCTTTCTGAATGTGATGATAACATTTCCTTTGTCGTTCACGTTCAGTAAGAAGAATTCATTCTTTAAATGTTCTTTGGAATGGATGGTGGAAGGAAACCAAGTAAACAGGATTCAATACCTTGCTAATTTGGCATGTATTTACCTCTAATTTTATACCCTCATTAAAGGGCATTACTGAGCTGAAAGGGTACTTCCTCTGTGGTCAGAAAACATTCAATACCAATTTTATGAAAGAATAGACTGAACAACATTAGTTTTCTAACCAAATTCTGGTCTAGGTCAATTCACTTTGCCTACCTATATTTAGCCTGTAATGTTAGATTCTGTACTTATTCCTTGCTCTAAATTACACTGTGGTACTGCCATCTGCATCCATTAAACTCAACTTCTAATGTAATTCCTTTATATCACTATATTTTATGGCTAGTGTTATCCATTCCTCAGTTTAGGAACACAGGAACATCAGAACTAATATTGGAGAATATCATTCTTGACATTCCTAGAAACATTTGAAAATGTAAATGGATAGCTGAATTGCAGATTTGCAATTATTTTCTTCCTCTAACTCCTGAAATTCACCTCCACCTATGCCTACATTTGTAGAATAAATCAGATCATCTTGAAATTGCAAGGAGGACTGTTCCCCAGGTTGCTGCTGATGGTGCTGTACAAGCTACAGACTAAAGCAGCTGATGGCCAGCAGCACTGCCACCAGCTTTCCTGGCAGACAATCTCTGGCCAACATACAGAAGATGAGTGGACTGAGCCAATGACCACCAAGGTCCTGCATCTTGACTTATGTGCTGGCAGTCTCAAAGAGCATGATACAGTTACTTAAATGCTCTGCTCCATTTGCAGACTTTTGAACACAGGAAGACTATAGTAACCCATTTTTTACAAAGTAACAAAAAATCACTAATTTACCAGAAAGTTCTCAAAACTTCTGTTCACATCATTTACACACCAAGCATCTCCCCTTCTATAGCTTTTCAACTGTCCATCCTTCTTAATCCTATCAAGCACAGTTTCCTCCCTCTTATGTGAATTATTACTTATGTGAATTATTGCTTCTTTTTCACAATTTATTTTGTAGATGAACTTCTTCCTTCTTTAATCTGGACTAAGTACAGCCTTTTGGGATAGCAAATACTACAGCTGGAGAACTAAAGAAAAACACAGAGAAAAACACATAATGATACAATATTATTACTACTATAAAAAAATCTGCCTAGCAGGTAGTATGTTTCTCTCCAAAATAGATTGGGTGTCAGTTTTTACAAGTATCAGTTTTGTATTTTAAAGCAATACATCTCCTATTTCTTCATCTACCCTCCTTCTTGCTCCATTCAGTCACTTAATGTTTAAGAGATATGGGACTTAAAGATTTTTTTTTTAGTTTTCCAAGATGTTTCAGTTTGGTTCTTCCCACTGCAGTTATGACTGCAGAAGTTTCTATGATTCAGCAAAGAGCCAAATATTGTCTATCCCTTTCTGTAGAGCATTTTGCAGCAAAAGACACTCTTTCAGTGGTTCTTGTCATATTCCTAGAAGGCTTTGATATCTTAAATATTAATGTTGCCATTTTCCATTTTAGTAAACACTGTGCATTCATGGACTTCCTTTCCCATATGTTTTTCATCTCCAACAACCTATGGTTTCAATAAAACAAACCAGCACAAATCAACAAATCAGAATCTGTCCACATTTGAGGTGTTTCATAGTACCATCAGTGACCTTTCAATTGTTGATTTAACAAGAAAAACAATGCTCCAGACCAAGCAGGTTTCAAGAAATAGTGAGGAACAGATGAAACAGTGAGGAATAGACGAGTATTGGTCCAAGTGCAATAGAGACAATAATTAGAAGTGATGGCTGATGACTCCTCTGAGATACATTCTTCCAAATGAAACCAGGGTCGGGATTTTTGGAAAACATCAAGATGCTTCTAAAGCCAAAACTCAACACCTCTCTTTAGCCCTGGACACTTGAAAGGATGCAGTTTCAGGCTAGGCTTCTCATTGTGTGCATTCTTGCTTCCTATGTGCAGGCACTTCATGTAGAAGATTAACACTTTTTGTAACGTTTTCTTTCTTTCTTACTAAATGTAACATCTAGAATCATACTGCCTTTAGAATAAAAAGCCCTTTTTTTTCCAGGCTACATTTGTGATTATCATATGGGGTGTTATTCCTCTTGGAACAACTGTTTTCATAGAGACTTCCTACAGTTCATGTCTCTTAATTGTCACACAGACAGACATTCACATTAAAGTGATTCATAAATGGTCCCTTCCTAGCTTTCCTTACTTCAAGAGACTAAGAACTTGTTCTCTGGAGAAAAACCACATATCCTTAGTATGACTAATGCAGATTTGATTTGCAGAATATAAATCATTACTTTAGAAGGCTTCTGCTGTGTTTGTAAGGAGATAGGTTTAGGTTGCCATCTGGAAACTGTACTCCAAGAGGACAGAGAGAAATGTTTGCTTTGTTACTAAACATGCTGACTAATAGTCTGCGCTTTAACCAATCTGAGTTAAATCCTTACAGGGAAATCTGACAGATCTCTTCTTGACATTGTGCAAAACTTTTTTTCCCCACCCCATTTTGGTTGTCAAAAAACCACCACCATTTCCCAGAGCAAGAGGTGACCATTTTTGTGCTTAGGGAAAACTCCTACCATGTACCAGCTGCCCTGACTTGGCAGGGAGCTTCCCCTGCCTTGCTGGGCACCACAGGGTAGCAGCAGGGCCTCAAATTGTCCCTGCTGCCCTGAGACACCGGCCTCAGGAGGGAGGCCACCCTTTCCCCTCTGGCAGCAGTCCTGCTTTCACACCACACCTGCGGTCTTGGGTGCTCGGTGCCTATAGAAAGTTTGAAAGCAAGGTGCCTTTTTTGATGTGGGTGGCATGGTAACAACAGCAGCTTATAATAATTCATAGAGTCACAGAATGGTTTAGGTTGGAAAGGATCTTAGATCATCCAGTTCCAACCCCCCTGTCATGGGCAGGGACATCTCCCATCAGACCAGCCTGCTCAAGGCCCCATCCAAGCTGGCCTTTAAACACCTCCAGGGATGGAGCACCACCCTCACTGTGAAGAATTTCCTCCTTCTGTCTAGCCTAAATCTGTCCCTCTTTAGTTTAAAGCCATTCCACCTTGACCTATCACTACAAGCCTTTTTAAACAGTCCCTCCCCAGCTTTCTTGTATCCCCTTCAGGTACTGCAAAAAATGCTCTAAGGTCTCCTCAGAGCCTTCTCTTCTGCAGCTGAAAAACTCCAATTCTCTCAGCCTGTGCTCATATGGAAGGTGCTCCAGCCCTCTGATCATCTTCATAGCCTTCTATGGACCCGTTCCAACAGTTGCATATCCCTCTTATGTTGATGATTCCAGAACTGGACACAGCACTCAAGGTGGAGTCTCATGAGAGCAGAGGGGCAGAATCACCTCCCTCGACCTGCTGGCCACGCTTCTTTTGATGCAGCCCAGGAAATGGTTGGTCTTCTGGGCTGTGAGCGCACATTGACAGCTCATGTTGTGAGTGTTGGTGTTGTCCTATGCAAGGATAGCAGTTGGACTCAATGATCTTTGAGGGTCTCTTCCAACACTGGACACAATTCTGATTCTCTAAAATGCAGCCTCAGCAGTTGTCGTTTAAAGACCAGGGAGGGGGGCAGGGCTTTTATCATGCTGTGGTTGCCTAAATTTACAGAATTACAGGATGACCTGAGTTGAAGGGACCCACGAGGGTCACTGAGTCCAACTGCTATCATAGCCTCAGAGTCATAGAATGGCTTGTCGTGGAAGGGACCTTAAAGATTACAGTTCCACCCTCCTGGAACTGGCTCCTGACTGGTTCCTCAAAGCCTCATCCACCCTGGCCATCAATGCCTCCAGCGATGGGGCATCCGTGAATCCTCTGGGCAACCTGTGCCAGCGCCTCACCACCCTCATAGTAAGATAGTAAGTTACCCCTTCTCTTATCCCTGCATAGATCTAGTCCCAAATTTACACCACGTGTCTGAGTTTCAATTTACTGCGCCTCATGCTGTCTCTAGCCCGGACCACCCCTACTCTCCGGGGCGCCCCCGCCAGGGCAAAGCTGGAGTGAGAGCGACTGAGCTCTGCCCGCCGCCCTCCGAGCTCCGCCCTCCACCCTCCGCGCTCCGCCCCGCGCCTTCCGTGCGGGGAGCGGGCGAAGCGAGAGGCTGGAGCGGCGCGGCGCGAGCGCGTTAGGGCCTTGTTGGGCGCTGATCGGCGAGTACGGGCCCAGCTCGGGCCGCCGCCCCGCGGGGGAAGGGAGGGTGTGTCCGGCGCTCCCGCTGCCCTGCTTCTTAAAGCATTTCTGTCATTGAAGTCAGGGCAAGTTGTTCCAAGCCTTGTCTGTTTGAGCGTTCTCTTGAAGGCTTTAAAATGGAGTTAACCTTGGATCTGAAATTTAGACGAGTCTGGGCCAAGCTCCCAGAACTGTGTGGTGTCTGTCGGTCTCAGGCAAAACACACTTTATAGAAGAGTCTTGAGTTGAATGAAAACTTCCTGAAGTTTACCCTCTAGGTAGGCAAGCAAGATGAAAAGTAAAGGAGAAAGAATAGTAAGACTAATGGAAATACCTGTGCCATTGTAAATTCATGGTGTGTCTTATAAATGTCATCTGTGTTCTTTCAAAGTACTCATGTTAAAAATACACTAACATCTTTCAAGAAAAAAATGCTAGAAACTAAATAGTTACAGTATTTGTGGGACTGAACTTTTCACCTGCTAATGCAAAGAATTAATTTCAGCTGGTGCTGATGGCCTTGCTGAAGCTATAGAGATAAAAGTCCAACCTCAGCAGACGCAATTCTAAGTGTCCTAAAGGATCCGGAGAAGGTAAGGCAGGAGGGTAAAATACGATCAAAAAACCTGTGGCAGCTCAGCTCTTTGTTTTGTGCAGAGTGTAGTCACAACACCTCTTACAAGACTTTGCCAGATTTCCACCATCCTATTTCAGCTGTTCTTCTCTAGGCATTAGCTTACCTATGCTGGGGAATATCAAACTGCATTAGGCTCTCATTTGATTCAGTATGAATAGCATTGCTTCAACAACAGGATTGGATGCATATCCTAATAAATATGCCCCCTTATAGTGCTTTTCTTAAGTGTAGTCTTTCAGTTATGATTTTAAGGTTATGTATGCAAAGATCATGTTATTTTAGTTGTCCTCAGTGCCACTTTTTCTGTTGAACATTATAATACATATCAAAAGTGTAGATGTGGTATTTCTGTTGTATATAACTCAAGAGTAATGTCTGTATGAAAAAGAAAAAAAAAAGGAAGATGTTATGAGGTGGAAAACAATTTTTCCCATTCTTATTACAGTTATGTGAAATGAATGAAGAAACCTTAGAGGCAGCTTTTCCCACCAGAATAATGAAAGTTTATTCATTTTTTTTATATCTGCTTCAGCAATTCCAGTAGTTACCTTATGATCCTGTATTGATCCCACTGTGATATGTATAGATTCACTGTGCCTGTTCTTTGCTTCTAGACAGCGGGACTGGAATTTGCTGTAGCTTTTCCTGCCAATTAAAATTTTGCTTAACCCCTGTTTTTTTTAAACAACTCAGTGTCACTCCAGTTTGGCTATAAGAATAAGAAATATTCTGATAGAGCATCTCCATAAAGTGTCCGGGCTTCCCAGAGACTTCACAGGTCAAAGTCTTCATAACATTTGAGTGCATCTCTGCATTCATGATGTTGTATGTTTTCAGAGCTATTTTTTTGTGAAGCTTATTATGAAAAACACCATAGTAATTTTTTTGTGCATCTGTTCTTACATTACACTTCATTTGTGTTTTATGGCAGTTTTTCATGGGATTCTACAGTATTCTTAATGATTCTTAATGATTCTTTCCGGCTTTTGAGAGATAATAAGAAGGGTCCTCTTTAGTTTCAGGTTTCTGAACTAGCTGGTATTGTTTAATACTCCACACCTTTAATTCCATTCTCTGATTTCAGAATCTCTCAGGACCTGCAGCAAAAACCTCTGCAAAAAAAGAGGCACCTTCAGAACAAAAATGAGCATCGAGAAAGCATACAGTACCTTTAGCATCAGCAATGGAACAGATCTAGCTATTGGCTTTACCTCTTCCGCAGTAGCTGTCCTTCTGTTTGGAACAAACTTTGTGCCTGTTAAGAAATTTGTTACTGGTGATGGTAAAGTTGTGTTTTTTTTTTTTTTGCTGGTTGTGAGTGTTTTGTTAGTGGGAATAATATTTTACCAGCAAATTAGAGTTTCTCTAGTGAGAGTTATAAATATCATCACAGACTTGATGCATGGAGCATGTTTTAATTTTCTGTTGTTTGGTTATAAATCAAGCTATATTGGTACAGGATGTAGCTAATCTTTAAAAGAGGCTTTGTATGAGCTGTTGTGCAGTTCAGCAGTGATAATGTGTATTTCACGAACATTTAACAAGGGAAAGAGAAGTGTCCTTTCTTTTACCCTTCTGGGGATTCTCAATTATATCTAGTGTTATAAAAGTTGTTGGACTTAAGCGTATTGTCTTCAATTTTGGACCTAACACAAAACCCCTCAAATACTGAATTTTTACTGCTTTAATGTGCTGGCTTAGTAAGTGGAAGCAGTCACTTCTGTTTCCTACTTGGAATTTTATCATTTTACTGAACTAGATTCATACTGTATTTGCACATTTATATGAAGCATAGTCCATTACTCAGTCCCTAGATTAGTAAAATTGCCTTTGTGTTACTGCAGTAATAATGTGTATATTACAGACTGGATATAACCTCTCTTTCTTCATTGTTCTAAATAGGGTCCTAACAAAACAAAGCTAGATTTTAAAGCAGCAGTCTTAGCTTAGCTGGCATAAAGTTAATTGATCTGCCCAGTTGACCTTTAGTGAATAAACAAAGGTAGCAGAGATCTGTCCAAGCTTTTTTATCATCCTCAGTGTCCTGGATTAGTGGAAAAGCCTTAGCCCAGAGCTTAGTAGGAGTTTTCTTCTGTACAGTGATCTTTGTCTGCTGCTACTAGGGTGTTTGAGACTAGAAGTTTTTAGTAACTGAATATCCTCTTTGTCAGTAGCCTGTCAAAATTGTCATGTCTTTGAGAATCAGGGTTTCTGTTAACTTTGCCCAGCAAAGTCTCTTTTGCAGCCATGTATAGAGAATGCACAGTAAGAAAAGGTCAACAGAATTACACCACCTCTCCCTAAAGTACTTCTTTGAAGTACACTGTGAGGTGATTCCATGTAATTCACAAAAGAGGTGGCCACTTTTCCTTTTGTTTCTGTAGTGTTTTATCTAAAACATTGTACATTAAGGGATTGGCGTATACAGTGTTCAACAAGTTCTCTGTTGTTTGCATTTGATATTTCCATAGGCATGTTCTTCCAATGGATTCTCTGTGCCTCCATATGGATTATTTCTTTGTTGGTCAATTTAATTCAGAATTGCCCCCGATTTTGGCCTCTGGCTATGGTTGGGGGTTTATTGTGGGCTACAGGTATGTATAAAGAGATTCTGTTTCTTGAAACACAAAATAATCCTAACTGTTTATAAAAATAGTGATAAAAATATTTCTCTACATAAGGTAGCAGTTATTTTGTAATTATTTGGCATTTTTAGTCTTCATATTAATGGAGATTTACCCTCAGAGCAAATATTATTTTATTATGTTTATTTTATAAGCAGCACATTCACACAAACGTAACTTTTAAAGTGGTATTGAGGAAAAGTCTATGCTTACTATATTTAGTTTTAAAAACTATTATTACCTACCAGTTTGTAGTTCCCTAAATTTCTTGGCATTCTGAATAGTCACAGAATCTAAAGCAAAAATATGCAAAATTGCCGTCTAGTTTTTAACTTATTTTAATTTGGGGTTTTTTGTATTTCAGGCAATGTTACGATTGTCCCTATTGTTAAAACTATTGGCTTAGCTCTTGGTCTTTTGATATGGGCTTCTTTTAATTTGCTAACAGGTTGGGCAAGTTCAAGGTGAGAACGTTTAGGTCTTAAGTAATACCTAATAATGTTGCCAACTCCCCATTAATAGCTGCAGTGCAAAAGCTATCACAAAGAGGATTTATCATATACATAAGATCTTTTTCAGTGGAAGGTAGTCAGGGAAATTATTTTATGGGTTTCTGTTTCTTCTGTCTCAATAGGAAGAATGCCCAATGCTCTACAGAGCTCAGAAGCATGTATTTTGTTTTAGCCTCCTGTGTGTAACCTATACTTGTTTGCCTAGTTGCTCTGGAGGAAGCTGACATCCTTTTATGTCTGTCTCCTTATTCCTTCAGCAGGAGGTGAATAACCCTTCAAATGGAGGCATTCTGTGTAAATGATGAGAAGGAATTCCTAAATCATTAAATATCTTGCTTAAAAATAAAAGCAGATCCTGCCAGTTTTAATTACACATATTTACCTAACTTACTGGAGCTGGGGTGTAAAAGTGGTTATGTTGCCCTTTCTTTTTCTTTTTATTCACTTAGTGCACTGGAGGAATACTCCTTGTCCCTCTAAATATGCATGGGGCCCTGTAGGAGCAGTAGTCCGTCATTCACATGTGATAGAGGACTAAAAAGTAATATTTCTCCTTGAGGATGGAGCTGATTCTGTGCAGATTTAAGTCATCCTGTATAGAATTTTCATGCAAATATTCTTTTTTGTGTGGTTTAGTAGAAATGGCACTGTTAACTAAAGCTTAGCATGTGGTTGTAACTGCATGCTGTAAACAGGAGACATTTCAATACCATTACATAGGAGATCTATAAAGTGATACAAAGACTAACTTGTTTACTTACTTTCATTTAAGTTGTTTATTAAGACTGTTAAAAGCAACTGCATTTTAAAAATATTTTGAAGTGACTCCAGGTCAATAATTAAAATAATGCAATGTGCAATCAAATAAAATTTCTCTTTCTAGACACTAAATGTTATGTCCTTATGAACTGACATGGTATTTATTAGTGTATTTTTCTCTTCTGAGTGCTGTCATATTTCTTGTTATAAAACCTGAAGTCCAAAGTTCTTCATCTTCATTAGAAAGCACACCTTTACTGAGAGAAAGTGTAAGTACTCTATAGCTGTTCCTTTACAGCATTGAAAGTATATTTCCATTTAAAAACAAACAAAAAATTGCTTATTGTGAACCAGATTTGCTCGGATTTGTGGTAGACTACATAAAACGACATAAATATGCATTGCTTGTATTTACTTTGTAGATCTTGTATATCCAGTTGAATGTAAGCGACAGAAAAGGCTTTCCTAAGTGTTCTTCTTGTATTGTCAGCTTTAAATGGCTTAAAAGTCCTCTTTCATTATGACAGGATTTACATAAAAGATATGGTGTATTACTTTTCTCTCTGAGAAGAGGAAGCAATTTTAATTTAAACTTAACTATAAAACTAGGAGGGTGCTTAAATGAAAAGCAACAGGGTGTTTAACCCTTACCCAACAGATGTGTGCCACATTACAGAGGCAGGAGACTGTCAGGAGTTGCTGATTGTCAGCATCAGCTGTAGCCCAGTTTGGAGGACAAGGACGGGTGCAGAATTGGCTGTCACTCCTCTAGGAGCCCAAAGTATGCAACAGAAGATGGAGAACCGTAGGCTCCTGCTACCATTTTAACGTTACTGTTGTAGGTCAGTGATGCATCAAAACCCACTTGCTACAAGAACAGAGACACCCTCGGAGTTTTCTAGCTGTTCAATGCTCTCTAGAGGTTCTAGTCTACCAGGGCAAATCACAGAAGGCAGTCTGCAAGATTAGAATAAAGGGATGCTGCAGTTTCTTTATGCTGCAGACAGGGGTTTTAATTTCCTTGTTTGCAGGTAGACTGATGTTCTCACAGTAACAGCAGAGCTATCAACAAAAGGCAAAACTAAATCACAAATAAAATCTAAAGGTTAAATCATTCATCACATTTAAGGAAGGGTGAAGTTTGAAAGTCAGATCTACCTGCATGCAGATTTAAAAAAAAATACTAGTGAGTCCTTTATTGTGTAGTAAACACAAAATTCATATCCAAATACATACCTTTGAGGTAGGTAGATCCTACCTAGGTAGGTAGATTATTAGGGGGGTTATGTTTTTTTAAAGTCTCCTTTCTTCAAAGTATTTATGTAGATTCCTTTTGTTCTTCCTTTTCTTCTATTTTATCTTCTTAGAGCAAAATTGTTCTACTCAATACAATGTTTGAGATTAAAAAAAAACATAAACAAGCAAACCTAAACTTGAATGTTAACTCTTGGGTTTTTTACAGTCGATTAATGTTTCTGAAGATACCTCTGATGACTCATGGTTGAAAAGACTTGCTCCAGCAAAAAAGAGACTCATGTAAGTTATTAACAGTTGTTTTACTGTTGCAGGCCAAGTAGCCAGAGAAAATAGTCAGAGCAGAATTTTATGTCCCGTGGTTTTCCTAGCACAGTCATGCTATAACACAATATTTTTTGAAGTACTGTTATAGTGTACGTATTTGTGTATGAATAGCAGCTCTACTAATTAGATTATTTCCTTCACACTGCTCAGTGAATTTTACCTTACTAGTTATGTATTAGTTACTACTATGAAAGAACAACATTTGCAAAGTAAATAACATTAGCAACTAAGTAATTACAGAACTGGATTTTTATCACCTGGTTGATTAGCAGTCCAGCATAGGAAGACCCTGTACTAATGACATACTTCCAGGTATGGTTTCCAAGTGAATTCATCTGGAGAAGGCGTGGTAGTATGCAAGGAGACAGAAGTGCTCCAAGGTGGACGCAGCAACTAGCAAGGGACCAGCATGGGAAGGAGAAGGAGTTTGTTTTCTCCTAGCTCTGCTTTTAGGAACTCTTAGTTAATATCTCTTGTTGTTGATCTAGACTGCGGGCTCTTGAGGCAAGAATTGTCTGTGTTACTTGTCCACAAACTACAGGAAG
The DNA here is from genome assembly GCA_013389865.1 of Piaya cayana. Taxonomy (NCBI): domain Eukaryota; kingdom Metazoa; phylum Chordata; class Aves; order Cuculiformes; family Coccyzidae; genus Piaya; species Piaya cayana. The sequence continues at coordinate 45,097 of WAAB01019646.1, forward strand.
ATTAAGTTACTGAATTGAACAATTTCTATACTAGTAATAAAGGTGTGCTAAAATGTATTATTTTTGTACTGGTGTTAGCAATTTTATTTGATATACAGTTTTTAACTGCAGTGCTGGGCTTTTCTTAAGCATATTGTCTACTTCCCTAATTAATGTTAGGCTGTTTCCTCTAATTTTTTGTGGTTTTAAAGAGGTTGTAGCCTGGCTGTAGTAGCTGGAATACTCTATGGTTCCAGTTTTGTACCAGTACTCTACATCAAGGACCATGGAAGAAGAAATGAAAACATATACATAGGTGCAAGTCAATTTGGTAAAGGCTAATTAATTTCATCAGTATCTTGTGTTGTCTTGCTTTTGTAAAGGCATAGAGTGAAAGCCTTGATATGCCTGGGAAGGTACTGTGACAACTTATCAGTTCTGCATTATGTCATATGTTGTCATAATCACAGCACTAGCCCTCCCTTTTTCCCAGAGGTGAATTACACCATTAAAAGAACAGTGAAAAACAGCCTAGAGGATGCCATTCTTAACTCATCTTATTTAATGCCTAATGAAATACAGCTAACACTTTCAAAATACAAATTTCATATTCCTGGAACATGAGGTAAGCAAAGACACAAGCTGTACCAATTGCCCAATTAATACACCAGTAAAGGAAGAGGAGAAAGTTGATCATAATTTATGAGCAGAAGTGATCTACAGCAACCTAAGTAATTAAAAATTTAATAGCTACTTAAATTGAAACCTTTTAACATAAGCCTAATCACCAATTTCAAACATTTCCCCAGAAGCATGTTCCTTAAGATTTAGTATATAGTCTATTAGGTAATACCAGTAGCAACTTAAAAGCAGTGTATTGCTGAGGCTGCATAATGTTGCCTTTAAGAAATTGTTTGTTATGTCATGTAAAGTTCCTCTTGAATACTGCAACTTATATATTCCCCAGCTAGACAAAACAGATATTATCCTTGCTGTAGCTGCCTTTCCAGTTCAAGATTTACAACTCCCAGGAGACAGAGATCACCTTTCTATATGCTTCTGCTTTGCAATGTTGGAAATATTCTCATTAGTGCATAACAAGTCCATAAAGGTTTTATTATTGTTAAAAACTATAGTGATAAAAATTGTGACACATTCTTCAAGATCAAAAAAAGGACAAAACTGTGCCGTGTTTAGCTTACATGATACATGCAGTTGTCTTATTCTTAAACGTACGGAAAAGAAATAAGGCTAAATATAGGAATACGGATGTAGATGATCAGGAGAGAATGTAGTTATGTAAAACCCCAACCCCAGTTTTGTAGTCTCGCCTGAGAATTTTCTTAAATTTTTACTAAATTAATGCATTAGTTTAACTATTAATAGATTTCTGAAAATAACAACTCACAAAAATGCATAAAAGCTTGTGATAAATGCTGGAGTCAACACAGCAGTAAGTTAACGTTTAATATATCTGTGATTGACCAAATCCACCCACAGTCAGACTGGCAGCTGTGTTTGTCACAATCACCATTGGATTTGACTTGTTAGCAGTAGTGCTAGATGTGTTTTCGTCTATTTGAATGCTATCAGTGGAATAAATTTAGTTAAAATTAATAACTGATCTATTCTAATACAATTTTGTAATTTCTCTTTCAGATTTAATTATGGTTTTGCACACTTCAGTGGGATATTTCTTACAAGTACTGTTTACTTTTTGATCTACTGTGCAGTCAGGAAAAATAAGCCTTATGTTTATCCCCAAGCTATACTACCAGGTATGACTTTTTTAAATTAGCAGTTAATTTTAGTTACTTGTTTTGATGATTTTGCAGTGATTGGTTTGAGCTTTGTGTAGGAATTGCAGTTTGCCTTTCAGGTCTCTTCATTTGACTATTTGTCTCTTTTGAAAGATCATTCCTATTAGGTTAATTAATTAAGATTAGGATACAATGATAAATTTTGTTCTAATCAGAAATTAGAACAAAGTGACATTGTATATGGCAGATTTTCAAAAACTGACTGTGCCAGAGTAGAGAGCACATTGCCCAGAAAACTGTGAACCTTAATTAATTTGCTTCTTTAATTGCAGTAGCTGATTTTATCATTTGAGCTTTGGTTTAGATTATCAGAGCCAGCTTTTTAAAGTATTTAGCATACTAAGGTACACACATGCAGTTTCTGTATTATACTCTAAATATAAATGTTTCCCAAATTGCTGTCTATACCTCGCTGTACATGGGTTTTTATTTGGATTTATTTTTCTAGGGTTTGTTTCTGGTGTGCTTTGGGCAATAGCCAATTGCTGCTGGTTCATAGCCAATCACTATCTCAGTGCTGCCATCAGCTTTCCGATAATTACTGCAGTAAGTATATTAAAAAAAAAATAAATCTGTGACTAGAATTAGAAGTGATGGGCTTTTTTCCCGCATTTGTGGAATTTAGTTGAAATGATGGTGTATCTAGAACATTTTAATCGAGAGTATGCATTGCCTCTTCCTCTGCTTGTTTGTGCTAGCCCTTAGTTTTTTAGGAAAGTACGTGACTGTTACAAGTACCATCTTGCTCAGCGGTAATCATAAAAAAACAAAGAACTGAAGGTGTGAGTCTTCGGGTTATATAAAAACCAAAGCTCTATAACCAGAATTATGTCAATACTAAATAGTAAACTGAAGTGATTAAAAGGAGGAATGTCTAATGCTTTCATCCCAGCAAGTGCAAGTGGTTTTATTTGTGATTTTTACCATCCAGTGCTCGTTTTGCTTAATTAAGTCAGGTATTTTTACTTGAACACACAGAACAGATTATGTATTGCTGAAAATAATGGCCCTATGCAATTTTGGCCTGTTTTGTCTGTTTTACTTCTATTTCTGATTAATTACCTTTAAAGCACTGTTAATTTCCAGAAACTGTATAAGTTCTGGAAATAACATAAAGTGGATAACTTCTGGAAAATGAGAGTTCATAAATATAAAAAATGAAGTTCTGCTGAACAGCTGTATTTTGGAAGCAAACTAATGAAACAACATTAATAGGGATTAAGCTTTGTCTCAAGATGCAGTAAATGAGAATAAAGTCTGCAGTATGCCGTATGCAATGAAAGAAAAGACTTGGGATCATTTTAATTAGAAATTGAAGTATTAATAGAAAGCAACTTTAGTAACTTAGTTATCAGTATGCCTAAAGGGAAAGGATATAAAATCGCAAAAAGAAAAAATTTAAGGACAGCACTGATGAGAAACTGCCTATCTGGACCACTGGTTCGCAACTGCTGCTTTACTTAATCCTTGGGAGAATTTTGGACAGCTATTCATCACATACATTTGACAACTCATTTCATTTTTAAAATACATTCCTCTTGCAGCATACATTGTCTAGAAAGTGAAATAACACCTTAGCTATTATTCAAATAATAGTTGGCAATTTCACTAGGAAACGGCACCCACAGATACACTGTTTCCTGCTGGTCTAAATCTATGTCCTATCAGCTGTACTGAAGATGGAGAGAGGAAGATCACTGTCCAAACAACTGCCAAGTGTTTCTGAGAGCAACTCTAATCAAAAGCATTAACAGAGCCAGCTTTTGCTTGATATTCAGATAATATTTTCTCATCAGTCATGAAAATTCGGGTCATATCTCTCACAAGGGAAAAACTCTACTACCAAGAGTGGCTGGAAAAGAGTGGCTACCTATCTGTCTGGCTGGCTTTGTGCTGTGTCCAGATGCCTGTTGTACAGGAAATACATTTATGTTCCAGTCTCTTGATATCATACTGAGTGATAAAATCAAATTTTGTCCAACTAATTACTCATGCTAATAAAGGAAATGTTAGGAATATCCATGGTAGCTGCCAATAAACCTGAACAGTCCTCTGAAATGTGATGACATTGTGAGCTGTAGTTTGGACTGAAGTGAGGTGTTTTACTTGGAGCCTACTAAAAGAATGTAAACAGCCAGTGCAGACGCCGCAGTGCAATTTAAAAATAAATTGTGGCGTCTCTGAGAAAAACAGTCTCTTGCCTCTTTAGTCCTTCTTGAAGACTTTGTTGTGTATTGCTTCATAAAGATTTCACTGGTGTTTATACTTTTGTCATGAGTGCTGTAATTATAAGGAATGGGAAGGACTAGATTTGTTATCCAAACAAAATTCAACCACACTGAGAACAATAATGAGAAAGCGGCACATTTTAATGAAATGTTGTAATGTGCATGAATCTTATTCTTTAGGGTCCTGGTCTTGTTGCTGCAATGTGGGGAGTCCTCGTATTTAAAGAAATCAAGGTAATCTTATTAAGTCTCTTACCTAGTCTCTTTTTGCTTGTCTCTAACCCTAGGAACAGCATGACTTGATATACAGCTGTATCTGTTAGGGTTTTGTCCCCTTACAGTTGTTGCATAATGAAGCCGAAAGTCCTATCATGCAATGCTAAGTTTTCCAGGAAAGATGAAAACTGTGAACAATTCTCACAGCAATGAGATTTGAATTCCATAATTGTATATGCAGCAGTGGGAGTAAATGAAGACTGTAGCAGGGCCAGGAGGCAAAATGCCAACCAAGCAGAGCCTGAAAACAGTCTTTATTTGAACCAGTACTTTAAGTGGGTGCAGGGGAATGAGCAGTTTTCCCAATAATCACATAAAAGTAGACTCAACTTTTAGAGTCAGATTCACCAAAGGTCCAAAAAAAGAGACAGAGGTTAGTTGCTAATTACAGTATAATATAGAGATTCCTAAACTGAAATGGCAGTGATTACCTAAAATAGACTTATTTACTGAATTTTAACATATATGGCAGAATTTTTTTTTCTAGTGGAATTTGAAGCATTGAATGCTAGCAGGTTCCATTAGCTAATCTGTCCTGGATACGTAGATCCCTAATTTGTGATTGGAGATCACCTCTCCCAGTACTTTTGGTGACAAAGTAAAATGTGCTAGGCATACGTGGATGTGAAAGGTTGAGTGAAACCCCCTTGGACAGCACCCATTTGAGCATCAAACCCATCACAGTGGATCAGGAACTTTAGAAGTTTTATTTCTCTCCCACTGCGGATTAATGTTGCACCACACCGGAAGACCATCATGTTCAATATCCAAATCTTTGTGACGCACCAAATCTTCCATCCTTCTCATACATTTTAGAATAGTCTCTGCATAAGTGCTTACTGCTGAAAAATAATCTGAAAATAGGTAGAATCCTTTACAACTGCTTTTAAAAATTGTTAATTTTGTCAATATTTTACTGTCTATGCTATCAATTATTTGTATTAAACTGTTTTGAAAAGCAAATGGGTTACAAACACTATATGAAATAAAATTGTAATTTAAAAAGTACCATTTCACATAAGGGATTTATTAATTTTCTCATAAAAATTGTGGTGTGTGTTATGACAAAATATTTTTCTTTTTATCCTCCTTTGACTGTCCAGGGCCTGAGAAACTATGCGTTACTCTCAGTAGCGTTTTGTATCGTTTTGGCTGGATCACTCTCCACGGCTTTTTCTAAAGTTTGAAAGGATCTTCTGGACCAGTAGATGGTGCTACTGTTTAGTATAATCAGAAAGGTGATACTGGTATATAGCAATACATAATAATTTTCAAAATATTTGCCCCAACATTTTCCCTAACTTGCTTCAGGCAAGTAGAAAGGAAACCGCTGCTAAATTTTCCCATTTGGCATAAAAGAAAATCTGGGATAGTTTGTTTCTGCATTTCTTTGAACAGTAAGAATATCAAAGGACTTCATTAAATAAAGCTAAGTGAGTTTATAGGTTTTTTTCTGCTTTTGATACTAAATTTCATGTCTTCATAAATTGCAGTTCACTATTGTAATAGTGGATAAAGGATTTTAATCATTTGTCTGTAAGGCTGCAATGCATTTGCAAGCTGCTATATTTTATTGTAACATTCTTTCTTACTTTGATGAATATGAAATAAGTCTTGGAATATTCTTTATGGAACTGATGATCATGAAGATATGAAGCGTAATTTTACTTAGAGATATAAGTCTATAAAGTCATCAGTTTACAATAAAATTTTATTTTCAGGAGTTTTAAGGAAATATATTTAAAAGAGTTGCTGTAAAATAAAGTACTTGTGTTTCCTGATAAACTGTTTAGTTGCAAGAATGTTACTTAGAAATCATGACCAGGATTCAAATAGTTGGGGAAGGTCAGTTTTTTTTATTTAAGTTGTATGGCAAGTCAACATTACATTCCTGTAACTTGTGGTATTGCAATATGAGCCTAATAATTTTGGTCGTTTTCTGAATACTTACTTTTCTATGTAGTATATTCATATCATATAAATTATGTTTGGCAATAGCATGAAGCATTATGCTAAAACAACCCAATCCTGTCTACTCATAGCAAGGTCATCTCTGTGTAAATCACATTGTATTACTTGTTTCTTTAAAAGAAACATTAATAAAAGTAGGTTTCATAACATTTTTAGGCAAACTGAACATCTAACTGTCTGTCCTGCTAGAAAACCCTTATATCCAAAGGAAGTTCCCCATGAAATATGTTATATCCACCATTCCGTGACCATCACTAACCTGGGGAACAGTTTATTTTCTTACTCATGGCAGCTAACCTTTATAAACATGAAGCATGTTCTCTGAGCCTTTGCTTAGTCTTTTCTTCAGTATGTTAGACAAACCCAGCTCTTCTAGTCTTCCCTTGTTTGTAGTGTGCTCATCATTTTTCCCTCTTCCCTAGACTGTTACTAAGTTACCTCTGTCTAGAAAATCTAGACATGGCAGTCAGGATACAATCTTCGAAAAACCAAGAAGAGCAGCAGTAGAATTTTATGGGTTTTTTACCACTATTTACAAGGTCTATTCATAGTTACTCATCATAGTATGTGACTTCTTGCCATCACAGCTTGATATTGTTAACATGTTCAGATGGCAACTGGAATTTCTCCTTTCTCCCTTCTACCCTTCTTTGTCTACTATTTGTTAGATTGGACATTAGAACTCCTACTTAGCCACTTTTTTCCAATCCCATATTGTTTGTTCCTACCCAGCTGTCAGAACTTGGTGTGTTGACAGGTTTTTACTTAAGGCATTTCTTTAATTTTAGTCTGTATGTTAACTCTGCCCTCCAACAAGTTGGCAGCATTTTCCAGCAAGATGCCATACACTAATCTTATAAACGTACCCTCTCATCAATGAAAATGCTGCATGATACTGGCCTTTGCTTTTTTTGAGTCTATTGCAATACTTCTTTTCACTCTGACAGGAACAATTGATTGCTCTTGTGCGTACAATTTTCCTCAGTCCTACAATGGTTTTATTTAGATTGCATTCTCCCGACTTTTACATAACATCTGATACAATTGTTCAAGCCAAGATACGTAATGTGTACCACCCTAATACCTGGTATTGGAAAGAAAACAGGACAGTTTTCTTACCTGGTCTTCAAGTCAGACACAATTTCTTGACAGATCTTTGACTGTTAGTTACCTAGCCATCATTTTGATGACTCAGACAGGAAAGAGTAATTTGTTAACACATTTTTGAAATAACTTGAATTAAATTGGACATTTATAATTTCTCTGGATATGTTCCCTTCCTTCTTAAGAATCACAAGAACTCCTGTATTCCTGTAATACAGCCCATGCCAGAAAATTACTGATAAAAATTGTCAAAACAAAAATTTGGTGGTTTTAGAGTCCTCTACTTTACAGATACTCTTTAATATGTCAGTGTTTTCCCAGTCAGTATTAGTTCTTATTGCTGTGTCAGTGTTTGCAGTTGTGATAATATGACTCTAATCTTTTTAAGTAAGAATGAAAGTAACAAGGGTACTGGGTACTTCAGTTTATGATGTCATTGCTGAATAGTGGCATATTATCTCTTATTTCCACACAGTTACTGACAAAAATACTAGACTTGTAACTCACTGTTATCATAGAATCATAGAATCACCGGGTTGGAAGAGACCCAACAGATCATCAAGTCCAACCATTCCCACCAATCTTTAAACCATGCCCTTAAGTACCTCATCCACCCGCACCTTAAACACCTCCAGGGAAGGCGAGTCAACCACCTCCCTGGGCTAAAATAATTACAATACAATACAATACAATACAGTATTAATAAAGTTAGTGTGATTACACCATCAGTCCACTTCAATGCACCAATGCAAGTGCTGAGGAAGGATCATCAGTTTAGTTGATGTGTAGGTCACCTTCCACATTTGGTTGAAGTCTGCAAGCATAGTCTAGGCTATTCAATGAGGTATCTCTTCACTACTTAATGTTAGGTGAATTGCTGATACCTCAGTATGGAGAAATGATTGGGAAATGTTCAGACAGAACTCTTAGTGAGAAGAACAATTTCTGTATGGGCTTGAACAGTGAACTAGCCTGCAGACGCCACTGCTTCCAGGCTAGAACTGGCTTTTAAGAAGTAAGATCCATGTTGTACAACAGGTCTCAGGCCCCAGGCATCCCTAGAGCACCTTCAGAGGAGAACAGGAGCAAGCAGAAACAGAGGTCAGACACTCAAGAGATGCAAGAATATATGCCATAATTTAAAAAAAAAAATGAGCTCAACACCAGAAAACCAAGAATGTCATTTTAACACGGCAAAACTCAGAGAGGAAAAAGGAACAGGGGAGCAGACAAAATTGTGTGAAGGTGTCCTGAGGTTTGATGTTTCCTTGTTGTCTTTCGCAGCTGGGAAAGCCACAGTACTCACTGAAGAGTCAATGCAGAGAAGCTGTCATGCAATTGCTGGTTGGCCTGCACCAGCTATGTGAGCAATGAACAAGTAGGATTATTCAAACCAAATTACTGTGGGATCTACTTCACCCCTACTTCACCTGTTTCCTTCCTTCACTACAGTGAAGTGCCATAAGCTTTGTCTACTGCTGCAATATGCTGAAGCTTTGTTTTGTTTGTTGCTGTGAGTATCCTGAGTGAATGTGTTTTGGGTTTTTCAGATTTTTAGCCCTTAACTTTTAGTGATGAGACAAGCTGGTTACTGATGCTGTAGTGGAAATGTTATGACAGCTTAGCAAGCAGAAGAAAAATTTTTCCTGGTAGTGCCTGGTTTTAGAGTCTTAGTTCAGACTGTCTTTTGCTTGCTGCATTTGTTATTTGTTGTGGTTTTAAGATAAATCAAAATGGACAATGAGACCTGAATCTGCTATACCCATCCCTTATTAGAGGATTGGCTCTGACTCATGGTTGTTCAAAAAAAAAATCTGGCTTATTGGCAGTTGAGTGAGATGTGTTTATGGTTTAGGTTTAAACCATTACTACATGCTTCAGATTGCTTTAACTGAAGAGTCTTTTTTTAAGGTTGTCTCAAGTTTCTACTGCCTTTCTTGAGGGATGCTATTAATTTAATGTCTGGTATGGACCCAGCACTCATCTTCTGGATGCGATTACAGGGAATAGTTGAATCTTACAGGACAGGAGTACCTTTACATTTCCTGGGTTTTGTTCCAGGTCATTGGTTTTCTGAAACAAACAAAAAAAAAAAGAAGTTCTGACTGTAGCAATTGCCATGCAAGCATATGTAGTTTGATGCAGTTCTACAATCTATATTATAAAGCTATTGGATGTACGAACTTAATTGCTGACTGCTAGGGCATTAATTAAAATTCTTGTTTGCAAAGGCTCAAGCATGACCTTTATTAAATGCTTTCTTAGCAGATATCCTATTGGATTTGTCTTGTCAACAGCAAAAAGGAAAAAAACAACCCACCTCTTGCAGCTCTTTCCTGTAAAAAAACCCCCTGTGGTAATTCATCTGGATTTATACTCTAAGTATGTATTTGTTCTGAAATATTTTCTTATTACTTTCACTTGGAATATATTTCATAAATATACCATTCATTTCTGAGATTTTCTTGCTCTTCAGGTTTTGAGTTTGAAGTAACAATGGTATTTCCTTCGTGTTAAAATGCTGGATTAACAGATATCTATTCAAAGAGCTGCTTATACTAAAGAGTCTGGCAACAACTGAGTCTAATAAGAGAAAATTTTACAGCTAATATAAATTATAATGGCTTTGTTTATGTCAGCATGTTTCTGTATCAGTGTAAGAATTAACACAGCATATTTTTAATTCTTTCCTTTTTGAGGGGAGTGGGGTAGGGTAGGTTAAGTATTTTTTTAATGTGTATAACTGAAGAAAAAAAAATATAGGACCGAGGTAAAAGAATCACTTTTCTAGGAGGAAATTATACTTTCAAATAATTGTTTGTGTCCATTTAATAACTTCTGAGACAATATATGTGCTTGCTTTAAGAATTTTTCTCTAGTAATAATTGGATGTAAACTAGACTTTAAAATATAGGTAGACTGGGAGTTTCCAAGTAAGATTTTTGTGTAGTATTGGGAACAAAGGGAGTCCATATCACCTTTTTCAGATTTCCTACATGTTTATTCCTTTCTCTATTTTATTATCAGTTAATTTTCTGAGACTTACTACCTTTCTTCTATATTTTTATTCCTTCATATTCTTACTTTCAAAATAATAATTTCTACTAATTTAAATGTATTAATTCCTACGTCTTCAAATGTAAACAGTGAAAACTGGCATTTTTTTACTACTATGTGAATTTTTATATTTCATCTATATTTCTATATTTCATCCGATGCGGTGGAAAAGGTCATATGTGCCGCAAATGCCGAGCCGGCGGAATATGGTGCCAGAATTGCTGATCCGATGGCCACAACACCAGC
>WAAB01019650.1:0-12372 GCA_013389865.1 Piaya cayana
AGCCCTCTGATCATCTTTTTAGTCCTTCTGTGGACCATTCCAACAGCTTCATCTTCTTCTTATGTTAAGGATTCCAGAACTGGACACAGTACTCCAGCTGAGGTCTCACAAGAGAGGAATAGAGGGGCAGAATCACCTCCCTCAGTCTGCTGGCCACACTTCTTTTGCTGCAGCCCAGGACACAGCCTACTGGGCTGTGAGTGCATGTTGCTGGCTCACGTAAAGCTTCTCTTCAACCAGTATCCCCCAGGTCTTCTCTACAGGGCAGCTCTCAATTACATCATCCCCCATCCTGTACTGAAATGAGGGGTTGCCCCCACCGAGGTGTAGCATCTTGCACTTGGTCTTGTTGAACCTGATGAAGTTCACACAGACCCCTTCTCCAGCCTTTCCAGATCCCTCTGGATGAGACCCCATCCCTTCCTTCTGACAGGTCAGTAGTTCCCCTCATACTGCTGGAGGAAGAAGGCTTTATTGGTTGGTTCTCCTTGATTGGCTGGTCTGTAGTATACAGCAACCACAAGGTTCCCGTTGGTTCCTGTGTCTTCAGTTCTGACCCACAAACTTTCACCCTGTTCATGGCTCCTCTTCAGTGACAGCTCTTCACATTCTATCTCTTTCCTGAGATAGGGTGCACCCCTCCTTCCCAGTCTGTCCCTTCTGAACAGCCTGTAGCTGTTGACAGCCACACTACAGTCATGAAGTCCCACCAAGTTTCTGTGGTGGCAACTAGATGGTAGTTTTTCAGTAGCACAGTAGCTCCCAGCTCCTGTTGCTTGTTACCCACACTTGAGTTGGGCTGCTGGTCACATCACCTTCCTAATGGACCCTTTATTATCTATAAGGTGTTTTGGAGAAGTATCCTCCCTGACACCTGTCCTCCCACCGCTTGTCAGAGGCTACCCTGATATTATCCCCATAGACCCTTCACATCTAGTTTAAAGCCCAACCTGCAAGCTCCTGGGCAAAGGCCCTCCTCCTCCTCCGAGAAAGGTGATTACCATCCAATACCTGTAGTTCTGGTGCCGTGTAGGCCATCCCATTATCCAAAAACCCAAATTTGTTCGGTGACACCAGCCGCAGAGCCATGTATTAGTAGATTAGACCTATATGAGCCTTACTGTGTCACCACTTGAGCCCCAGATTCCCTCACTAGCTGTCCCAAGGCCCTGAAATCTCATTTAATCCACCCTGGACTATGTACTGCTGCTTCATCCCCTCCCACATGGAGCAGTCTCATTTGGTTAAGAAATTTCTTTAAATAACCTCTATGCTGAATGATAATATTTGCACCAGATAAAGTCCAGAAGCACTTAAATTTTTACATTAGTAGTAATTTTTCCTTGTCAGAAACTACTGATGATATACTGGTCATGTAGAGACATGGGAACAAAACTAAAGACAAACATATTTTGAAGCAACTGGCTTTAGTTTTGTAGGTGTTGTCAGCTGCTTAGAAAATACAAAGGAATTATTGAATGCTGTTTTCTGTTTCTTGCTTAGCAAATATTTTTCAATTTGCAGGGAATAAACTACTAGGTGGGAAAGAATAAGTTCAAATANGTATATAGGTATTTTATATATGCATAGCAAATATATATTAATAAAAATATAGTATAGGTATCGCAGGGAGTGGCTTTTGGAGAGACATGTTTATGTATTAGTGTGCAGTATCTCTTACATTCTTTTTGTTTACTGTGCACTTATGGAATTGGTTTCTTTATTTGCATGGCTTTAAGAATAATATATTAATTTTCTCATTTAAACAGGCCATCACACCATATGGACTTTTCATCTTATTTGGTAAGATATGTCAAATATACCTTGAGAAACTACAGGCATAGCATTCTTTTTATTTATCTGACACACACGGATTAATGCAAGCTCTATTATTCTGTCCTTGTCAAGAAATCACACAAGAGAATGCACTAGTTTTAAAATAACAGTAATTTGAGTTAGTGCTTGTAGGACATAGGTACTAAAAAAGCAAACTGGTTACAGTGTCAGAATAATTCCAGTGTGTTGTCAGATTTGTTTACTACTAAGAATGGGCAAGGAAATTATGATGAAAAAACAAAGATTGCATACAGAATTGTCAGCATGTATATTAGTTGCAGAGGACAATGTTTGTTGGCATGATAATATTTTAATATACCTCTGTTAAGAGGACTTTAACGTAGTCACGCCATTTAATAGCTGAACATACAGTCTTAGGACTAAAATCCAGTTTTCTTCCCCCCCATTCTGAGCTTCAGAAAAAAATACACAAACCTTAAAACTCTCCTTCATATAAATATTCTAACAAAACTGTTTAATAAGGTGAGTATTCTTTGTAATGCTAATATTAATCAGAAGAAATAGACTTGCCCTGGTGCTGTTTGTAGTAATGCTCTCGTCAAATTTCCTCTCTGGATTTCTGTAGGTGTGTATGGTGATGTGCATCGTGTGAAGATCATGTTTAAGAAAAAAGAAAAAGCTTTGGTTCAGATGGCAGATGCAATCCAGGCTCAAATAGGTACTGCTTTTTAAGGCACAAACTTAAATACTTCAAACTAGCATGAGTGTGATATCAAACATCTGTCAGTGACAAACACAAATAAATTAAATACATCATTGTGATGCTTTACTACATACAAACTTTTTCTTGTATGTGTTGATAACAATCTGTTTGCTTTTATGTAAGCAAATATTTGACTATGATAGTTAAAAAAAAATCCTGTGAATCTCAGTCTAGCAAATGTTAGAATTAAAACATTCCCGTATTGTCTTAATACAGCATACAATTTTCCTGTAGTTTCTACAATCTAGCTATTTAAGTATAACCAACTGGTCTTTGCCATTTTGCATTTTTGTTGGTGATATTATGTCCTTATACTTGTTTCAAATATAATGTTGTGACGTAGCTCACCTGGTAAATGTGGAAGTTGTGATTTAAAATTTAGAATGTGAAATTTGACACTAAATAGAAGACAGCATGTGAAGAATACTTTTTAATTCCCTTCCTTTCTTTCTTGTTCAAATTGTATTTCCACTGGTTAGCTATCAACTACTTGAATGGACAGAGGCTCTATGGAAGGGTCCTCCATGCTACTTTTTCAAAACATCAAACAGTTCAACTTCCTCGTGAGGGACATGAGGACCAAGGTCTGACAAAGGACTATAGCAATAGTCCTTTACATCGCTATAAGAAGCCTGGCTCAAAGAACTTCCAAAATATCTTTCCTCCTTCTGCCACCCTTCATCTCTCCAATATCCCGTGAGTATCTACATTTCTGTTCTTCTTAATAAGATGACAGGTTTTAGGTTGTTTTCTTGAGTTAAAGTCTGACATCAGCTTTAAATTTTCCTGGCCTTTTAGAATTTCCCAAGAATTTGGGTTACTCTGTTGTGTAATTAACTATAAGTGAATCTTTGTTCTGTCATTTTTTCATTGTTAGCAAAGAGGATAACTGGGTGAATACCCTTTATGAGTTTTAATACAGTTTACTTTTTCTTGAGAATATGTTTTGGTTTTTACATGTCTTAAGTCCTATGTAATTACTTTTTGCAAAATTTGAAGACACTTTTTTTGAGATAACATACTGGAGAATGTAAAATTAATCATTGGCATCACTATTTAATGTAGATACCAGTTTTTAATCATTCAAACACTTTTAAAAAAATTACTTGTACAGAATTCAGACCTCTTCAATCACAAGAATTCTTTTAAAAAAAATTAAGCAGCATGTTCTTTGTAACTGAAGCAATTGTTATTCCTGTCTTGAATGTTGTTGACAATGTGTGGAGTGAAAACCAAACAGAAGTTTTTACAGGCTTCTTTTATTTGGCAGCTATGGGGGGAGGGAAAAGGGAAAACTTTGGAATTTTTTCCAAATAAAAAAAAAGAGATTCTAGGAAAATGGCTTTTTGAGTAAAGTAGAAAACTTTGAAAATATTTGAAGTTTAGGAGCAATAAATACAAGATGAAAGATGACAGCACTAGTTAACCTCTTTAGCGATTTTTAGGCAATTTGAATTTAACAAAGGAAGGAATGGAGAAAGATAAAAAAGCAGTAGAACATATCTGAAATACTTTTGTAGCACACTGTGGTATCTTACTGCCAAAGCCAAGATGTTTGGGCTAAATTGTTGGTACAGCTTGAGCTGATGGAGGTAGATTTTTGCGGTTCAAATTTAGTTTAGAAGCCAGAACTAAGATTTTGATATTATTAGAGAACTCTATGCTCTTTTACAAATTGAGTGGGGTTTGTTTTGGTCTTTGTTTTAAATAGGCCTTCTGCTACTGTTGATAATCTGAAAAACCTTTTTACAAGTACTGGATCTACTGTGAAAGCCTTCAGATTTTTCCAGTAAGTTCCTTTATAAAAATGTTGAGCAAGCTTTCATCCTGGAAGATGGCTAATTGCTATTCCGAGAAATT
Source organism: Piaya cayana (assembly GCA_013389865.1). NCBI lineage: Eukaryota > Metazoa > Chordata > Aves > Cuculiformes > Coccyzidae > Piaya > Piaya cayana. Next base: position 4,421 of record WAAB01019650.1, read on the forward strand.
ACATGTGTGCATAGCTATGTGCATATATCTGGGTAAAAGCTGTACAGCTATGACATTTTTTATGATAATTCTAATTTTAAATTTTAAATCAGATACGGTGTTAACATAATTAAAAATATTCAGCCTTTTGATAAATACCATGTGTTCAAAGGAAATTAAGTTGAAGGAAAGTAAATACTTGCCTCTTTAAAAAGCAATACAAGTTATGTATTTGTTAAATGTCACGTAAAAGATGACAATGAATCTGCTCTAATATTCATTAAGGCTACTTGGCAGCATTACTTTACCATTATTTTACCTGCTGGAATAATCCCCTATGTATGCACAATATGAGTGTTTCTTAGAGGCCTTCAAGCCTTAATATTTACTCTGTTTTCTGAAGTGCAGTTTAATAGAATAATGGCATGCTTGTAGGTCATTGATCTGCAAAATTTCTATAGTTTTCTTATCTCCTTATTTTAACAGGTGGATAACTAGTCCACATTCTTCCACTGTTTGTGTGATGTGGCTGAAAAAAATACTTGCATAACATCTCTGTATTGGCTCATGCAATTAAAATTTCATTAGGATTAATAATGGTTTTAATTGTACTTCAGGAAAGACTGCAAAATGGCTCTTATCCAGCTGGGCTCTGTGGAAGAAGCAGTTCATGCTCTCATTGAGCTTCATAATTATGACCTTGGAGAAAACCATCACCTCCGAATTTCCTTCTCAAAATCTACAATCTGACGTGTGTGAGCTTTCAAGACTGCATAACAGTAAAGTCTTCAAATAGAGACTGAAATCGCTGTGCTCAGCTCTGTCTCTTAAAAGAAAAAGCTCATTCATACTCAAAGTTAACTGGTAATTGTTTCTGATTTTAGATGCCAGTTTGTGATCCAAGTTTAATATTCACCCATAGAAAGATACTTCTGTGGAATAGCTTTAGCAACAATATTTATCATCAAATTTCCTACTTTAAATTATATTTTGAGAACATGCTTTTATTTTTTTGTTTGAAAGCAGCCTTACAAAACATTTTAGAGTGCTTCTCCAATGTACCAAACAAAGACTATTTCTAACAAAATGATAAATCTGCTCTGCATAGAGAAAACACTAATTTGAATGTGAAGTAGTGCTTGGATTTCTTGAAGAAAAGCAATCATTGGCTGCAAGTGTCCTCTAAATAGCGTTTATGTTACCAGGTTGCGTGTTCATACTTTGGCGAATTCTACAGATTTTTAAAAAAACAAGAGGCCTGTGCTGTTCATATGGGTTAAATTATTAGAGAAAAGGCAGTGCCTTCTTGCTGTGGAGTAAAATATATTTGACAAGTTTCTTCAAATTGTGGTATCAGAGTGTGCTTGACTTAACCATAGAATGGAAGTTTTATGTCTTATTTTTACTATGAAATGATGTTGTGTAATGGGACTTTGGAGATAATAAGACAAGAAAATAGTCCTGATTTCACAGATTTTTTTTACATTTCTTGAAAGAATAAAATGTTTACAATCTTATGGAAAATATTCAGGTCTATGATACTTTGACAAATTTTTAAGAAGTTATTTTTGTTAAGGTCATCTTTGGGGGAAGAAACATTAAACCTCAAGAGTTTTTTGTACCACTGTGATGTCTAATACTTAAATTACTGTGTATTTACTTAATTTCTTATGTGCCTTACTGTGTGCTTATGATATTATAGCTTAGAGTTATATCTGAAGTATCTTGAAAAACATATTGTTGGCTTTGTGAAAATTCTCTTTATGGTCCTTTTGGAAATGTTTTCCTTGATACTTCAAAAAAAAAAGTAATTTTCTGAATTCTAGTCTCTTGTGCTTAGATACAGAGATTGGGTAGAGGTGGGAATGAGGTTTAATTCATTGCACAATCATATGGGGATCCTTTGAATTTACCTGTTTGTAGTGGTCTGAAAATTGTACTTGGCTGAAAAAAAATTCTCAGTAGAATGCACTAAAAAAAAAATCTATATCGAAAGACCAAATAGCAACTTCACTCCAGTTTCTGGACTTTGTCTAACTTTTTGAGATCATTGAGTATATTGGAATGTTCTCCTTTATTTTTTTTCTCACAGTATTAATCTTTAATTAAGAAAGATTTAGCATTCTTTGCTTTGTAAGTGTGAATAAGTGTTTGATACTGAATGACCATTTCTCTTTGGAGAATGAACTGAATTGCTGTTATCTTTATGTTGCAAGTATGTATGAACTTTAGTGACTTCTGATTGTATTTTTAAAAGTTAAATTTCACTTTAAAAGACTTTTTCCTAGTATTTACTTAACCATCTTTTAAGGAAGTATTCATATCAAACATAGCTTTTATTTCCTTCTAACTACTGAAGAATTTTCTTCTACTGTAATGTTTTGCTAATCATTCATTTTGTTTTCTTAGTAATTTCTATGATTTGCATGACCTTTTTCTATCTTTCTAGAATAAAGGGTGTGTTTCTACCATAATATGAATATTCTGGAGTAAGCTTTTTCAAATTTTCTATCTGTATTATTATTGCAAAATCAGCAAGGTTATTGCATTATTTTAATGTATGTAAAGTAATTAGAGATGCAGCAGCCAGTCATAGTAAAGGTGGTGCCAGATATCTATACTGTAGCAATAGTGTGCTATTTGACAGCAGATGCAATGCTGACTGAGTACAAATATAGCTACAACAATTGCTGTACAATATAAATAAATATTCAGAATATACCATTTACTGGAAGGTTAAATTGGCTTAGGGGTAATAGACAGTGTTATCATTGGTGTTTAAGATAGCCTTTCTTTTTCTCCCTTACTAGAATAGCTAGTTTGGTGAAGTTTGATACCAAGTTGTTTCTTTTTTTAAAAATATTCCTTAAAATAAGTAAAATAAGTAAAATAAGTAATTGTGTGCTGCCAGCACACCCTATTAAGAAATTACACATTTATGATTTTCAGAAAGTGCAGTTGTAAGCAGGTTTGTTAATTTGCAAAGGCCCCTTTTCTCTATGATAATTCTAATTCATGTCTACATTAGCTAATTTGAGAGCTAATGTTGGCATATAATATCACAAACAGTACTTGTATACTGCCTGTGTAATCTGTTGCACATGTATACAAATATGTGAATCTGCATGCATTTTAATTTATTGACTCTGATAGCAGAAGATGTGAAAGCTTCATCAAACATAAAGGGATGTGGGCCTCTGACATTCTGTCAAAAAGAGGAAGAAATATTTTATCAGTTTTAATTTAATGCTAAGAGTATAGTTAATGCCAGCTCTGGGCTGTTTGTAGAAACCTTAAGTTTAAATTAGCAGAGTTTTAGGGTGGGTTTTTTTTTTAATTTAAGAAAAGTCTGGGTGGTAGACATTTATGATGATAGCTTTTTGATTTTGTGACATATTCATCATGTATCTTTCTTAATTCTTGTTTGTTGTTCTGTTTCTGTAGTTGTATTGTTCTTGTCAACTTTTAGATATGTATACGTATTAAAGATACCTCTTACAGAGGTACACTTTTTCAAGAAGTACAGGCAAACTTCAAAACCAACAGTAAATCTTAACGTTTGCTTAGCAGAATGAAGACATTGGTTAAATTTATCTCATTCAGTGCTCTGCCTTGCATAATTAAAAAGCAAAACCATAACCCCTTGTTTATCACCATGCATTGTTAGTAAAGGACCAGACAAAAGGAATAATTCTAATGCTTTGTGCTTAACTCCTAAGTGCTTAGCTGTAAAAGTACAGTTGCATCTCAGTTCTTGACTCTGTAAAACATTTTTGAGCAGACCTCTTGCTATCTAGGAAAAGATTAGGATTTGGGAAAGAATGAGATTATTCTACAGATTCTTACAATGGCGTGGACTGGAAAGGAAGCTCTGGAGGCTTTAATTCTGCATGTCACTCAGATTAGGGCAAACTTTCAGTATTTGCTCTGAGAATTGGCCAGTTAAGCCTATAGTATTTCCAAGAATGGAGATTACACAAATTCTCTATTCTTCTCAATTGTTCCAATATTTGACTGCGCTCATTGTGATTTTTTTTTCTTTTCCCCTAGAATTTAATTAGGCTGTTGCCTTTTGTTCTGTTAACTGTGCAACTCCCCAGAAGATTCTGGCTCCATCTTCTCTATATTGTTGTTAGATAGGTTCATAATTTCTTTAATACAAGTGCTTCGTTTCTGGCTAAATAATTTGTGAAGTACTTAGTAATGTGCAAAGTGTAACCTGGAACTTGTACTCTGAAACATTAGTCTTTATATCCTGGCTACAGGTACTGGGGATGATTGATGGTGGAGTTCTCTGCCTATATATAGATAACTCCACCATAAATATATATATATGCATGTGTGTGTCAAGTCCACAGATCAACTCTGGGTTACCTACAGCTCTGTTTTTTTGGTGGATGAACACTTGATTCAAAATGTAGTAAAGCCCTTTTAACAAGCCAGGAGCAGCTTAGTGCCTTTTCAAATGACCAGTAGTTTTCATACAATCCCTAGGTTGGAAAAGACCCCCAGGGTCATTGAGTCCAACAATTCCTATATTCCCCACTGTCCCCCTATTCCCTTCATGGTGCTGTTGTCCCCTTGTTTCTCATTCCTCTCACAGTGCCAGCCCATCACTCCCCGCTGTCCCCTCACGGCAACATCATCCCCTCACTCCCCATCATCCTCTTATCCTGCTCACTCCCCGTCGTCCCCTCATTTTTCATTGTCCCTTTGTTCCCCTTTTGTTTGCATCTTCCCCTCACTCCCCATCATTCCTTTGCTCTCCTCACTCCCCATCATTTTGTTGCATAATGTTTGCTTCTTTGAATTCTTTCAAATGTCTTTGAATATCAAAACAAATTTCTGAATTTTTGGTTCATAATTAGACTTGATTGCCTTGTCTGCTAGTCCTGTCAGTTGCATTTTTGTGTGCACTGATAGGAGGTCCCTTTTATGCCTAAAATATTCCATATATCTAAGGAGACTTGCCTGTTTGACATTTTCTGATTACTGGTGGCAAACATATGTTTGTATGCTGAGAAGACCATTTACCTTTGTTAAAACTGCCAGTGTGATCAAATATCTTGCCCTCTTCTGATTCTTGTTAGTAGGAAGGTGGTGAGTGTTTTTTTTTTTTAATAAGGGTGTCAACCTATTCTTTGTCATTATATACTGTTAGCTGTTTTTCAAATGAGAGGTCAACTGCTTACAAAAGTATCATTTTACCTTTTCATTTTGCCCTGGCACATTGTTAACTAGAGCAAAACTACCAGACTTTGTCTTATAACTGTTCAAGGAACAAAATAGGACCAAAGTTTATGTGCCTTCAGTAGTTACACATGTAGGGTTTTTTGTTGCTGTTTTAAGAAATATTCTTTTCCCCCCTGGAAAATGTATATTTATATTGTTAAAAATTAATGTTCACTGGCTATACAAGCAGTGAATTGCATTTGTTTCAATAGAGGTTTAATTATCCCTCTGCCTTTACCATTACAGTTTTCTTTTTTTTTTTTTTTAACTTTCATACTGCAACACACAGGAATCCAAGCATAACCCACATGTTTCCAACTTTGAGTAGTGATAATCTGTTGTGCCTGGAAGAGTCCCAAAGAAATGAAATGCTTATATATTTGAAGCTCCTTGATAGAGGAAGAAATCTTTTACCTTTGTAGGCTAATATCATTACTGTAGACTGGTTTTCACTTCTTGGAAACTGCAGTATTTATGAGTGGGAATATCTATGTACTTAGTTAATTTTAAGCACTTTGCAATTCTTTTTCCAATATGTTATCTGCATTTTGCAAAAGTTCACCCTTGAGCAGCAGCAGCAGCACAAGACAAAGGTTGCACCAGAACATCACCTTTCTCTCTGACCAAAGACTAACTGTTCTGGTTTTACTGAGACATTTTGTGGAAAACCTGTGTTTTCTCTCACACTCCTTTCTGAATGAAGATCCAATACAAAGTGGCCTTTACTTGAAACTGCTGTTGGTGAATGAAGCAGTGGAAAATGAGATCATAATGTGAACCAAATGGTGTGAGATAAAGCAAGAGACTAATGGACTACTGCTGGTACTGTATTCAAAACCCAAAAAGCATGACTAAAAACTGCTGACATTCACTTATTTAACATGATCTGTTCATAAAAGGTTCCTTTCAGTTTATAAAAATGTTCATCTAGCATAAAAAAATGCTATAAATATTTGTAATTTAAAAAAAAAAACTTGGCAAAAAGTGTTTTGGGGAACAAATGGAAGTGTAAAATGTTTTTATATAAAAAAACAATTGTCTCATATATTTTAATAAGCAACAGCTTTCATTTGTAAAGTATCTTGTGGCATTGCAGAAAAAGAATTCCATGTCTGTTGAGGTGACCTAAAACTGAAAAGAAGATGTAATATTCAAGAAGCCTATTTTCTGACTGCATACTGCATAGTTAATTTGATTTTGTTTATTGTTGCAATATATTCTGTTTCTTCTAGGTTAGTGTATTTGCTGATTACTTATGTTTATACCTAACTCTTTCCCTAATTCTACTTGTTGTAGCATGCTGTATAATAAATGTCATTAAAGCTGTACTCTTAAATTTTCCTGTGTTCTTTTCTATTGCTTTGGGTTTTTTTCTTTTCTTGTAATTGTGCAGCTAATAATGTCTTGATTTCTGGGGTTTTTTTGTTGTTGTTTGGTTGTTGTTGTTTTTTTTTCTTTAGCATAAATGGCCATCTAAGCAAATGTTTTTTATATTAAAAGTATTTTACAAGGACTAGTGCACATCAACAACAGCTGAAGTTCAGCAGCATTTACATGTTCCCCTGAGCAGGGTAAAAATTCTCATCTTCAGTAGGGGGAAAATCTATTCTACAACCCTGAACCAATACAGCATCTGAAGACTGCTTCATTCTTTGATAAAGGTATTACAGATTTCAAGCCTTGGGGACCATATCAATGAGAATTTTTTCTTTCTTTTCTCTTTTACTGTGCTGTATTCCTTCCTAGACTTTAGGATTCAAATTGTATCATTTGCTTAAATTTTTTAAAAATATGCAAATAATAGCTTAAAAAGATGCTCTGCTTTCAGCTTCATGTTTCTCAACTTTCTTGCTGATAGCTTTTCTTTTATACTGTCGTCTTTTCCTTATGTGTGTAACACAACACTAATTTAGACCCTTTAATTTTGCATTCAGAATTCTGGATTGATGGTAAAGAGGCAGTAGTTTAAAGCAAAAGATATAAGGATGTAGATAATGTGGGAGGGCAGTGCCTATTTCTTAGATAAAATTCTCAGCCACTACAGTAAGGATTTAATTGCCTGGTGCAAGCCTAAGTCTAGTAGATCTTGAAGAATCTGAACTCCAACTACTGTACTTAATGACTCCCTGAGCCTCAAGACTAAGACCAGAGCATTGAACAAACCTAGTATAAAATGTCTCTGAATGTAGACATATTTTGAGGGAGAAAAATCTAACTTAACTGAGACTAGACAGTTGCTTTAAGCAAAATGCTTGTCAGAAGGCTAGATGTCAACACCGCAAGTGTAACTCTTGATTTTTTCCTCAATAGCAAAGTATTTCATAGGATCATACAATGTCCTAAGTTGAAACAGACCTACAACAACCATTGAGTCTAGCTCCTGTCCCTGCATAAGATAGCCCAAAAATTCACAGAATTACTAGGTTGGAAAGGACCCACTGGATGCATTGAGTTCAACCATTCCTATCAAACACTAAACCATGCCCCTCAGCACCTCATCCACTTGTGCCTTAAACACCTCCAGGGAAGGTGACTCAATCACCTTCCTGGGCAGCCTGTTCCAGTGCTCAGTGACCCTTTCTGTGAAAAAGTTTTCATAATGTTCAGCCTAAACCTCCCCTAGTGGAGCTTGAGGCCATTCCCTCTCATCCTGTCCCCTGTCACCTGGGAGAAGAGGCCAGCTCCCTCCTCTCCACAACCTCCCCTCAGGTAGTTGTAGAGAGCAATAAGGTCTCCCCTCA